>CM067371.1:133070991-133450747 GCA_034401795.1 Chaetoderma sp. LZ-2023a | reverse complement strand
TCTAGTTCACTTAACAAAACACTTTTCACATTCTTTCTTATTTCTCGCTGTATTTTGGAACTATTTAATTTAGACATAAGACAATTTCGGTTCTTTTCTCCAAATGTTTTAGAGCCGTTGCTCTGAGCGGTTCATTTACAGTTCCTACTGTTTGGTTAACACCTTTCAGGCTAATGGCTGTCATATTTATGGACCATTTTAATTCAACAAGTGCCGGATTGTCAAGAAAATCTTCGGTAAATTGGTTCCGTTTTTTGGGTATTGAACGAGCAGGTTGTACTTTGTCAGTTTTATAATTTTTGCCATCCGATGTCAGAGTTTTCATCGGAGATATGTTACTGGTTGTCTTATTTGGGAATCGATATGATACTACTAATGTGCAATGCACATCAGATGTAAACACTGAATGGTCGATTATATATTGAAGTTATTGATATGGTGAAGTAAACCATGTAACAATCGACAGTGGAGCTGTTCTTGCAAGTTAGTTTTTCTAATAAATTATCGTTTCCTATTCTACCATTATATATAAGGAGATTATTTGATTTACAAATGTTAATCGGTTTTTTTGCCGCATGCATTCGGTCTACTAATATCACTATTTTATCATTTAGTTTGGCTATAGGGAGCATTGCGTGACACAGCTACTATACCGCTCATATCTACGTGGCATTTGTCTAATAGATCATGATCCATTTCCAGTCCATCGCTTAGTTTTCCGCTTTTAGCATTCACGTCGCCTAATAATAGTGTATATTCAGTATTATTTTCAAATGATAGAAGTTCTTGTTCTAGTTCATCAAATGCGTCCAAACTTGAGTACCTTGTGTTTGTATGTTTCCTATTGCAATTTCACGTGGCAGATTAGTAAGATTTTCAGATATCGTAATCCATTGTACATATGGGCTTGGTGTTATCACTTCTTCTACATAGCCTGCTATATTTTCTCATACCAATACTGCTAACCCTCCAGAGCTTTTAGTGACATTTTTTCTATTCTTCAGGTATACTTTGTAATTTGGAATGACTATCACGTCATGCTAATCTAAGTTTGTTTCAGCTATACAGATTAGAACTTAGTTGCTTATAAAGCTTTTCATTTCCGGGTATTCTAACTTGCGCTTAGGTCCACAGACTTGATGTTAATGAAAGATGGTCAGACGCAATACCCTCCCACTTCACCCACCCAACCCACGCTCCTTACGGCATGAGGGTAATACAGTTTTATGTACCATCTTCTATGTTAAACAGGATAAAGGTACTTAAACGTAAAGCATATTGAATAGGTTACATGAATGTCTATGCCGTTATGGGCAAATCCTACTTCGTCGAATTTCTAAGCCTCCCGATTCCTCCCGATTGGTCTAGCCATATATGAGTATGGGAATGTAGGTTAGTGTAGCTCGCTGGGTAGTATCGGGCCATTCCGGTGTATCATGTCAACTCGCCACGCTGCAAGTGCACGACGAGTGATGATGCTGGTTAGCATCTGGTCTCGGAGTGACGGATGTTGTACGAGACTGCCCTGTGGGAAACAAAAACCGGCTCCTAAGGCCGGTGGAACTCAATCGTTCCAGTGGGGCCGTGCGACCATTGTCGCGAACAGTAAACACAACTGTCTCATCCCATGAGTTTGTGTCACCAGTATGCCTGTCCATAGCAATTTCGTGATCTATGGACTTACAAGATTTTATGACTTAAAAATATAAGTCTATACAATGAGTTTTTACCCAAACAATTAAAAATATGCTAGATAAAACTACAATAAGAGCATACGAAAATACGTGACATAGAGACAGGTAGATGAACTTCCAAACATGGGGCTCCCGGAGGTACCACACAGACCGGTAGGTCCGCAGAGATATCCCCGCAAGGGAGGCTCCCATACACGAGACTTAACTAGTTAACTTAATATAAGTTATTATACCTCTAAGCTGAAAGGAAGAAGGTTATATCAGACGAAAAGTTATGTGCCTCATGCGGGCACTACTCCTAGTGCTAGTTTGGGTGAGAAGTATTATCCTGGTGTGGACCGTCGTCGCTGAATCCTTGCGAGAGGCAAGTGCCTCGCGCGGGTCTCCATCATGGAAAGGTGTCGCCACTGCTTAAAGCGGAAGAGGAAAGGTAGGTAAAATGGGCCTACCCTAATATTTCAATCAAAAATGCTTTAGAAAGAAAAGACCATACCTAGTGAGATTATGACTATAGGGATGCGCACTGCTTTACGTGAAGACAGGACGGGGGATTCCCGATGGATTCCCTCGTTACCGTCTTATGTAATTCTTGGTGTGCAGAATTAGTAGTTGCCACTTTATTTATGCGGGCCTTCTGCTTTGCTTAGTTCCTGTTAGTTGTTTTCAGAAGAATTATTTTAGGCCGCAACTGGCTGATATCCACCTAGCTATTAGACACGGCTGTCACAGAGAACAGATGCCCTAAGACATCAATACTAAAGACAGCGCTCATACATGTTACGTAGCAAGATCTCCGAACTGGATAAGAATCCGGACATCCCGCCCCGTAACCACATAAAACATTACAAGACATGGGTTACATTTCATGAAAGCATTATTAGGCCATTGTTCTATCGTTATGGTTGGGGTAAGAGAGACGAATACCCACCATAAATGTCCTTCCAACAAGGGCATGGCAGATCTAAATATCATGCCCAGACATTTTAACGGAATTCGGTGGGGGGTGGGGGGGTACGTATCTCGCCCGCCACAGGGTCCTATGGAACTAACCATTTTACCTCTCGTTAGATTTATACACAAGTTGCACAGTTCTGCACTGCGGTGCGAGAGGATTGTTCAGCAAATAAAATAATAATTAATACATGTTTTCGCAGTGCTTTCCTACATTGGCTTAAACTGCTAACTACTAAGTATCCAAAGATACACGGGGAGGTGTATGTGACACCACACCCTGGTCATCACCGCTCGGAAACCCCAATGGTTTCCCAGAGTCGGATCAGCTCATGGTGCGGAACGGGACATCCAAACAACTAAGAAGCCACAAGGCTGAGTGGAGCACGAAGAGAGACAAAATCTTACTTATGAGTCTTACCGGAGTGTGGGGCTAGATTATCACACTACCGGAAGAGAAGAAGAATATATTACACAGTATGTAATGAAGACAGTGTCTCTAATCATTTTGAACCTGTTCTATCATGCTGAATAGAAACGGTTAGTCGGTAGCATGCCAGGCTAAACAGAGTTATAGCATGGACAGCGCCCTCTGAAAAAGTGTTGGTGGTGGGAGAAAGTGCTGCATATATAAGTGTTGCTGTATAGTGTTTCCTACGTGCACTGCAGTCCTATATTTTCTATAAATGAGCAAAACATATGAACGGATGGCCACTGGCCATATAAATACATAATCTAACCAGAACAAACAATACGGTGTCAAATGATTAAGATATATATTTTAGTAAAGGTTAACGAACCTACTATAGTGCAGTTAGCAGCACATTGAGGAAAATGATAATAATTATCAACAAATACAGAAATTATAACTATCGGTCCTAAGATCTTTATGGTTCCTTTTAGTCATCCGGACCGTTTTTGCGGATACAATATAATTAACAAAACCTATATAGAGAAATAATTAAACTGTGAAGTATAGTTACTTGAATACTTGGTAGTCATTCCTAAGTTAGGCTACTGTGTTACCGAAATTGAAACGTAGATTCGTAGTCGACGTGAGATGATGCACTCTCCGGAAGCTGGAAAGGTCCTGCAGGGTTGTTCCCGCAAGCTGTTTTCCGCAAACAAGAGTTCCGCAAGAACACTCATGGTGGGAGAAGTGCTATAGGCCTAATAGAATGTCTAACGAGCAGTCAGTAAAAGATACGATAGTACTATGTGGTGAAGAAAGTTCCCATACACCGATGGCATGGATGGGAGGTGTAAAGAACCCGTCACGACTGGGGATTGTCAGAGGCATATGAAGATACAAAACAAAGCTTCATGGTGCTGGGTACGTCAACCAGCTCTGAAGACGCACCGGACAGAGTTTACTTGCTGCGGTCGAAAGTCGAAAGAACCGACATGATGTGTGCGGCGGCGATTGAAATACCACTTTTAGGCATGGCCGGCAGATCAGGCGAGTCATCCATCAAAGGACATCCTGCCTCTACATCTGTAGACTCACATATTCAGGCCGTAAAGGCCTTACCGCGAATAAGTGTTCGAAAGGAGATGTTGATATTCGTGAACAGTAAGTAGAAAGTTCCAAATTGTTCCCGTAAGTAGGGAGTCTACAAAATTGCTTTTACTGCGGTGGGTTGGCTACTGGTAGCTACGGGAACGCGACGAAAACTGAAGTCATATACATAGCATCTGTCGATACACACACACACACACACACACACACACACACACACACACCACACCACACCACACCACACACACACACATGTGCGCGCGCACACACGTGTGCATGCACATACATAGACACACACACATAAAAATGCGCACACGCACACATGTATACATGCACATCCATACACCAAGCATAGTAAAGGTGGTGTGATGGGAGGTGATGGAAGTCACCTAAAACTTCTGACGATCCTGAATGATCTCCTACAGAATGAGTCTTTACAATGACACCCATTTATGCTCCTTGCTGATGTAAGGTAATAGTATAAGGTATTAGGGTAGGTACCTAGATGTTTACGCACATCCAAATGCAATTACAGATTGAAGAACCTACCACCATAGAATAATAGATTGAGGAACCTACCACCACAGTTTAATAGATTGAAGAATCTACAGCCACAGATCAACAGATTGAAGAACCTACAGCCACAGATTAATAGATTGAAGAACCTACAGCCACAGATGAATAGATTGAAGAATCTACAGCCACAGATTAATAGATTGAAGAACCTGCTACCACAGATTAATAGATTGAAGAACCTACAGCCACAGATTAATAGATTGAAGAACCTACCATCACAGATTAATAGATTGAAGAACCTACAGCCACAGATGAATAGATTGAAGAACCTACAGCCACAGATTAATAGATTGAAGAACCTGCCACAGATTAATAGATTGAAGAACCTACAGCCACAGATTAATAGATTGAAGAGCCTACCATCACAGATTAATAGATTGAAGAACCTACAGCCACAGATGAATAGATTGAAGAACCTACCATCACAGATTAATAGATTGAAGAACCTACAGCCACAGATTAATAGATTGAAGAACCTACAGCCACAGATTAATAGATTGAAGAACCTACCATCACAGATTAATAGATTGAAGAACCTACAGCCACAGATTAATAGATTGAAGAACCTACCATCACAGATTAATAGATTGAAGAACCTACAGCCACAGATGAATAGATTGAAGAACCTACAGCCACAGATTAATAGATTGAAGAACCTACAGCCACAGATTAATAGATTGAAGAACCTACAGCCACAGATTAATAGATTGAAGAACCTACAGCCACAGATTAATAGATTGAAGAACCTGCCACAGATTAATAGATTGAAGAACCTACAGCCACAGATGAATAGATTGAAGAACCTACAGCCACAGATGAATAGATTGAAGAATCTACAGCCACAGATTAATAGATTGAAGAACCTGCTACCACAGATTAATAGATTGAAGAACCTACAGCCACAGATTAATAGATTGAAGAACCTACCATCACAGATTAATAGATTGAAGAACCTACAGCCACAGATTAATAGATTGAAGAACCTACAGCCACAGATTAATAGATTGAAGAGCCTACCATCACAGATTAATAGATTGAAGAACCTACAGCCACAGATGAATAGATTGAAGAACCTACCATCACAGATTAATAGATTGAAGAACCTACAGCCACAGATGAATAGATTGAAGAACCTACAGCCACAGATTAATAGATTGAAGAACCTACATCACAGATTAATAGATTGAAGAACCTACAGCCACAGATGAATAGATTGAAGAACCTACAGCCACAGATTAATAGATTGAAGAACCTACAGCCACAGATTAATAGATTGAAGAACCTACCCACAGATTAATAGATTGAAGAACCTACAGCCACAGATGAATAGATTGAAGAACCTACAGCCACAGATGAATAGATTGAAGAACCTGCCACAGATTAATAGATTGAAGAACCTACCACCACAAATTAATAGATTGAAGAACCTACAGCCACAGATTAATAGATTGAAGAACCTACCATCACAGATTAATAGATTGAAGAACCTACAGCCACAGATGAATAGATTGAAGAACCTACAGCCACAGATTAATAGATTGAAGAACCTACCACAGATTAATAGATTGAAGAACCTACAGCTACAGATGAATAGATTGAAGAACCTACCATCACAGATTAATAGATTGAAGAACCTACAGCCACAGATGAATAGATTGAAGAACCTACAGCCACAGATTAATAGATTGAAGAACCTACCACCACAGATTAATAGATTGAAGAACCTACCACCACAGATTAATAGATTGAAGAACCTACCACAGATTAATAGATTGAAGAACCTACCACCAAAGATTAATAGATTGAAGAACCTACCACCACAGATTAATAGATTGAAGAACATACAGCCACAGATTAATAGATTGAAGAACCTACCATCACAGATTAATAGATTGAAGAACCTACAGCCACAGATGAATAGATTGAAGAACCTACAACCACAGATTAATAGATTGAAGAACCTACCATCACAGATTAATAGATTGAAGAACCTACAACCACAGATTAATAGATTGAAGAACCTACCATCACAGATTAATAGATTGAAGAACCTACAGCCACAGATGAATAGATTGAAGAACCTACAGCCACAGATCAACAGATGACGAAAAAGGTGATTGTATAATGTCGATGCTCATTCAGAGTATCTGATAGCCTACAGTACAGCGTTTAGTGAAGTTGCTTTTACACTAGAAAATGCTGCGAGGGAGGGTTTAAAAATTAATATTGGCACCCCTGGTCTCTGCGACCACCTGCAAATGTGGGTGCTGTGGGAGCCTAAACACGACCAACACTGTCTTGCAACCAAGCACTCATAGGATGCCATTCGTACACATGCTTAAATACACCATGTTAGTGAATGATTGGTCGAAACTCCACCCCATGAGCAGAACAGGTGAACAACCAAACAGCCAGACTCATGCACAAATATAGATACGCAGATCGACCGACAGACCGTCCGACCGACTGACCGACGGACCAACATTTGTGCAGGGTTAATACTCAACATTGCCCATTGGGGAATGTTTGCATAGAGAGACCACTTTAAAGCGGCAGTCTGATAGTCGACAACAGGTGACTAGAAACCAGCATTGATACCATATTATAACGATATTTTGAAAACGTAGAATGTTGTTTCTGCATCCATTATTCATACATAGTTGTTTATTAAGACAAGTTGGCTTACGCATTTTAATTAATACCACTCTCACTGTGGTCCTCCCAACATGGACGACTTCTATTAAGCGACTACTCATATATATATATAGCGCTTTTTAATCAATACCACTTAATATCCTAACATGAAGCACTCATATTAACTCTTAAATTCGTTCAAAGAAATTTCAATTTTCTCAAAGCAAGAGAAGACCATGTTTGAAAATTTACCACTGGAATGACTGGCTCGGTAACCGAGCCAGTTATTCTAGCTGTAAATTTTCAAAAATTGTCATTTCTGGTTCTGCAAACGGACGTTTTTCAAGACCACTGCAGAGGCCATTTCTCACTGATATGAGTGTTAAAGGGTTAAGATTCCTAAATATTTCTTTGTCGTAAGGCGGATGCATATATTAGATGGCCGATCTTCTGCCCAAAAGTTACCATCTGTCAGTGTGAGCGTTCTTGTTCTCTCGCCCAATCGCACATCCAGTCGTGTTTGTCGTATTTTAAGACAGATATTTAAGACAGGTGGTAATTTAAGACTGTTTAGGCATACTAGATATCTAAGCGAACCACCATTCTTTTATGCGCAAAGGTTGTCGCTAAACTATACGTCAGTGAGTGAAAGTGGTCGCGCTCTACATTACTCATACAATGCAGTCTGTGGTCCTTTAAGACAGTTAATATCCTGACTAAATGTCTTAACAAACCACCTTTGCTTTCTTCCCAAAAGTTGGTGTATTTCATTTCTACCTAAAAGGCATTGCCATTCCGACTACTATTCTCAGACTTTACTACACATATCGAGGTGGGTGGTTTGTTCAGTGGGCAAAAAAGAGATATAAAAATACAGTGTCGCGGTAATATTATTAAAATAGTTAGAAATTTGCGAGATTAATATATCAGAAATGCCTTTAATGTCCATGCAGTTAACCACACAATTATTCTATGTTACTACGGTGCAGTGTTGAATGTGGACTGAAACACAAACATTGCCATCCAGATTCATTGCACCAATGAGTTTCGGTCTTTTACTCCACCTATGTCTTGTCTCTTTCAGAACTCGTGGTCTCTTTTTTTCCCGCTTGTAGGGAGCATTATGCCCATCTTAGCTAGAGGAAGTACACTGATCTTCTCTATATCGGTCCAATTTAAGTTTTTTCAACTATCTCTCCTTCGACATGTCTTCTGTTCGTACACCACCCCTCTCCATCTACCCACACACCCACCCACTAGTCGATGCATCCGTAGCTACAAATATTCATGTATGCACGCACGCACGCACGCACGCACGCACGCACGCACGCACGCACGAACGCACGCGCATGCAGATGCACAAATCCACCATCCATGTCGTCATTCTTCTGTCAACACCACCACTACTACCACCACCACCACCACCACCACCACCACCAGCAATAACACCAAAAACACGCATACGCGCATGTACACGCGACACGCGCGCACGCACACCCGCATGTACGTACGTACGTAGGTACGTACGTACGTACGCACACACGCACGTGCATGCATGTATGCATATGCACAATTCCACCATTCATTTCTCTACAACAATGAGATGACACGACATTCCTCGCATTGAGAGGATTGGAATGCGACTACTTGTTCGGTAGGGTATCCATTAGCCTGGAATTTTTTAAAAGATTTTTTTTAATTGGAGGCTCTGGTTTTCATACCGATCTGCAAAAAAGTATTGTAGGCTATATTATGAGGAAATAGTTACGTGTCTGTCTGTGGCTCTATGTACAATGTAAATTACAAGAAAATCATAGTGCATATGAATGTAAAATTCAGTCACAAATACCACAAAAATATGATGTCAGCCTTAACTTTCTTTGGATGCATGTATAGGAAAATATGTAATAGGCGAAGGTGGGACAAAATGGGGCACAAAAATACTAACCCTTCTATTTCTTATTGCTTTAAACTTATGCTATTTCAAATTATAGTTAATCACACTCCAGACTAGGCGCGCTATACAGGAAGAAATAATTTTAGATGGAATGTCCTGTGGTACAGCATGCCTGTGGCAAAAATGGGACACGGTGACCCTTTTTACAGCAGTGAGAAAACACATAGTAGTAGTAGTAGTAGTAGTAGTAGTAGTAGTAGTAGTAGTAGTAGTAGTAGTAGTAGTAGTAGTAGTAGTAGTAGTAGTAGTAATAAGTTGTAGTGTGTGCGTGTGCGTGCGTGCGTGCGTGCGTGCGTGCGTGCGTGTGTGGGTTGGGGGTTAATTGTTATTAGCATAATTATGATTACCAAAATTTAGGCGTATATGGGATAATTAATAGTCATTGTCTGAAGTTCAACAGAGCAAAACATTGATAACAATCATATCCCCGAAATATTTTCTTGTTTAGGCCCTATATAGCGTTCCGATTTCTTACGCTATTCTAAAAAAATATATATGACTACCACCTGTTGTTAAACGTACTATTCTGAAGGATTTAACTTATTTTGGGAAATTTCTTGAATTGCGGTAATTAACGACACACATGACATACATACAAGTAACGTAGAGGGAGTAACAACTGCCACTAGTAGTATTAACCATTCACTGGTCACGACTGCTAAGGGAGATAATCCATGATTTAAGAATAGCCAGTGTTTTTAAAGGTCCTTCAAAGAAGCCAGTGTAAGAATGTTTTCAAAATTACATTTATGTTCTTACATGTGTGTGGTTATTTTAGGTGTTCAGCGCCTCAAAGCGCTCAAAAATGCTACCGTAGGCATATACAAATTAACCCATTAATATCTCCAAAAAAAAGTTTCAACAAAATAAAAAACTTTGCTCAGTGAATGACCAACTCCAGACAAAGAGATGAGTAATTGAGTAAATGTACTGCTGGAAGTTACAAAACTAACTTAATATTACCTTAAATACCTGAGTACCTGAATACCTCGGTGTATGATTGTAAGACAATGGACCGTTCCAGTTTAAGCTATGTCCCGATCATCTCTAGCTATGCTCCACCCACACTTCGTCGTGTTGGGATTGATCGTTCCCCAAATGCCCTGACTATCAATTTCCTGAAAATTATGCAGTTAAGTTGTTTGATATTTTGTAACTAATTTGACTGGATGCTGTTGCTGCCAATGGCAGAAACAGCGCCTAGTCAAATTAGTTTCAAAATATTCAACAGGATATTTATTAAATAGTAAAGGCATACAATCCGTACAACAATGCGTGATGTACATATCTACGTCATGACGTCATAATGACGTCATTGATTGTAATGCCATTCTATACGTCGTGTAGTTTATTATGACGTCATATGATTGATGGACACAGGGGAAAGGTCTATTAAAGGCGCATATTCACACCAAAATGCTTGAAAATAAAATTTCAGTTATATACTTTTAGGTGCTTAAATTGTGTACATCGATGTAATGAAAGGAAATAAATCTTAACATATGATGATTTCATTCCATGTAAATAAATTTCGTAGGTTTAGTTTTGAATTTGAATTCGGAACTCTGCCTCTAATTCAATTTGACAACTTGAAAAATTATATTAATTTATACGTAATGAAATCATCATATGCTAAGGTTTATTTCGTTTCATTACATCTAAGCATACAATTTAAGCCTCTAAAAGTATATAACTTATATATAACAATTTTGTTTTGAACCATTCTGCTGTGCATATGTACCTTTAAGTCTTAGATAAACCCCTTCTTAGTGCTTGATCACTGACATGTTGCTGAGCTAGTCACGGATTAGGATCAAACTTAAAATCCACGTTACTCCAGTGTCTATCAACGCTTACTGTTGTCACTGTCTTTGATTCTATGTTGTGGCAGTGGTTCCATAAATCCACAACAGGGTTGGAGAACACATACCCGGTACTTTCTGATGTCCCTATTCGCTCGCTGTTTATATAGCTTCAAGATGTGGTTTCTGGTTACCGTTGAATCATGAACTTTGAAGAATCTTTAGGATTTTGAGTTTCAATAATGTCTCCTCTTATTCTACGATATATTAATGTCGGTAACTGACGATTTCCAAGACCGTCGCTGTAGCGGATTGACAAAGGGGGCGAAAGTGTTAGATTTAGTATTTTTCTCTACCTAGCAACCAGATCTCATAGTTAGTCCGTACCTTCAGTTCAACTGTTGGTTAAGCTAGTACTGCTTGTTTGAGTCAATCCCAAATTACCTGTTCCAATTCTGCATCAATGCTTTTTAGCAATTTGATTATTAATGGTACTCACACCGCCGAAGGCCGGTATGAGTATTTCGATTGGTGTCGTCTGTGTGCGTGCATGCGTGCGCGCGTGCATGAGTGTGTGCGCGAGTGCGTGCGTGCGTGCGTGCGTGAGTCTGCCTGTATGCCCGCCCGCCCGCCTGCTTGGCATATCTCGAGAATTCTATGAGGTAGAATCACCAAATTTAGCAAATACATTGATATTATGAGTGGCTAGAAAAATATTTAGTTTGGTGTGAAAAGGTGAAAAAATCGAGGTCACGGGGTCACTAAGTGCATTCCAAAATACACATTTTTAGTCATAAGTCGGGAACACTAGTAGGTAAAATCACCAAATTTGTCACATATATATATATAGAATCAAAAGGTAAAAAATCGTCGAGGTCACGGGGTCACTTATGTCCATACAGGAATACATATTTTCGTCAATAACTCTGCAATGCAAGAATGTAGAATTGCGGTTGGCTACAATGAAATGTTTTATTTCAGGTTAACAGTTCAAATACCTAGGTCACGGGGTAACTAATTGCATGGCACAATACACATTTTAAAGCCATACATCGGGAACGCAAGTAGCTACAATCACCAAATGTGGCCCATCCTTTCATAGTATAGGTGGTTAGAATTTCTACGAGTTTCAGAATAAAGTATCACATATCTCGGTCACGGGGTCACAACGCGTATACTGGAATACATAGTTTTGGCAAAAGATTAGACTCACTAGATTTAGCACACGCCTTCATATTGTGACGATTTGACGTATTTAACGATATTTCCACCAAAAGAATTACTACCCTGATAGCAAGCAAACGTTGGCCCAACGTTTACCACCACATTGGGCCAACGTAATGTCGCCCATCGGCCCAACGTTATTGGGCCAACGTTGAGCCAACAGGCATACATCTATGAAGATATTTAAAATAGCACACCAGAAAGCATAATTAAAAAATTAAAAAATTAAAAGGCTAATATGTTGATTTTGTTTGATTTACTGTGAAATTTCCTATGCTGGCCCAACGTTGGCTCAACGTTGGCCCAATGTTGGCAAACAGGTGATACAGCAAACGGACCAACGTTGGGCCAACGTTGCAATGCCAACTGCGATCTGCTAACCAGTTGCCAACGTTGGCCCAACATCTGCATGTTATCTGGGTAGCAATAAACCATTTTAGGACGTTAAACCATAGATTGATCTTGATCTTTAGCTTGATCTTGATTAGTTATGGCGAAACATCAAAAGGACATTATTTTCGCCGTGCATTCGTTAAGTAGCTGGTTTAGACATGTTTTTTGCCTCTGATTAATTCAGTAAATTTATTTGTAGGATTTTGGGAGTTTTCTGAACTGCTTAGAAGATCCTGTGATAGTTTGTTCCAATCCCTAATCGTACTGGGAATAAAGCTGAATTTAAAGACGTTAGTTCTTGCAAAAATTTGGTTGAAGTGACTGTTGTGCATGTTTTTGTTTTTCCGAATTGGAGTCTGTAGACTGTCTAATGATATCTTCGTTTGTTGTTGTAGACCTTTGTAGAACAAGATAATGCGGGTTTGTTTCATTCTGTCTGACAACGGTGGGAGTTTTAGGGTCTCCATTATATTTGTCATACTGCCTGGTTCATAGCAATAGTGTGAGGTGATAAATCTAGCTGCATTTTTTTTGCACATTTTCTAGTTTGTCCTGAAGAGTTATCTGATGAGGGTCCCAAACTATACTTGCATATTCCAGAACTGGTCTAATCAGTCCCATGTATGCTTGAAGTCTGATTTCTTGGGAACAGAATGATACATTTCTCTACAATATTCCTAAGGTTATGTATGATTTGCTGCAGATCTCAGTGATGTGTTTGTTCCAGCTTAGGTCATTGATGATGTTGACGCCCAAGTACTTTACTGATGAAACAAAACTTAGACTCGGTTTTTTTTCTGGTTAGACTCATCATGTTGCATTTTACTGGTCGGAAGCTGTAGACCAGTTAACTAACATGTTTATGTCTTGTTGGAGTGCCTCACAGTCCTTGGGGTCATCAATTTTTCGGTAACATACGCAATCATCAGCGAATATCCTGATCTCTGAGGAAATGTCCAAGACTATATCATTTATGTAGACTGAAAACAGTAAGGGGCCTAGAACGGTTCCTTGAGGTATTCCAGAACCAACATCAGCAACGTTTGATTTGGCACCATTGACTACTACGCACTGTTTGCGACCTGTTAAGAATGAGTCAATCCAATTTAGTATGTTTTTGACACACCATATTTGTGCAATTTAAATTTCAAAAGTTCACGTGGAACAGTATCAAAGGCCTTTTCAAAGACGAGAATAAAGATGTCCACTTGTTCAATGGATGAAGCCCAATCACTGATGACATTAATTAGTTGAGTTTCACAACTGTGAAATTTTCGGAAGGCGTGTTGTCTGTGAGTTAGGATGTTATTTCGTTCGAAATGGCTCATTTAATTAGATTAGCCATAGAATCTGACCGCTGGACAGGTAAAGATAGATAAACTGAAGATGAAATACATTTTCTGTTTCATTGAAACAAATACACAGACGAAAGAGAAACACACACGCACGCACGCACGCACGCATGCACGCACATATTGATGCAAGGCATCGATGGTAAATAGCGTGACCGGAGGTTATTATAATTCTGAGAATAAACCCAACTGTTTCATGAAAAAATGAAGTTATATAAAGGCATACAAGCCACTCATGACAAAAATATAGGCGGACAATACCACAACAGAAGGAATTTTTCTTGCAAAAAGATATGGGCAGTATTAGCTATGGGCTAGGAAAAGCAGCTTATATTTTTGGTCAGTCCAACAATTTTTCCATCCATCCTTTTTCTCCAGGCCAAACTCCTTAACAGAGAGAGTAACAGACAAAATTAAGAGCAGCCAGTGATGCGAAAATTGCACTACTGCATCAACAGAGTGCAACAGATCAAATTTGGGTCATTAGGTATCAACAACTTGTAAAGATAAAGAAATCAACAGAGCTGGCAACCCAGTCAGTAGAAAATCGACGCAAGAAGCAGTACAGACCCTGATACCCATTCAAACATATTAAAGAAGACTGTAAAGAATATTTTAAACCTAAATCTTGATACCTTCTTAAGCAGACGTGAAGAGCTTATTACCCAGAAATACTATATTGGTGAAATATACACTGCAATGCTAGTGAAATGCACAAAGCAAGTATATTTTTAATGCAATACAGGACCCCGATCTGTACCGACAGATAATCTCTTCAACAAAGTTAAGTGGCCAGGATACAACCAATACCGTGAACCTAGTTTTCTCCAACGAAAATGATATAGTAGAAAACATTCTGACTGAAGACACAGTGGGAAACAGCCACAACATAGTGATCTGTTTCATTTAGCTATCGTATCTATGTCACCTATTAAACAATATCTTTATTGGAAACAGTGACAAACTATTAAATACAAAATTTTTGCTCGACAAAAAGGCCTAAATCGACCTCAACCGTTATAATGATGACGATCTTGTTGACCATATTGTAGATATGGGATTGTCTTCTGGGGGGTCATGACCCCGGGGACATCTTATATTTGCAGTCCAAGACCCCCAGCGAAGAATATGACTATATTTTTGAATACCAGACGAGCTAGGGAACGGATAACACAATGAGCGAAAATGTATTAGCGCGATCTAGTGTGTGCATCAAGTCGATGCAAAACTGACACGAAAATATAGCTGATACAATAAGTGAAATTGGAATATGAAATTGGAATAGAATAGACTAAGACTTAGGGCAGTGAGCTGATGGAATCTATCGGTGATTGAAAGATGAAAGCTGTTGCTGCAGGCGCGGCATAACCTTTTATAGTATTCAACAGAAGTTATGACCAATAGTTTTCTAAATATTCAAGCAAGAGCGTCGGTAGGATGCTACGCACAGAGTGTACGTAGCACAGACTGAATGACTCATAAAATGACGTAGTAAACGTGGCGACGACCGACTTACAATAAGGTGACCGGGTTTCTATATTTCTATAGAGGCGACCCACGACACCAGATACGACACCAGATGTTGGTGAATCAGATGTGGTACATGGTCACTACGTCATGACACCCTTCTGAAATGCAGGCGTAGGCCTAATAAGCAAGGGGCTGGACGTGGGCATGATAGCGTCTGGCGCCAAGAAGATTAGAAAACCAGACAAAAATTGTCGAAACAATATCCATCGCTGTCAAGTTTGGGGGAGGTTATCGGATAGAATTCCACACTCATGAGTCAATTAGGCCGCTTTAACTTGTTCGATGTTCTTTTCCTAAGAGAGAAAAATCGGAGTTTGATTAGTCAGGATGACGTCACAATCAATGAGCATCGAATCAAACTCTGGAAAGAAGAACCAAAACGAACATGGTAAAGAGCTCCAAAGAAGTATAAGATATGACTTTAACTTTTTAGAAAAATCTTGGTTCCGAAAATTATTGCGCTTAGGAAAACCTAGCCTCGAGTCCGTATAGTTCTGTGGAACTGAATTTGTCGAAATTCAAACAAGTTCTTGGTGAATGGTTTTAAGTAGCCAAGAACGGTTTTTGACGAAAATGATTTAGAGAATCGTGAAACGCAACTTTGTAATGATAGAATAACCAGTATTCGTATTGTATGAAAATCAGTTATTTCTATAGACGCGAGTGACAGTAAAAGTTACTCAAAGTATCTGGTGGTAGTATAAGCCACCCATAATTGATAGAGATTGGTGGTAGTATAAGCCACTCATATTTACTTAGAGTTTTATTTAACAGTTTGTTTTCTATCGTGACAGCATAAGTCACACATATCCGTAGCCATATTAGACAGTCAAAAAGAAGAGAATAAATTATCACTTCGATATTCTCGAAGTAAGAGTTTGGGTTGTGTATTGTCCAGTCTGGAAGCGACGGAAGACCACCGTCCCGAGCCACCATCTTTTACCCGAGTCAGATCAGGCCCAGATTATCAAGTATAAATATCGTCACCATTACCTTAGACGAGGCGAGCAGATAATCATACTACTGCATCTTTGATAAGAGGTTGTCGCAGCAACCAGTACATCATATTCTTATCAGAAGTGTAGTAGATATATTTCTAAATTAGACCCGAAGATCGAAAATCTTCAGTGGCTTCGCCGTGCCAGGATTTATATATTCCAGGATTGGACACTGTGTGAACCGTGAGTACAATATATCAAAGTAACGACTGAGATAGACTGCCCAGAATGGCCCAACCACAAAACCCTACCAACCCGGGACTACCGCCAACCGACCGACAATTGAGACCCGAAACAGTGGCAGCCATGCGGGAAATGGGGACGGCAATGGCGGGAGCCATAGTACAAGGCGGGGACCGACGCGAAACCGAGAGAATATACAGGCGAGAAATCCGGGACGCTATAGAACGCATCCAACCCTGTGACGGAGTGGTACCGGAAGAGGTACGAGAGTTTTTGGACGCCACAAGGAGGGCGTGGGCGGCCAACGAGGGGCGACTTGAAGGCGTACCTGTCTACATCGTTACCCGAGCAGCCCGGGGACCATTAGCACGGGCACTGGACGGATTCCTTGCGGGGAAGGCGAGGGAGGACGTCACCTTCGAAGAGTTGCGGCAATACGTCACACTAAATTTTATATCCGCAAATGAAGGAGAGCGGATCAAATTCGATTTGGAGGGGACACAGCAACGCCGAAACGAAACAGTGGTCACGTTTAACAGACGGTATTTGGAGGCAAGCGTGCGCGCCTACCCTGAGGCGAACGCAGATAATCGCCGCACCGTCCTGGGTATTTATTTACGTGCCCTGAACGATAAAAACTTAAGCAAACGCATCGTCCGGAAAAGGACGACGACATTGGCGCGGGCCATCGAAATTGCCGAGGAGGAGGAGACCTGCAACGACCTGCTACGGGCAATGAAAATTGACGGCGGCAGGCGTGAAGAGCGGATGGAGATAGATATGTTGGAGCCAGCGGAGGAAAAAGAGGTGTGGAAAGTAGTGAGGGGGTTAAAAAGCCAAATGGCGCAGCAGGCTAAAATGATCGAGCAGCTGTGCGGGTTGGTACAGGATTTGCAAGCAGTGCAAGAACGACCTAAACCGGCAGCCCAACGCGCTGCACCCACGCGAAAAACAGCAACCCCGCCACCCAAGCAACTTAATCCGGGAGCGGGACGCAGATCGCCGAGAAGCGCCGCAAACATTACCTGCTACAATTGTGGACAAATCGGTCACTATAAAAGTGACTGCCGTCAGGCAGTGCAACCAACCGCACGACGACTACAACCGCGACCACAGCCCCGACCGCAACGACCACCCATGACATGTTTCACATGTGGCCGAGAAGGACATACGGCCCAGAATTGTTTTGGGACGTATATGAGCCGGCAGGCGACTCCTGCCGTAACAATAAAATGTTTTGGGTGTGGCAAAGACGGCCACTACATAAGAGACTGTCCGCTGCGGAATGGTCCTGTCGGGACCCAACAAAAGGGTCCGGCTAACCGCAGGGCGATCAAGCGTCCCCGCACTGACGAAATGGAGATCGACGAGGTGAACGATCATCGACGACGCACGACACCCAGTGACTGTTCACGTAACAATCGAATGGACATGAACAATGCTCGACGTAACCAGTACGAATATATTGATCGTGATGGTTTTATTTTAACTAGTGAAAATACCGATGCATATGGCCGTCATTCAAACGGTACCGAAAAGGATGCGTCGGATGACAGGCACAGTTACGCCGAAGTGGTTAATGGATGAAGGAGCCCGGGAAACGACGACGGAGAGAGCCGTTGGTGAGATCACCGACCGAGCGGTTCTTAATCCGTCTAAAAATGGATAAAGACGGTCCATCGGATCAGGGTAAGTACCTGCATGCCTTAGTGGATACTGGGGCTAGCACATCCTTGATTCGTAAGGATATATGGCGTAGCATGCTGAATGCTAGGCCATTGAAAAGAGCAAGAACGCTCTTAGCTGTAAATGGTTCCCCGATAAAGTTGTTGGGGGAAACACAAGTAAAATTCAAGAACGCCCGACCCATCCCTAGTACGATTGTGGCCAGAATGAGGCATGAATGTTTACTTGGAGCGGATGCTTTGCACCTGGGAAATGCAAAGATTGACTATCGGGCCAAAATTGTAGTATGGTTTGGCCAGATATATCCCTTTGAATATCCGCATAGAGAGCAGACAAATTATGTCTATGCAAGCTGTAAGGAAACGACCGGATATAAAAATATCGACAAAGTCATGGCGGACTTTGCAGATATTTTTGATACGGCTCGTCCAAACACGTTAGGACTGGTCCCCAAAGTGAGGTGTACGGTACCAACAGGAGATGCTTATCCTATAAGGCAAAAAGCCTACCGTCTACCGTTGGCCAAGCAGTATATAGTCAAGAATCAAGTGGCTGAAATGCTGGCAGCGGGCGTCATAAGACCATCGTCATCGCCATGGGCGTCGCCCATTACGTTGGTCCCTAAAAAGGACGGGGGGACTAGATTTTGTGTCGACTACAGAAAGTTGAATTCTGTGTGCAAGAAGGATAGTTATCCACTGCCAAACATAGCCGATATTTTTGATTCGATGTGCGGCGCAACGATATTTTCGACTATGGACTTGAAGTCTGGCTATTGGCAGATACCAATGGACAGCCAAGACATAGAGAAAACAGCGTTCGTTTGTAGTGAAGGCTTGTTCGACTTTGTTCGGATGCCGTTCGGTTTTGCGAACTCAGGTGCCGTATTTCAGAGGGCAATGAACGATATTTTCCGAGAATTCGTGGGAAAATATCTGCATGTTTTCGTCGACGATATAGTCATATATTCAAGAAACCCGGCTGAGCATGCACAGCATTTGCGCACAGTTATGCGTAGAATTCGAGAATATAATTTGCAAGTGAAAAAATCTAAATGCGATTTCGCCCAACCATCAGTTGATTTGTTAGGATATCGTGTTTCAGCACAGGGAGTGGCTCCTCAGGTCCAGAAGGTCAAGGTCATAAGAGAAATGTCACCACCACGCGATGTGGGTGAGGTGAGAAGTTTCCTTGGAGCTACAGGTTATTACCGCTCTTGTGTGCAAGGCTATGCCGAAATTGCTAAGCCTTTGATAGAATTGACTAAGAAATATAAACGTTTTGAGTGGGGTCAGGAGGAACAGCAAGCGTTTAAGAAATTGCAAAACTTGCTGTGTAGTGAGACGGTTCTCACATATCCGAATTTGAATGCTCCGTATAGATTGTATACTGATGCGTCTAGCTATGCGATAGGTGCGATACTGGTACAGGTAGATGACAAGGGTATTGAGCGGGTGATTCAGTATGTTAGCTCTACTCTTAAAGACAGTCAGTTGAATTGGCCTGTGATAGAAAAGGAAGCTTATGCGGTAATATATGCGCTAAAGAAGCTTAGACCTTATCTATTTGGCGCGCAGTTTACCGTGTATACCGACCACAAACCCCTAAAGAGTTTGTTTGTGGGCGAAGTTAAAAACACGAAAGTGCAGCGCTGGGCGGTACTGATTGCCGAGTACGGATGTAAGATTGAATACATCCAAGGCTCGAAGAATATTCGAGCGGACATGTTGTCCAGGTTACGTCGACCGGTGGAAGTCGCAACGTTAGATACAGGCGACTTTGTGATACCAGATGTCGACGAGGGAGTGTTACCTCACGTCCCTCTGGAAGCATTCGACATACCATATGACGAATTGTGTGCCGAGCAGACCAAGGAATACCCGGAGTTGTTCAAAAACACCCCGGAGGAGTATATGGTCAAGAATGGCATTTTGTATTCTTTAATTACGCCTTCAGCGTTGGACGCTGAGTACCCCAGAATTGTCTTACCTACCCTGTTCCGTGAGAAAGTGCTCCAGATGGCTCATGAACGAGCTGGTCACCAAGGTCTACAGAAGACCATCGGTATGGTAAGAGATTCTTTTGTATGGACGTCTTTAAGAAAAGACGTAATTCGTATGCTTGAAACATGTACGAAGTGCCAGGTCAACCGACCTGTCACTACCCGACCCAGGTATAGTGAAATGCCCATGGCCAATTATCCGGGTCAGATAATTGGAATGGATTTGATCGGTCCATTATTAGAATCGAATAAGGGTAACGTGTATATCATGACGGTGATCGATCACTGCTCTGCTTGGGCAGAAGCATATCCGATTGCAGCGAAGACATCTCAAAATGTGGAAGAAAAGTTCTTCAACGAGTATGTCGCGCGTCATGGCGTCCCTGAGATTGTAATAACCGACCAGGGTAAAGAATTTTGTTCCCATTCTCTGGAGGAGCGGTTTAAGGAACACGGTATCGACCATAGACGGTCTAGCCCATACCATCCGCAGACCAATGGACGTACCGAGAGATTCAACCGCACTCTTAAGGAGTTGATCCAGAAAGGGGTGAACAATGCCTCGAGGGCGTGGGAGGACGAGTTGGGTGCGGCTTTGACAGCGTACCGCAGTACTCGTCATTCAACGACCGGGTATACACCATTTTATTTGACTTATGGGCGACGGGCGAGATTGCCGAAAGCCGTTCCAATCGATGCGTCGCAGGACCTTGGTGAGAGGCTGATGTATCTCAACAACGCCTTGCTGCGTGCTCGTGAGGGGACAGCTAGATCTCGAGAGGTTCACCGGGAACAAATTAATAAGCGTGCGAACGCTGGTGAGTTTAAAGTGGGGGACTCGGTGGTCGTCAAAGCTGAAGAGAGGATGAAATTGACCTCTCGCAGCGACCCCGAGTATGAGATCTTCAAAATTAACGGACCTGTGGCCCATGTCCGCCATCAAAGGTCCGGGAGAATGCGTGTGCTTAATATATGTAAGCTGCGCGTAGTCGACTCGGAAATGTGCTGGGACGGGGTGCGACCACGCCCCATTCGTAACCCTACCAAGGGGACGAAAGCTAGCCATCACCCCAGGGCGATGTTGCCCGAGCCAGAACCTATGGTCACCGACGCTGAGATGACACCCCAGGCTCGTAAGAAGCGGCCAGCTTCGGATATGGAGCCAGAGGTGCGTACAGGGGGTAAGAGGGTTGACTGGAAAAGGGTGCAACCCAGTACGAATCGCAGTCGAAACCATGAGTCACCAAGTGACGTCATCGGAACTCCTAGGCCCATGGTGATTGACGCTCCAGAGGCGGCACCAGAGCTGCTCTCTGAACCAATGGAGATGCTTCCATCGCATCCGTATATGCTGCGCAAGCGCAGACATATACCAGATGACGATTATGACAGCAAGCAACTCAGGTTAGACTTGAAGCGAAAGCAAGGGTATGGGCGGGAGAACGAATCCGGTAACAAGCGACTCCGAATTGGCGTAATAGACTCCGCCCTTTACGATGACGTGCTATACGCTGATTTCGTCAGTCGTATAAATGCCGTTATTCAGTGGCGCAACCGCCGATAGTGTGTATTATATCGCTATACTTTAACATCGCAAATAGCCAGTACGTAAAATATCATAACGATTAAGACTAAATTTGTTCGCAAAATACTAAAATGTATTCGTTTAAATTGTGTATAATGGCGTTGTGGTTTAGCATGGTATCAAGTATATGCAAGGACTCGAGTATACACCGCCTGCCGAACGGCGTCATGATAACTAAGCCGGAGACTGTGTCAGTGATATGGGCCGAATGGACCGTGATAGTATCCATCGACCATCCTTACCTACCCGCGGAGTTCCTGGGACGGTTGGCCCAAATGGCCAGTCTCGCCGCTAGCATGGGTACCAAAACAGCGTTTTTGAGTGGGAACGATATATACGGATTACAGCATCGAATACGGGGGGTAAGAAAGATGGCAAGCCAAACACAGCAAACCATGAGTAGTCGAAGTGGCGCTAGGCAGAAGCGGGGGTTATTTAACTTTGTGGGCGACATCGCATCATCGCTATTCGGTACCGCTACATCTGGGGATATAGACGCCATACGAGGTGTGGTAAGGAGGGCGATGACGAGGATGAACAAAGTGGTGCACTTTACCAACCAGTTGACGTCGCACGTCAAATTAGCTTTCCGAGATATTGGTATGAACACGGACCGTATTAACGAGTTAGGCGACAACTTGGCCAGTGCAACGAGCAACATGAGCCGAGCGCTCAGGCAGCAGGGGATTCGATTGTTGGAACTCTATGCGTTGGTACGGTTAGGACATGTTATAGACTCGGCTGAACATGTGGTCTATGACTACCAGAAGGCAGCCGAACGATTCCATAGGCAAACGGCATCCTTAGAGTTGGGTCGTCTAACGGAGGAACTTTTTAGTCCCGAGGATCTGACGTCCGTATCGAAACAGGTTAGTGCGGAATATAGGCTGGTAAGACCATATCAGTGGTATTACAGAAATGTGGTGGTATATCCGTTGTGGCAGGACGAATCGAAACTTCATTATGTGGCGACGTTACCGTTAATTGACGGAGGACAATATATCGAATATGGACTACACTCATGGCCTGAACCACTGGCCAAGACAGGGTATTACATGCAAGTGATACTGGCCCGTACCAGCATTGGTCTAGATACCAAGACGGGGTGGTACTTTACCGCATCGGAGTGTCGTGGTGCTGACCCTAGGGTGTGCCAGGGACAACTACGGGTCGACAAGACCCACGTGCCCTGTATTGTGAGTGTATTGACGAATGCGACTGATAGCAACTGTAATATTCAACTAACGAAGTCAAACGTAACCATTAGTAAATTATTTGCCAACGAGAAAATCGGAGTAGTGTTGCAAACGTTCGGCGAAACGGTGGAAATCCATTGCGATGGACGACTGACGGACCGATGTAGGGTGAGTAATGGTGTGTATGCATTGATGTCTGGAGAATGCGGGTATAGTGGGAGGGGCTGGCGATTCGAGCCTGTGGCGTCTTATAGTCGGACGTACACTCGAATAGGCCTAGCCATTGAAATGCCCCATTTGGATGTGTCTGGCGTTCTAAATCAATCCATGATAGTTGACCATTTAAAGCCACAACCGTGGAACCATTTACGAAAGTCTAAGTACGTGCCGCTAGCACCGTTATCCATGATCGACCCAGTGATGGTCGATGGCATTGGGGTACATTCTTTCGTATCATATTCAACGGGTTCCTTCGTAGTTGTGTTAGTAATTGTGCTTATATTATATAAATGTGGCGTGTTATCACGCATGTGGAATGCGCTTAAATGCAGGCCACGTGCGGCCCATAAATGCAAGCCACGTGCGGCCCATAGTAGTGAACCGCATATCATCACACCAACTATTCAGACCCAGCAGCCCCGGAGAACTGCAGCTCTACCGGAGCCGCTGCGGATGGCAGCCGGGTCGTCGCCTAATGCTGACGCCAGGACTGAGATCGACCCGACGGCTGCCGACTGGATAGAGATGGAGACGTACGTTAACGTGGTGGATCCTAACGTGAGCATAAACCGCTTGGAGGTATCACCATGACATTTTGGCACTAACTTTATATGTTTCTACTGGAACAATAATTGGTGAATATTAATAATTGTGGCGCGAACTTTATCATGATACCGTACTGTGTACTGTTTTATTAATAGGAAAAATTCACATGATCTGTAATGGTATTTGCACTGTAGGATTAAGGTTTTGAACTATAATGTTGTGTCGTGTGACGACGAATCATTACGACACGCGAAAAGTGTGTCGCTGCTGACCATGTTGTCGCTGCTGGCAGTAGCGGCAGTTTATATTAATACATTATGTAATATATATTCACTTGTTTTAAACTGTACCGATTGCTCGCTTTTATTGTTAAGTTACGCGTGGATCGAGGTTATCGACCACGGTTTAATGATGTTATTAATGTGTTTCCGGGGGCAGTCTTTTGCTACCCGGACATGTATGTTTGTATAATTATCAACCATACACTAACGAACACTACTAATGTATTTCCGAGCATTCCGCTACTCGGACAAGTATTGGTGTATAATATATTGCCCTGTATTATTAATTTCTTGACCAATTGGATGAATATCAGGTGGTATCCGTTCAGGCTGCTGGTATTGGTTCGGGTTGTTGATAGTCCACAACGAGTTAGTTGACACTCTCTTTTAAGGCCTTAAGAGAGATGGTCAAATAACTTTGGTTAAGGGGCGTATGTAGATATGGGATTGTCTTCTGGGGGGTCATGACCCCGGGGACATCTTATATTTGCAGTCCAAGACCCCCAGCGAAGAATATGACTATATTTTTGAATACCAGACGAGCTAGGGAACGGATAACACAATGAGCGAAAATGTATTAGCGCGATCTAGTGTGTGCATCAAGTCGATGCAAAACTGACACGAAAATATAGCTGATACAATAAGTGAAATTGGAATATGAAATTGGAATAGAATAGACTAAGACTTAGGGCAGTGAGCTGATGGAATCTATCGGTGATTGAAAGATGAAAGCTGTTGCTGCAGGCGCGGCATAACCTTTTATAGTATTCAACAGAAGTTATGACCAATAGTTTTCTAAATATTCAAGCAAGAGCGTCGGTAGGATGCTACGCACAGAGTGTACGTAGCACAGACTGAATGACTCATAAAATGACGTAGTAAACGTGGCGACGACCGACTTACAATAAGGTGACCGGGTTTCTATATTTCTATAGAGGCGACCCACGACACCAGATACGACACCAGATGTTGGTGAATCAGATGTGGTACATGGTCACTACGTCATGACACCCTTCTGAAATGCAGGCGTAGGCCTAATAAGCAAGGGGCTGGACGTGGGCATGATAGCGTCTGGCGCCAAGAAGATTAGAAAACCAGACAAAAATTGTCGAAACAATATCCATCGCTGTCAAGTTTGGGGGAGGTTATCGGATAGAATTCCACACTCATGAGTCAATTAGGCCGCTTTAACTTGTTCGATGTTCTTTTCCTAAGAGAGAAAAATCGGAGTTTGATTAGTCAGGATGACGTCACAATCAATGAGCATCGAATCAAACTCTGGAAAGAAGAACCAAAACGAACATGGTAAAGAGCTCCAAAGAAGTATAAGATATGACTTTAACTTTTTAGAAAAATCTTGGTTCCGAAAATTATTGCGCTTAGGAAAACCTAGCCTCGAGTCCGTATAGTTCTGTGGAACTGAATTTGTCGAAATTCAAACAAGTTCTTGGTGAATGGTTTTAAGTAGCCAAGAACGGTTTTTGACGAAAATGATTTAGAGAATCGTGAAACGCAACTTTGTAATGATAGAATAACCAGTATTCGTATTGTATGAAAATCAGTTATTTCTATAGACGCGAGTGACAGTAAAAGTTACTCAAAGTATCTGGTGGTAGTATAAGCCACCCATAATTGATAGAGATTGGTGGTAGTATAAGCCACTCATATTTACTTAGAGTTTTATTTAACAGTTTGTTTTCTATCGTGACAGCATAAGTCACACATATCCGTAGCCATATTAGACAGTCAAAAAGAAGAGAATAAATTATCACTTCGATATTCTCGAAGTAAGAGTTTGGGTTGTGTATTGTCCAGTCTGGAAGCGACGGAAGACCACCGTCCCGAGCCACAATCTTTTACCCGAGTCAGATCAGGCCCAGATTATCAAGTATAAATATCGTCACCATTACCTTAGACGAGGCGAGCAGATAATCATACTACTGCATCTTTGATAAGAGGTTGTCGCAGCAACCAGTACATCATATTCTTATCAGAAGTGTAGTAGATATATTTCTAAATTAGACCCGAAGATCGAAAATCTTCAATATGTACAAATGTTAGGGTATTAGCCTGATAAGTCAGGTTCTAGCAGTACACGCGGCTAATAATATGGGATATATAGAAATATTTTCACATTACTATAATAAATATTTGGTGGTAGAATTATTACAATATTTCGCACAACACGAGAACATAATGAGTTCTACATGGCCTTATGTTCGAAAACTGGCTACAAGGCATGTAGAGATATTCTGGTACCGAATATAGTACATTATTGGAATTTGACAATGGTGTGCCACTACTAAATTGCATATGACGAAATTACTGTATAGTAAACATTTTTTAAACCTTTGATACTTTATTAGTATTTATTTTATTGATGCACTGGCAATGTGCGGCTTCAATTTCCACATGCTAACCAGGCGGCAGTCATGCACCCATTAGTTTAATTTGTTGATCACCATCTCCCCTGTCGAGGATTGAACCGTCATACTGCAACTCTGCATGGCATCAGCAACCAGATATCTTTCCACTGGACCACCGCGCCAAGACAAAAAGTCTAGGCTTAGCCAACCAGCTTTCACATGTCTGATATACTGACACTCTGACGATTCATATGGGACTATCTGTGGATGTATCTGCCACGATTCAATCCTAGGCTTGTTAAGCCTATTGTACTCTGACTCTATCACAGCTCTGGGAGTATATGTATTTATTTTATTGACGCACTGGCAACGCGTGGCTTCAATTTCCACATGCTAACCAGCCGACAGTCATGCACCCATTAGTTTAATTTGTTGATCACCATCTCCCCGGTCGAGGATCGAACCGTCATACTGCAACTCCACATGGCATCAGCAACCAGACATCTTTCCACTAAGTTTGAGCTTATTTGCGTTACGAGATTTTTTAATCTCACTACGACGTAAGCTTATGCCTATACCTATCTAAACATATGGGTTATATTCTGGGCCGAACCCATTATGACCGATATGTCAGGCCATATCGACACCTATCTGAATGTGGTGAATGTGAACCAACCATATTACAATGGGGCCATATGGCGAATATGTAACTACATATTACCAAATTACTTGATGGTAGAATCGTGCAAAAGCAGTAGTACATATTCAGTTACCTACAGCTTTATGTAAAAAATATGATTACAAACCGAGAACTGAGATTCTAATACTGAATATAGTAAATTGTTGGCATTTGACAACTGTCCGTGGCTACTAAATTGAATATTACGAAATTACTACGTGGTAGAAATCTCAAGAGTCATTAGCGTATTCATATCCCTATCTAACCATATGGGTGAAATTATGTAGCCACACATATTGCAGACGGTAGGGTATTGAAAACCGCAGATCTGCCAACATTGGAACAAATTTATGCGATGAAATACGTTCGAATTCTTTTAAATTCCCAATGTAACTAGCATATTCAAACTCCTATACGTCTATGTGAATGAAGTGTCTGGAACCGACCATATTACGGAAAGCAGGGCACCGAAAACCACGAATACACCATCATTTAAGCTAAGTTTTGCTTATTAAAATTACTTCATCTAGAATTTGTTAGATTCGGAATATAACTAGCATATTAAAGCTCAAGTCTATGTGGGGTAAATTATGGGGCTGAACATACTACAGACAATAGGGCACCGAAAACTGTGGTGGTTTATTAACACAATGAACCTTTCCAGTTTAGCTATGCCCCGCCCATCACTAGCTTAAACTCCACCCATACCACTCTCGAGTTGGGATCGATGGATTTCTGAACTTCTAGACGATAAATTTCAAAAAAACTATACAGGTAAGCCGTGGAATATTTTGACACTAAATTGACTAGGTCCTGTTGCTGCCTATGGCAGCAACAGCACCCAGTCAAATTACAGCATTTTTTATTAAATAACAAAAACATATAATTCTTACAACTTGTCAGATTATTAAGCATTTAAGATGGACTAAATCGAGTCAGTTATGACGTCATTATTATGACGTTATCCTACGCGTCACTTAATTAATTACGACATCATATGACGTAATATGATGGATAGACAACCTGAAAAGGCCCATTAGCAAGTGGTATTACCCTCGCTCCGTCAGAGGATGAGTATATTGTTTTCGGGTCTACGTGCGTTCGGGATGGCAAGGGTCTACAATCTATAATTAGCCTTGTTAAAATATGTGACCTACAAATACGGGTGCTCTCTTAATACAAGTGGTCCATATTGTGTGGACGACGCATTAACAAGTGGTGTTGGCCCTGTAATGCTCAATTTGCTCATGCCAATTTCAATAGAGGGATCCATTTCTAGGTATGCTACGCCTATTTCTAGCTAAGCTCCACCACTTTTTTGCGTGTTGGAATCGATGTATATATATATATACGCTGAATAATGAATTCCCAGACTTCCAATTTCAAGGTAACTATACAGGTAAGCTGATGACTATTTTGAAACTAATTTGACTGGGTGCAACGAAAACCGTGAATCGGCCTTAATTTGAGCCGAAATTATTTCATGGTAGATTTAAATCTCACTACTCCGTAAGTGTATGCCTATACCTATCTAAACATATGGGTGACATTCTGGGGCCGAGCCCATTATGAGCGATATGCCAGGGCATACCGACACCTATCTGAATTTGGTGAATGTGAACCAACCATATTACAATGGGGCCATACGGCGAATATGTAACTACCTACGATGAGATTACTTGATGGTAGAATTGTGCAAACGCACTAGCTCATATTGAGTTATATACATCCATATATATATATATATATAAGAAAATTAGTACAAATCGAGAACAGGATGATACCAAATATAGTAAATTGTTGGCGTTTGACAACTGTCCGTGGCTACTAAATTGAATATTACGAAATTACTACGTGGTAGAAAACTCAAGATTCATTAACGTGTTCATATCGCTATCTAACCATATCGGTGAAATTATGTGGCCAAACCTTTTGCAGACAGGTAATAGTAGGGCACTGAAAATCCGCAGATCTGCCAAAATTGGAACGAATTTACGCGATGAAATCGCATACTACGAAATTACTTCACGGTCGAATTTTTAAAAATTCCCAATGTAACTATCGTATTCAAATCCATCTACGTCTATGTGAGCGAAGTTCTGGAGCCGACCATATTACATACAGACAGTAGGGCACCGAAAAGCACGAAAAGCCCCAATATTTAAGCCAATTTTTGCCTAATAAAATTATTTCATCTAGAATTTGTTAGATTCGGAAAATACCTAGTATATTAAGGCTCAAGTCCATGTAGGTGAAATTATGGGGCTAAATATACTACAGACAATAGGGCACTAAAAACTGAATCACCGGAGACTTAGCAAATTTTCGGTATGAAATTGTGCACTACGAAATTACTTTATGGTAAACATTTTTTTAACATCAATCCATTACTTCACTAGCGTATTGATATACCTATCTAACCATATGGTTGAAATTCTGTGGCCGAATTTCCTGTAGACGTTCTTAACTTACCACATGCATAGGCCTACACTTTCGGTTGATTTCTGTATTCAACAATCCGCTATAATATTATTGACAGCAGTTTTGACTGGAAATTTAGAACATTGGTAGTCTATCAATACTGCTACATAATTGCATTGGCCCTACATGGATTTATTCCCACGGATGGATTAAAGACAAAAGGATACTACTGATAATCACACATCCATTATTCATTCGTATCCCGCGAGTTCTCTTTCGATAAGAGATCGAGAAATGTATCTCGTATGTAGGGGCCTATTGAGTAGCCATTGACGTAGTGATTTCACGATCCACAGTGTTGCTTTTACAGTCCGCTACGGAGATAGACTGGGTCCCGGTCTGTCTGGTATCCGAAGTTGAGTCAGTGTAACAGTCTAGTCGTTGTGATAACGTAAGAAGATGACCGGTTATTACATTAGGGGTGCAGTTTCGAAGAAACCAAGCCTTTATTTTTAGATGGACCCATTATTGTTAGCTACTTTTTCGCCCTCTACAATATTAGTATGCATGTTTTTCTTTTGAAATTTACCACACACATAGTATACCTCAAAACTGTCTGTAACAAGTCTAATTTTTACCCTATCTCGAATGCAACGAATGTGAATCATACTATAATACAATACAGGAAAGGTTATACAGACATGGTACATCATCGTCGTCCTCATAATTTATTAACCATGTATTACCTAAATTGAGTCAAGAATATAAAAAAAATTTGCTTATTGAGTGCCTATTTGCAGGTCAATAGACGACTGTTTTGAAAAATTACTATTGGAATGACTGGATCAATTATCGAGCCAGTCATTTCAGTGGTGAATTTTCAAAAACTATCTCTTGACCTGCAAATTAACACCCTCAAGATCACTGTAGAGGCCGGTTTTGGCGGCCTCCTCATGAAAGGGTTAAAATACAATAAGAGAAGATGATAGGCTTACCAGGACAGTCGTTGTCGTTGCAATACTTAATACAGGTCTATGATAGCAACAAGTAGGTGGGTAGGGTGGGGTGGGCTACCAGTCAAAGTATTAAAAAGATATTCGTATAGTTGTCTTTATCTGAGATATTGAAATTTCGGTGTTAAACATTCTGTTTAAAAGGATTAACAAAAGATCTAATAAAAGGATTTTGTTAGAAAAACACGCAATTGTGCCCAAGTAAGTCACATCATGGTGGCGGTTGCTAGAAATGACTTCCATAGGCCTAACGTTAGTCAATCGGTCACTGAATCCGGATGTTTTATTAATACATTAATACCGCGCTGGTGTTGGTATCGATGGATCTCTGCGCTTCTTGACTATCAATTTCCAGAAAACTATACAGGTAAGGTGTTGACTATTTTGAAACCAATTTGACTGGGTGCTGTTGCTGCTTGTGGCAGTAACATCGGCCAGTCAAATTAGTTTCAAAATATTTACCAGCATGTTTTGTAAATAGCAAAGACATACAATTCGTACAACGTGTCGGACTATTAAGCATTTAAGACGGACTAAATCGAGTCAGTCATGCCGTCATGATTATGACGTCATCATATACGTCACGTCGTTGATTATGACATCATATGACGTAATATGATGGATAGACAACATGAAAATGCCCATTATCAAGTGGTATTAATTATCCTCCCTCAGTCAGAGGACGAGTATATTGTATTCAGGGGAACAATCTATGATTGGCCTTGTTAAAATATGTGACCTATAAATATGGGTGGTCTCTTAATACAAGTGGTCCATATTGTGTGGCCCACGCATTACCAAGTGGTATTAGCCATGTAATGCTCAATTTGCTCATGACAATTTCAATAGAGAGATCCATTTCTAGGTATGCCACCCCTTTTTTGCGTGTTGGAATCGATGTATATATATATATATATATATATATATATATATATATATATATATATATATATATATATATATATATATATATATATATATATATATATATATATATATATATATATATATATATATATATATATATATATATATATATATATATATATATATATATATATATATATATATATATATATATATATATATATATATATATTATTCAGCGTATATATATATATATATATATATATATATATATATATATATATATATATATATATATATATATATATATATATATATATATATATATATATATATATACGCTGAATAATGAATTCCCAGACTTCCAATTTCAAGGTAACTATACAGGTAAGCTGATGACCATTTTGAAACTAGTTTGACTGGGTGCAACAACGCCAGGTCAAATTAGTTTCAAAATAGTCAACACGATGTTGATTAAACAGCAAAGACATACAATTCGTACACTTGCCGGACTATTCAATGTTCATGACTGAGCTCGATACGCCATTCATTTACACATTTTGGATTGTGACGTCAGCCTGTATATGACGTAATTGATTATGACGTCATATCCTTCAGTCACAGATCGAATCCAGCCATTATCATAGAAAATGACTGTTGAATAAATAGCAAAGACATACAATTCGAACAGCTTCTAGTCAAATTAGTTTCAAAATATTCAACAGCATGTTGATTAAATAGTAAAGACGTGCAATTCACATACTTGACTGGCTATTCAATGTTCCTGGTGGGAGCTAGATACGTCATTCATTACACATTTTGATTGTGACGTCCAGATACATCTGACCTAAATAATTATGACGTCATATACTGCAGAAACAGATCAGAAAAATCCCTTATCATAGAAAATGTCCTATGTCTAATTGCCGTCCAAGAGACCATTGTGGTTTTTCCTTTGCAATTTACTACTGGAATTATAGGATCGGTTATCTAACCAGTCATTTCAGTGGTAAACTTTCAAAACAAGTTCTCCGGCGAGTAGCTAATGCAAATGGACATTTCTCACGATCACCGCAAGAAGCCATTTGTGGTCAGTTTGATAGAGTGCTAAAGTGGACATATAAGAGACGTCTGCAGAATGATAAACATGTTTTGTACGCAGTCCTCCAGCAAAAGAAGAGTACTTATTTAGAGTAGTTGTTTGGAGTTCCATTGGCTGTTTATTAAAATAATTAAGCGGTCATCGCCGCGCAAACTCTATTACAGTCGGATCAGAACAAATAAGAGAACTCGCCATGAATCACGCGCATGAAGATAATAAATCATGAGATATCCAGCAATCTAAAAATAGAGCCGTGTCTTCGCGCCGAGAATTATTAGATCTCGTATCGATGGAGATCTCGCGAGACACAGCCCCACAATCTCCTGCGCAAAATGGCCGCTCCTATAGGAAATTCTAGACAGCAATAAATAGAAACAGATATATAAGCTGAAACACACAATAATATAAAGCTTGACTACATAGGATATTACAGCACAACAAAGTACCAGTGCCGTCGTGTTATCTGCGTATACTGAGACACCTATTAGGTCCCTATACCTTGTGGATATTGTATCTGTATATTGCAATGTATTGTTTTATGGGTCGGGTGGGGTGGGTGCATCCACCTATAGGCTATGCCTTTCTTCTTCTTCTTCTGCCTTTGGAAATTTCCTCGTTCGAGGCACCGACTGTAAGACCGTCGTCAGCAGTATGTAGTACAATATTATTGATCCAAATCTCAAATACACCACCGATCCGATTGGAGGCTCGTCGTGAGCAGTACGATATAAAACCAGAAGCTCACTGATAATCTGTAGTATATATCGAAAATACTTTGATGTACTGCCCAAATGTGATCTCTCTCTCTCTCTCTCTCTCTCTCTCTCTCTCTCTCTCTCTATATATATATATATATATATATATATATATATATATATATATATATATATATATATATATATATTATATAGTCTTGAATCTTAGCTGAGATGGCGAACTTCTGGAATGAGTTTAGTTGCACGTCTTTCTACATTTTCCAACAAATTAGTGTATATGATTATTTCATGTGGCGACTGAAGAGGCGATTTTTGGGTTAATGATCAAGAAAATCCCAAATGTGCGCTCCATGTATGTATGTATGTATGATTACTGTATTCTGCGGCTGTAGTAGTAGAAACATCCTACGGCTGCAATCAGTCCTTCTTCGCATTTGCCCACTGTGTCTTGTCCTCAGCCAAAATCCTTAGCTTCCTCAGATCCATTTTTGACTTGAGTGTACCTAATCCTGCTTTCTTGCGGTCACCTCGTAGCATGCTTAGCAGATTTATGCAATGACGTCTTCTCCTGGCTCTGTATTTGCTGGCTCCGAGTAGGACGAATTCCAAGTCTCTCTGTGCTGGTGTCTCTTCTGGCATCCTTAGCACATGGCCAAACATGGACCATTTTTGCTGGGCGACCTTTACAGAGAGTGGCGGCATATTACACATATTGTATAGTGCATCATTGGAACTATGCTCTCTGGCCATCGGTGTCAAATGATGGTGCATAGGTGTTTGCGGTGGCAGGCGTCAAGTTTGTCTAGAGCTGCCTTTGGAGCTGCCCAGCTGTTACAGTTACACATCATCAAGGATATGCAGGTTGCATTGTATAAATGTAGTCTTTATACCAAGGGCATCTTTGATCTACGAATCCATAGCTTCCAGAAGGCCTGGAAAGTTATGTTCCCCATGATGCAGTGTGCAGCAATGTTAGCAGTACTGCAAAGCAGTGAGCACAGGATTTTACTTTTCCTCCATGGTTCCCCGCCACGGAGTGGATCATCATTTTCTTTAGTTTCATGCTTTGTAGATATGTATATGTGGGTGAACTCTGTTTTGGATTCATTCATAAAGAGATTCTCAATTTTCAGTTTGCTTGCAGCTATTGGGAGAAGTTCGTCAAGGGGTGTCTTTTCCTCATCTGTAAAGACCACATTGTCGGCATATTCGATCTTTATCAGCATGCCCAGTATTGACACCAGGGGGTTTGCTCTTGTGGAGTTTTCCCGTACGGATTTCAGTGCAGCAGCCAGGTAACAGATGAAGAGCACAGGGGATAGACCATCTCCCTGTAGGGAGCCGATTTATGTCTCAAACTCTACAGACTTCACTGACTTAACTCATACTCTCAGCTTGGTGTCTGCAAGCAGCAGTAGTCTCACTAGTTGTAGCTCATCTTCATTGCAACTGGCCAGGCGTAGTACATCTAGGATCTTTGAGCGCTTAATTGTGCCGAAGGCTCGTGACATGTCAATGCCCATTTTGTGGAAATCCCAGTGTTTGGACATGACTACAGACACACAAGCATGCGCTGAGCCCATACAATGTCTACGCAGCTGTGTCCATGTTTGAAGCCACTTTGACATGATCCGGTGAAGTCGTCGATCTTGTCTCCTATGGTGCTAGTAGCTGATGATTACATAGATATCAGTATTTTGGTTAGGGCTTCGTTTGGATCGGAGCTGACGTCGATGTTAGCTATCTGCTCCCCGAGGGCCTTTTTGCATAACATTTGAGTGTCAGTGTCGCTGATGAGCTTGGGTAAGTTGTAGGTGACTCTATACCCTCTGGCCTGGTTCATATGAGGGCGTGTAATGACTGGCTTATGGTCAGAATTGAGGTCTGTGCCTCCATAGGAACGAGCATCCCGAAGTAGGGGTTTTGCTGCTGTCTTGCATAGTATGAAATCTATTTAGTTGAAGACAGCTTGTGTAGCCTTAGAACCTTTTGGGGGCTTTGCGATCAGCAATGTGTCCAGTTAATGGCGGCGCTCAGTTCTGCATATAAGGAATCTAATATAGCAGGATTCTCTTTGGCCCTTTCGGTAGTTGGCCCATATGCATTGACTATGCGACACTTAGTGGTGGTGCGTTTTCGCGTTGGTATAGCCAGGTCAATAAATGCAACGCGATCACTGTCGTATCCAAAACTAATGATATCGTCCAATACCCTTGGTCCTATTACGAAGCCTAATCCACGGTAAGTGGCCTGTTTTTGCTCCATAAGTACTAACTTATGGCCTGTCTTTAGTTGCTGCTCTGAGTGTTTCGCTACTTTAGTCTCTGGAACGCATGTGACATCGATTTTATAGTGTTCACAGTCTGCACCTAAGGTTTGCCTCTTTGATGTTGCAGTCAGACCACGTACATTCCACGTAGCTATGGTAAGCTCATGGGGAGATTGCGTTGTCCGAGGATGTCGAGCACAGTTTCTTGTTAGAAGGTTAGACATAGTCAGAGTTGCCTCTGTATGTGGATGTCAGCTCGCAACCCTTGATTACTTATTTTCCCAACAAATTTGGTACTTAAGGAGGAGACCGGCGTGGAGGTGTCATCTTTCTCCCCCTGTGATCCATAGACATTGAAATTGAAGTCTATTCAAGTTCAAGTTCAAGATTATTTATTTCGATATAGAATATACATTTACAGTTTCACAACAGGTAGTCCACCAAAGGCAGAGCCTATGTGGCGGTGGACCCCTACATATAACATATAACAACAACAGTATAGGACATGAGAATACTGAATACATACGGTTAACATGTTATAGTCCTATATATACATATAGTTAACTGTCTCGCTGCCAAGCCTCTGCAGTCTACATTTTCCATGGAGCCTAACTCAGGGTATGCTGAGTACCTCTAAAACAATTTGACCAAACGTTGTCGGTGGCTAAGCCACAAGCAACTTTCAGTCAAATTTTTCTAGAATACTCAGCCAATCCAGAGTCATTGCCAATTGGAGTTATTGTCCCCTTCCAGCAGTCCAACAGTTAATAGACGTATGACAATTTACATTTTTACAGGGAAAGACATGACAGAGGGATGTGTGCTTATCTTGCTTAAGTTAATAATTCTATATTACATATTCTTATTATCAATGACAAAGTATTTTTTAGGCTGTGATGGTAGAGTTAGTTGTTTGGTAGTTACCATTATGACAGATATTCTTCTTATTATTAATATTATTATTATTATTATTATTATTATTATTATTATTATTATTATTATTATTTGTTCTGGTGACTGGGTGCAAGTATGAGAATAGCATGCCATGATGGTGTGTGTTTTCCAGAGTCTAGTAGGTTTCTATAATCCTCTTTTTGATATTCTGCTTAAAGTACTGTAGCTTTATGATGTCTGTGCGTGTGCGTGTATTGGAATTTTACCACTGGAATGACTGCCTCGATCGTCTATTGGCCTGGAAATGACAATTTCTCAAGACCACTGCAGAGGTCGTTCTTGGCCGGCTTGACAAACAAAGGGTTAAGTTGACACAAGAGTGGTTAAATACGGTAATTTGGACACAAGTTTGACAGCTACGATTTACTTATGAGTCATGTGACTCATGCATAACTGCATAAATTAAACATGGCGTACTAACACTGGAGATCATTTACACTACCGGGGCAGTTAACTGTCTAGATTGTAAGACTTTCCTTCAAACAAACTGCCCTTGTATCCCGCCATGGACGGAGAGGAATTGCCCAGCCACACGCTGCAACAGGAGGTACAGCGGCTAACCGAAGAATTGAACGAAACTACCCAACAGAAACTACAGGCAGCCGAATACGGTCTCCAAGTTTTAGACGAAAAACAGAGAATTCAAAATCAACTTGAAGAGATAGAAAATCAGCATGAACATTTAAAACAAGAATTAGAAATAACAAAACAGGTGTGTATGGTAATATAAAGTCCCGATATCGGTAATTGTGCGATTACGCATATGAATTCTATTTTCGTGGCAATAAGCTACCTCGGAGTTACGGCGTCGCAAAGAATTATGGGTAATGTCAAAGGTCAAAGCACATAAACTAATCTCTCGAGTTTGACAGCTCTGCGGTTATGAATGCTACGCCACGAATTTTCCTCCTCATCCATGCGTGTTTTATGGTGTTCTTATGTGTGAACTTCTTAGGGGCAGCTTGATATGGAATCATGTCAAGATATTTATGCAGCAGAATTAGAAAATCAAATAATATTTACGCAACTGGAGGCGGAAAACAACGCGGTCAAGCGCATTCGCCCCGGTGACAATTCGGCCCATTTTTCGCTGTTCCGATTAGAAGTGGATTCACACTAGAGTATTTTGCATAAATTCAATAAATAAATGTAGTTATTATATGTATTTTAGAAGTACAATTACAATATGCTTATTTTTAAGTCTATGTAATGTCAGCGATTACGTGAGACTGACGGCGTAGGCCTACACACGTACACCAGCTTCATAGTTAGGCCTATATAGTTATTGTGCATGGTACTACGCATACTTGGGTTTTACAATTTCATTGTTCTAATATTCCCAATTTAACACTATATAATTCTCTAGTCTCCTAAAGGCACTATTAGGCTACCTAATGTAATCATTCAATGTAATAGGTGCGCGTAGATTGGAATTATCCCAAACAGAGTATAATTATTTTTATCATATTATCCATAAATAAACATCAGTCAAACAAACCACTCAGGCCGGAAGCCAGGGCAGGACCGGTGCACTATGTAATATTACCCCCCAATCAGGCAGCCATGGCAGGGCAAGCAATCAGGCAGCAAGGGCAGGGCAGGCAGGCAATCACGCAGCCAAGGGAGGGCAGGTAGGCAATCAGGCAGCCAGGGGAGGGCAGGCAGGCAATCAGGCAGCCAGGGTATGGCAGGCAGGCATCAGGCAGCCAGTGAGGGCAGGCAGACATGGCAGGTAATCAGACAGCCAGATCAGAGCAGGCAGGCAGGCATCAATGGCATGGCATGGCAGTTAGTTGGTCGGTTGACCAGCCAGTTGGTCAATCGTCCTGCCACTCACTCACGCACTCACTCACTCACTCACTCACTCACTCACTCACTCACTCACTCACTCACTCACTCACTCACTCACTCACTCACTCACCCACACAATTTATCAGTCACTCACTTGTGAGTGAGTGAGTCGGTGGGTCCGTCGATGAGTCAGTAAGTTGGTCAGTTCGCCAGTCAGTGAGTGAGTCAGCGAGCCAGTGAGCCAGCCAGCCAGCCAGCCAGCCAGCCAGCGAGTCAGTCGGTCGGTCGGTCGGTCGGTCGGTCGGTGGGTGGGTGGGTGGGTGAGTGAATGAGTGAGTTGGTCAGTCGGTGAGTGGATGGGTGGGTGGGTGGGGTCGGTCTGTTGGTCGGGTCGGTCGCTCTGTGAGTTGGTCGGTCTCTGAGTCGGTCGGTCTCTGAGTCGGTCGGTCTTTGAGTCGGTCGGTTTGTGAGTCGGTCGGTCTGTGACTCGGTCGGTCTGTGAGCTGGTCGGTCTGTGAGTCAGTCGGTCGGCGGGCCAGCCAGTCATGTACTCTATTGGTTAGTCGATCACTCACCCATGCATTTAGGCTACTTGGTAGCCCAAACCGCCCCATACACGACGCCACTGCAATTGTGCGTATATATACCTAATTGATTGGCCGAACGCTGGCTGTAATTGAATGGAATTGAATCCAACTATTGATTGATTTATTTCTTTATTCTTTAATCATTGATTGACTGAATAATTATTCTGATTGCTCTAGAGTGGCTGACTTGTTGATCCTTTGGTTGCTAGATTGTTTAGGTACATGGGTGATCAGTAATCGCATTGGTCTGACAAATTATTTGATTGACAGTGTGGCAGGAGGCAGTGTCGGGAGGGTGTGAGTTAGATCTTCCCAATGGAAATCTTTGAAGATTAAGCTCGATCTGAGAATCCTTCTAATACTTTAATTGTAGAGTTTAGACATAGGGTTGCTCTTAAAATAAAATTAAAACAATACACCACAACATACCATAATTCACCCTAATTTTGTTTACAAATTTGGATTTTTCAAACCCAAAAAAAATCACGGGATTGCCATTGTTGGAGGGGGTATAGTCTGTGTGGGGTGGGTGGGTATCACAAACGTAAATTAAAAAAAATAAAATACTTGTTTTCAGAACCTTACAAGTTCGTTTATTGGATTTAACACAGACACCATACAAGGACAAGTTGGCTTTTAAATTTTCGAGATGCTTGCCATATACATAGGCGTAGGGGAGGGGTGGGGTTGCTAGCAACCCTTCAGATTTTTTTCTCAGTGTATTCTCCGTAGCGCCCATTAGGTTTTGGTCATATAGTTTAGCGCCATCAACCCCCCCCCCCCCCCCCCCCCCCCACCACCACGTCAAAGTACGTTCCTACACACCTATGAATGTAGGCGCTATATATGATATGTGATATAAATTTCCAAAAGGTTATAGCAGCCAACTGCTACTGGGGGGAAATGGGTTAAAAGATACAGCCAAACATGAGGTTTTTTAAAAAGATTTAATAACAAATATTTACGTTCTTGACACCAAGGCCGTGGCTATTGGGGGGGGGGGGGGTGTCACGCGCTAACCGCCGAGGCTGCTAATTATATATAGATACAAAATAATAGTTACAAACTGTTGATTTTGTAGGGTTTAATCAATATGGGTATGAAATAAAAAAATTTTTTATAATACCCGGCGACAGTCGCTGGAATTAAACATAGCAGTACTACATATTATATAGGCTAACTATATAGGGCATATACGAAAATAGGGTATTTCGTGCGATTCGTGTTAGCCATATGAAATTTCTTTTATAAACACGCAGTGATTATTACGAAAGAATATTATCTTTATGAATCGAGATGTTTGTAAAAAGTTTATTTAGCTGAAAACGCCGTAAAAGCTATGTGATTATTACTAAGCGAAGGCACACAAAGTGGTTTGTTTATGTGCTTTGACCTTTGACCTGACGTTTGCTGCACATGCGCATTCGGAACTCCGAGATAGCTTATACTTTCACTTTCATGAACTGCTAAAACAGAAATTTGATTATAATTCCGGTTCTGGACCCCGCACGAAAATTGGTAGCTCGAGTTTATTTCTGTTGAACTACGCAACTAGTCCACTTTACTAAAATGGCTGATGAAGTCGTACAAAATAATGCGAGAAACAAGATTTACTGCGATTTTAACTGTTGCTTGGAATTCAGTAATGATGACATCTGAATTATTTTTATTGCCCAACGATTGGTTAAGTTAATATCTATGACGCGTTAATGACATTTCATTATTGATTGTCTAGCAGGTCCCATTCATGCCACATCTTAGCTGCCCGGAAAAGGAAATTTTTCAGATTTCTATGTGGCTCTGAAAAGGGCCATTTTAATATACATTTTGCTGTTTTAGTGTTTACTGGTTCTGGGCACGCATTGCTGTTGTTATAGACAACTCTTTGGTGACATGCTTGATTGCAACCTGATGGTGACAGATGATAGAATGCAGCCTTTACTTAGAGTTACTTAGTTGATTTCCAACACAGGATCCTCACGGCTCCTCTTCGTTGGACTCGAGGTCTTCATTGTCCCAAACATTCACTGGGTTGTAACTTCCGGTGATTGGGCCTTGGATGTCTACATATACTATAGCTTGGTATTCCCAATGTTTGTCGAGTTTGTTAATTAGCCAGCAAATTAGTTCACCAGCATTTGTCCTCCATTATAAAGGCTTGTGTCAGGTTTATGTACAGGAATGTTTGTGTATAGGATTAGATGATTGTTTGAAGTAGTTAAGCCTATGCTAGGGTGTGATTGTAAGTGAACAGGTCTTTGTGAGAGAATGATTAGAAAACAGCAGGATGATGTTCAAGCAATAAAATTACACTCGATGTGGGGGTGCATATAGATTTAAACAGCTCTTAACCCTTCAATGATGCAACTAATTCAACTGCTTTCCTGTGGTTGCCTTGAAAATGTTATTTAATGTATTCCTTCATTGAAAGGGTTAATTGACATAAATTTCTCAATAAAATAAATTTCTCATGAACAATGTACATCTGAAAATAATTTGACAGTATTGGTTCATATGGGAGAAATTACTTTGTCAAATAATTTTTAAAGCAACAGAATTTTACTTACAAGAAAATGCATAGTTTATTCACTGATGAAACTGGCTTTTAAAAACTCATTTTGAATATAGCCATACAGGAAAGCTGTAGAATATTTGGAAATTAATTTGAATGGAAGGCGTTGCTGTCTTAGGCAGGAACATCTCCCAGATAAATTAATTTCAAAATAGTTGAAAAAGTATTCAGTGATTGGGTTAAACAGGATTTCATAATGAAGTAAATATAAAAGGTCAAGGCAGGGCTTTAGATCGCCCGTTAGCTATGACTATAAGTTATGCCCAAATGAAATCCGCCCTTGTTAGTGAGGCCAAAATTAAAATCGTACTGGCTGCTATTAACACTAATTAACTTATTTACAGTCAATTAAATACTCAGAGATGGATACTGTGGCATTTTATGGCTATGCAGAGCTCTTATAGTGCTATTAAAACTAAAGTGGCTCAAAATCAATCTCTCAGCTTTCAAAATTCTCTAGTTGCTAGGAGCATTGATTGATCCCGGGCCTGATAGGTGGTGTGCCCAAATGAGGTAAATCTAAAGGCCGGCAAGCATAGGTGGAATAATGTGAGTTTAATGAGTGAGGTCATGTATGATTAGAAGTGGCCAGGATGTCTGTGGGAAAATGAATAGATTAAGTCAGGGAATATTTTGTTGGAAAAAAATTGCGTAGCAGTAACTGCTAAACTAATCGAATAATACATAGCAGTTCATAGCACTTGCATAGCAAACAAACTGTGTTGAAACTGGTTGGTGTTCCAATGGAGAAACATTTCAAAACATATTTGCATGATCAACAACAGCTTTTTTCGTCTACACACGCTATGAGCAAGTGAATCCGAAAACAACTGCAAAGCATAATTTTCCGATTTCGCAAAACGGTCTCCCTATGGAATAAAGGAGTGGTTCCAATGTAGCAGTCATTGATACATCTACCATACCAGGAGCTAGTCAATATTTTCAGGTCGAGAGAATTCACGACAGGGTTCGTACACTTGTATGGAAGTCTGGAAAAAGTATGGAAAATTAGGCAAGCCTTTTCCATTTCCAGGGTTGGAAAAAGTATGGAAATTCCAATTTTGGGCCAACTGGTACGGAAAATGTATGGAAAATTAAAATATCGGCAATCCAAATTTTTCCGACTGCAATCTTTTTGTTTACGAACGAAATCTTGTTTCCGCCAATCTTGCCAGAGTCTAATTCGATTGGGTCCCGGTCTCGTCTTGCAATAGAAAACCGCCTATTACCGGGACCATCTCGCGGTTGTTGAGCAGTACGTATCTGAACATTTTCAAGTACAACGCAATAAAAATGAGTGAATCGGCAGTCGTCTGTCAAATAGTACAGAGTGTTAGAAGCCGAAACAATGAAATAAATCGCGAGATTGACGTTTTTTGTGATACAGTAAAGATGGGAAAGTGCAAATATTCTAGTGTTTGGGAAACTATGATAAATATAAGGAATGGATTTTACCGGACAACACATCAAACTTGCGTGCCAAATGTAGTGTTTGTAATAAGTCGTTTGGCATCAGGAATATGGGCGAAGCAGCTCTTGTTAGCCACATGCCGGGGAAAAAACATGAGACATTGACAGAAGTTCGTCTAAAGCCAGCGCCGAAAGTTACGGATTTCTTTGGTTCACGGTAAGAATATTTTACACTTTCACATTGATAGTACAAGAATCATTTAGAAGCGTAGCAATTTTATATCGCCCAGCGTTAGATGCTCCCAACTTTGCCCTCGTATCGCGAGGCCTCTTGTGTTGTCTCGTCATCGAGTGAAAATAATGAATTCCTGTTGCTATGGCGATCATTTAGAAGCGTGGCAGTTTTATATCGCCCAATGTTAGATGATCCCAACTTTGCGCTGAGTCACAGTAAAATATTATTGACTGTCCGACAGCTCTCGTATCGCGAGGCCTCTTCTTTTCGTTCGCTGATCATACCGCCAGTCCTGTAAGTGACTATCGACATGATCATAAGCGTTAACTGCGTGGATCCATGGTTTATTAGAGTGCGCCGTGCGGCCTGGAACCTCCGTCTTCAGCACTCGAGGTTTCTGTCAGGGTTACCTCACCCTTACTTCCTTTAATCGTTTCTTACGACACGCAGAGGATACGGAAGGTGTATTCTAAGTCCCACCTACAGGACAAGCGAGGCCTCTTATGGCGCATTATCGAATGAAAATAATGAGGATTCCTCCTGTTACTATGGCATTATGATCAGCTATGGTAAATTAAATTTAAAATAAATTAGCGTATATGTGCAGGTTTTAACTTGTCATCTAAAGGTGGGGGTGGCCCTCAACAAGTGAATGTTTGTGTCTCAAGCTCAACTTTGCAGGATAGCTGTTGATATCGTCAAGACTTGATTATTGTAACAGCTTGCTTATTGGTGCACCAAAACAACTTATTCATAAGCTACAGATTGTACAAAATACCGCTGCTAGAATCATATCACTCCGCCGAAAGTATGATCACATAACCCCTGTCTTACAGAATTTGCATTGGCTCCCGATCGAGCAGAGAATCACTTTCAAAATTTTATGCTTGACTTACCAATGTGTTTCCGGTACTGCCCCTGCATACTTAACTGAACTAGTACAACCCTATTCGCCTGGTCGATCACTCAGATCTGTCAATCAGATGCTGCTAAACGTCCCAAAAGTAAATTCTACTACATACGGCCACAAAACTTTCGCTTATGCAGCTCCCACCGAGTGGAACAATCTACCACTTAGTCTAAAAAACTCAGCATCATTAGATATTTTCAAATCACAACTGAAAACCACCCTTTTCAAACGAGCATATTCTCAGTAGATATAGCTATTACGCACTAGCGCTTCGAGCACGCATTGTCATGGATTCAGCGCTTTATAAATGTACTTATTATTATTATTATTATTAATATTTTGAAAATGATTTGACTGGAAATTATTGCTGGAGCAGTTTCAGTCCAATTATTTTCAAAATATTCAACAAAAAATGTGCTGCTGTAATGAAATTCATATCTGGCTTGCATCCTGAAAAACACTGAGCCACTCCTAGACAATATGCGGTTCCTGAGAAATGTCCATTTGCAGATCAAGAAAAGCCTATTTTTGAATATTTAGCACAGTAATGACTGGCTTGGTCACCATGTCAGTCGTTCCAGTGGTAAATTTTCAAAAGTTCTCCTGACCTGCAAATGCACATTTTCTATTTACACTTAAACCCTTTGTTTTATCATGTCATGATGTATGTATGCAGTGGTCCTGAGAAATGTCCATTGCAGATCAAAAAATACTATTTTTGAAGATTTATCGCTGTAATGACTGGCCTGGTCACTATGTCAGTCATTCCAGTGGTAAATTAAAAAAAAACCCATTAAAAATTATTTTTATGTCTTTCCTGAGTGTGAGTGCTATCCATCCATATCAACATTAAAATTGCCATGATTGTATCCAGTTATTTTAACTGTCATATCAACAAATAGAGTGCTGTATATCTTTCTATCTGTGATGAGTGCTATCTGATGTTAAGTTAGTTGATTATTTATTTTGATATGTTGTTTTATTAAGTTTAATAAAGTTTATATATGATAATATGATGAACTTAGTAACTGTGTTTGCTTTTTGTCTGATTGAAAGTCGTAAATTAGGTCTGGAAAATTTGAAATTGAGTCTTGAAAAAGTATGGAATTTAATTCTGCTGAAGGTGTATGAACCCTGTCATGATTTTTATCATGTATTGGCGCTTCGATCGTGTTGTTCAAGCCACGAACAGAATAAATATGGAATGTAGTCGTTTCTAATATGGTTTCGAAATAATCTAGATGGAGATCAGTGTTAAAATGTGTAATATAACCAGGGTTCAGAATTAGCGAAAAGTTGATGGAAGGGACTACCAGACTTGGCAAATCAGTAGTCCGTCTAAAAAATTAGAAGTCGGTAAGGCAACACATAGTTTACACAAATTGCACAAATGTGACATGAACAGATGGTTGAATAATTAATATTGGACTTCTGAGAATGTTATTGAGGATAGTGTATCAGTCTTCAGGTCTACAGTAGCCAGTATTGTCATTTGTCAGTATAACATAGGTCAGATTCAGAATATGCATGTACTGGCTCTGGCCAAGGTGAGGGAGTATAGGAAACCTAAAATAATATGTATTGGCAGATTTGGCAATTACATTGATTGGAATCTGTTGCTGCTTAAGGCAGCAACACATCTCAGTCAAGAAATTATTAGATTGGGGCGCCTAAATATTGCTTATTCTTTAATACATATCACTTATTACTTCAAAATTAATCCAGAATTTGACATAAAATGGCGTCGAGAAAAGATACATGTATAAATCACGTGATTTGCCTCCAATCGCAAAAGATCTAATTAGAGCGAGTACTCGGATCTAAATATTCTGGACTAGGAAATTGCTATATATCATCATTGCGCGATAGGAACTGAATGTTCCCGTACCCGTTTAATAACCAACTCCCGTTAGCGCATAAGATCACACAGCGGCTCCAATCACAAAAGAGCCAGATAACCAACTCCCGTTAGTGCATAAGATCACACAGCGCCTCCAATCACAAATGAGTCATTACAACTAGTGACCATCTGAATATTCCCATACCCGTTTTATAACCAACTCCCGTTAACGCATAAGGTTACACAGCGCCTCCAATCACAAAAGAGCCAGATAACCAACTCCTGTTAGCGCATAAGATCACACAGGGCCTCCAAACGCAAAAGAGCCATTACAATCTGTTTCTATCACACGATTTCTATGTTTTCAAGGAGACATTTTATGCCAAAATTAGATTGATTTTGATGTAATAAACTATCTTTATTGAAGATACACGATATTTAGGCGGTCCTATTTAATAATTTCTCTTCCACCATGATAATTGTTAGTCATTTTTTTAAAGGTACGTTTTTTCTAAATTTAACAACGTCTTATACTTGAATACACGTTTTTGGGGCGGATTTTGGTCAAATTTGGGACAGCGTCCTATATTCGAGGGCGGCCTTTAGTCGAGAAATCACGGTATATATGTCTATGGACTATATCGGTAATCAGTCTCCAATGCATGCACATCTCGCTTCCTTACTAAATTTGACAAGCGTTTTGCAACTTTTAGCAACTTTTTATCAAAAATATTTCAAAATTAAGTGAATTGACTGAATTTTACATCAAGTGAAGTTGTAAATGTGTAGCAACAGGTACTCATTTGCATCGCATTTTGCGATGCGATACCGCTCAAAATATTCCCTGTAAGTGAATGAATGGGTAGTATCATAACAATAAAAGGGGATTTGTGGATATAAACTATACTTGTCAATGTTTAACCGTTTAATGGAGTAAACCAGTCAACGAAGTAGAAAATTTATCATGAAGAATGTCCATTTGTAAACAAGGTGACTGAAAAGGTATTTATTCCTAATTGAGAAATTACTTTCAGTGGAATCATTTTCAAACTAAAAATCTCTTAGCTTCAAGAATGTGTATAATCTATTTAAACTTTCACTGCTAAGATATATTTATTTAACCATAATTAATAACTTGCTGTCAAATCTACTTTATTCACCACTTGTCTGTAATATCCAATAAAACATTTGACCCTCTAATGCTGCTAAAGAGCTTCCAGTATGGCTTCATGGTATTAGAAAAATGAATATCTGTATCGATATCAATTTTCATACCGGTATACCTTTAATACCGATATTATTCCGATGGGAAAATGGAGTGAGGCTAGAGTAGTATGAGTCCATATTCAACGTATGTCAGCACTGCTTAAATAGTGGCCGCAAATTTCCACAATAAAACCAAGAAATTACATGAATCCTGATATTAAACGGTACATTTCAACTGTATTCAGTTAAATCGTATCCCAAAATGACAAACTCCCAAATCGCCCATAGAAATGATTTGAATTTTCCACGAAATTACAACTATTTTCGCGTGGAGATCACGAGATACTGGTAACCAAAACAATGTAAGAAATAAAATGAAGTTAGATCCCTTCTTAAGTTGGACGACCAAATTAAAGCTCTGTTGATTGGAGGCATTCCACTGAACTTTATCTGGACTAGAAGGAGACCTCCCAAATAAAAACAGATTTTGCAAAGTCGCAAATGCCAATATCGCAAATTAATAACAAATATATATATATACAGAAGATAATGTTTTTAAAACAATTTGAGCAATAAATTCACTATTACCTAATCAGTAAATGTATTCGGCAGTATATTTACTGGCGAGATTTTTTTTCACTTGGGCGATTTTGTCCCGGCCGACCTAGTTACATTACATTCTACCGAGTATTAATCGCCATATTAATCAGCTATAGGACGAGTTTATTCCGTCACTCTCGTAGCTACTCGAAGCTCCCCTCCTATTTGTGGATTGTGCAAGTCTAACCGGGTACTACTATTAGCCTCTTCGAGCTACTCGGGTAACAACCTAAACTCATCCTATAGCCTAATACATCATGTCATTTCTATTTTGTCGCGACGCCATTTTATGTCAAACTTTGGATTAATTTTGATGAAATAACCAATGTTTATTAAAATATACGCAATATTTAGGCGGTCCCAATTAATAATTTCACTCCCGCGATGATAGATATAAGGTATACATTAAGCATAGGCGTAAGATGGTAAGAATTTCTACCGTGAAGATTTTAGAATGTGTTCTAATTTCATATTACCTTTTTGTATCATTTTTTAAAATTTTTACTTGAAATATACCTAATAGAAGTCGCCACCCTTTCTCAGAGGTTTGGATTTAAAGAATTTACAGCCTTTGTCCTATTTAGAAGTCGCGGCTACTAATGAGCGTTTTACGATACCAATTTTCATCCGTCGGAAAAATGTTTTGCAATCTTTCTGAACTGTGACTGCGTGTTATATACCCGTATACAGCTTTTTTGGCTCATATTTTGAAAAGATTTGCCCTGCGTGTTATCTATTAGCAGATTAGCTTAAAAAAATGTTATACCGGTTTTATCTTATATCTCGATATTTCGGTATCAGCAAAATCATATTGGTATGACTAACGGGTATAGCTATGATACCGGTAGTCGATATAATATCGGTATGTCCTGAAGCCCTAGCTTCCAGTCAAATTATTTTCAAAATTTTCAACAGCTTTCCTATCCTAAGTTAATATCTGCATTGAAGCTCGACTTTTTATTCTCCCTTCTGTTAAATATTTTGACAACAGTTTGACGGGAGTATGCCTTGGGTAACCTAACTTGTCAAAATCTGAGAAAAGAACATGACGGCGTGAAGGACACTGTTTAAAATGTCACCAGCTATCTGGAAGATACCTAATATAACATACTAAGTGTCTTCTGAGTGGTGCTTAATTCCACTATATATATACTCCACAATAATGCCTCAGATGTGCAAATAAGACAGCTATCTGGTATGTAGACCACTTTCTTCATTTTGCAAATCCAATTAAGCAATATGGTTGTCCCTCTATTTAATAACAGACCATGGCTTAGCCATTTAACCCTCAAATTTGTTCAGGATACTTTCAGTTTTTTCATAGAAAATGTTCATTTGCAGACCAAAAGAAGACCATTCTTACAAATTTATCACTGTAATGACTTGCTCAGTTACCGAGCTACATACATCTAGTCATTCCAGAGGTTCAGAATTTGAGTGTTAAATGGTTAATCGAGAGAGAACCTCGATTCTCATTGAGATGAGTTTTGAGTGTATACGGGTAGACATATCTAACTTTTGAACAGTTTGAAATCAATTTGACTGAAAGATGCTGCTGCCTGGTACATGTTATAATACAGTGTACAACTGTTTAACCCATTTCCTCTCAGAAATCATGACAGTTGTATCTGGCTGTTATAGTAAAGGAAAGTATTTGAAATATTTTTAGAAAAGTATTTGCACTTGCATTTGAACAAAGTTGAAAGTATTTGCATTTGCATATGAACCAATGTGAAGTATTTACATTTAAATACTTTTGAAAGTATTTGACCCTCAGGTCTGGCTCCTGTACAAACCAACCGCTTGAAACCAGGCCTTCCACTAGTGGAAGTCCGGGAGTCCTATACTTCCAAAGTTCCTGTTTGGAAGTCTTGGGACTTACTGTTTTTTGGCCCTGACACCTCTAAAAACAGTGATTTTAAGCAAATTATATGTATTTGAACCATTTTAGACTTCCATGTTTCTTGCTTGGACTCCCAATAGCATTACCCAGGAAGTCACAGACTTCCAGTGTTTAAAGATTAGTGGAAGCCCTGCTTGAAACATTAAACTGCCTTACTGCACTAGTAACTACAGTCTACTCGACAGTGGGACACCTTGACTTTATCTACTTGGACGTCACCATTGGGCTTTTGATACATTTCCACATCAAAGTCTACTAAGTAAGCTAAAGAGCTATGGGAGGGACAAGGCCGGTCTAAAACTTCTAAAAGAATGGGTCGACAACTGGCAACTGACATGACTGATGTTTAGTGCTACAAAATTTAAAGTTATGAACTTGAGTAGAACAAATGCCATATACCAATTAATGCACCATGCATGCCATTCAAGAAAACTGAAGCTGTAACTCTACAGGAAACTACATATACACAAGTGAGAAAGATCTTGGCATCTATGCTGAGCGCACTAACCCTTTCACTGATAAATTACTGAAAAAATATATTCTTTACAATATAAAACTGAATCGGTTGAATATTTAAAAATTAACTTGACGGGAAGCCGCTGCTGCAATTGTTTCCAGTCAAATTAATTTCAAAATATTCAGATAATTCTTCGGTTTTCGTGTGTGGTTGCCGTGAAAATGAGATATGGGGAATTCATCGGTGAAAGGGTTAAAGTTCAACCAACATGCTGCTGAAACGGCAGCCAACAAAGCAAATAAATCAGTCAGCAGCATCCGCAGGTCTTTTGACTTCCTCAATTCAGGCACATTCAGTCTACTCTACAAAAACCTAGTATGACCCCACTTGGAATATGGAAACATTGTCTGGTCACCTCTATGTAAGAAAGATATTTAAACATCCTCGAAAATGTTCAGCATAGAGCAACAAAGAACATCCTAGGGATAAAGGACATGCAGTATGAAGACTGTCTGAAATTTATGAAGCTGACAAGTTTAATTTATCAACACCTGCATGGTGACCTTATAGGGGCTTACAAATACACACTTTGCTGAGATTGCTGAGAGCCTTCTGTCATCTGCCAACTGTGATCGAACCCGTGGCAATAGCTTCAAACTACACAAGCAGCGATTCAGTAGTAACACCATAAAACAATTCGTCAGCATTCCGGTGAACAACCAATGGAATAACCTTCCCGCGACCGTGGTAACCGCTGCAACTCTCAATGCTTTTAAAAGCGTTGTAAGCAGGGTGGTCCCCTGTCACAGCCACACACCCTTCGCCAGCTTTATGTACCATGTCTATTCGAAGGACATTTGTCTGCATTGAAAACACTTCTGGTTGTCAAGAAGGTGTGCATTGTCATGGATGAAATGACAGACATTAAAGACAAAAGTGTACGGAACATTGTTGTTGGTGTACAGGGATTATACTTTCTTATAAATTCTTGAATGCTTGTAATCATGCAACTGTCAGTCAGGCCCTTATCCAAGCTGTTACTGGAGCTGGCATCCAGCCTGCAGCTATGTACATCGCTACATGCTATTCTATCAGACTAGGCAGCATATTGCAAGACGGTGTACAAAGCGGTTCTATATCCTGTACTGTCCCAAAATGTTATGTTCTCTGTCTAGCCCTCATAGTAAACCTTTCAAAGGAACTATCCATATGGTGACATCTGCATTGTACAAGAAACCTGGCATGAAGGCCAGTCATGGTTCGAAGCAGTCAGGTACCATGCCACCCATGTTCACTTATATGAGAGTTTCTTCACAGGTGAAAAGAACCAGTCTCAGGCAATTGACTGTACATATACATGTAAGACCATCTATCCACAAATGGTGGTACAACCTCACTTTATATCTGAAAGCTGCATGCATTTGATCACTACACTGACTCCTTGAAGGTACAACCAACCTCTCGCTCTACAGGCTTATGCCAGATTAGAGGACGTATATGTCTGTTTCTATCCGTTGGCACAACTAAGACTTCCTTTGGTGAAGAAACTGATTGACTGCTTGGAAAGCTCAAAACTGAGGAAAAGTCGAAGGTGATAAAATTGTTTCTCGGTGCCTTGAACAATGCACTTAATAAAGCTACAGTTACACATTGATGCTCATCCAGCATATCTCCTGTACAAAGCAGTGAGGATTTTTGATCCACGACTTATTGGCAAACTTTCAGTAAACATTGAAGACTATCAAGCCATTCCTGGAATAGCATCACCATCCAATGATTTGCTGCAAGAATTCCAGATTTACACTGCCTATAATCATAGTGAAATGCCAGACATTTCACATTGTTCCTTTTTGGAAATCAATGGCAGAGAGATTTCTACAGGTGGCGGCCATTGCTTTTGATGCCATGTGCATGCCAGTTGTTAGTGTGGATGTTGAGTGTTCCGTCTCACAATATAAACATATTCTCAGTGACTGGCGTGAAAGCATTACAGAAACAAATGCTACACAGTTCATTATGGTGTACTACTATCATAGGGATTTGGAAGGGAGATTCTAACTAATTCACCACACTAGCAATGGCTTTCACATGATATGTATTCTGTAGCAGCAGACATCTATGTCATCGATTTCCAAAAAGAGACAGTGTTTGAACTTTGAAGCTAATAATGGATTAATCCTGGTGACGGGCTACATGGCAAAGGGAGATAACTCCTATTTGTTTGAAATAGCAAGTGAAATCCTGTGACTGAATTACCTCCCTTGACCATGTGATCAGTAAACTGAGTAGAGTCAAGTTCTGAAGTACTGTACTTTATTAAGTTTACTTACCTGCTTGAATTTCTTTCATAGAAATGTTGTTCTTGTGTTCATACTTGTTGGTATTCTGAACTATTTTGATGTTGTGCATGCATTGTTGTCAAACAATTTCCTGATGTCAAAGAAAAACAAAACAAACTGCTATTTTTTATTTTTTAGTAATGTTAGAAAAACAAGATTATGTCATATACAACAATTGTGTTATCATGGTCAAAATTTGCAGTAGTGATAATTGACTGTGTTCTCCAGAGTCCAGACTTGTGATGTTTTATTGTTAAATTAATGGACTTGACTATTCAGGGAGATAAATTCTGGCTTTAGATTCTACATTGTATCTCATCTTGCTTATTGCCTCACTAAAATATTGTGTTTATTGAATTGCCAATGTTGCATTGTACCTTTGGTCTCTGGAAAGCATACCTAGATAAGGGTTGTTGTTTAAAACCAGGATCTAGGGGGAGATAACAACACATTATGATGCAATTGAAGGTGAAAAATTATGAAACCGGTGATGAAGCAGAATTTACTATATCCTGAAACGGAAAACATGTTATTTTGGAATGGAAAATCAATGGCTCTAACTTAAGCGAAATATGGCACCGGAGAAATATCTTTCACCATTCCTTCCCGTACTGCAGAAAATTTCTACGCCCATTAAGCAGAAGCGGGATCACTGCTGATATTTATCCCGTCTAAAAGAAGATGTAGTAATGCGTCCGTATGTGCGTTCGCTCAAACTGATTTGTTTCCGGACAATAACTTGTGTTTGGCTGCACTGATTTGAACTGGTCAGTTTCGGCACACCGCTTAGTAATACGAATATGGAGGACAAGTTCGAATTCCGCCAATTTACGTCAACCCAAAGTTATTAATTTGCCCATGAAAGTATGAAATTCGAAAGATTAATGCATTTCCCGACAATAACTTGTGTTTGCTAGCACAGATTTGAACCAGCTTCAGCATACTGCTTAGTAATACGAATACGGAGGCCAAGTTCGAATTCGGTCAATTTGATTCAAATTACCCAGAATTATTTGCCCTTAAAAGTATGAAATTCGGAAAAATCGCTGTTTATGGATAAGAACATGTGTTAAACTAAACTGAATCGTATATTGAATTTGGAATAAAGCTTAATACTACTGAGGTGGATGTCAAGTTCGTGTTTAATTATTTTTGTTGAATATTTTGCCCTTAGAAATATACAAACTTTTTTAATTTGATCATTTCCGGGCAATAACTCGTGATATTTTTTTTTTTTACTAAATAAATTTTAACTAAATTCAGAATTTAAATTAATACTATTGAGACGCTGACGGTGATTACAGTCATTCGTGTTTTGTTAGTTTCCGTCAATATTAGCCAGAGTTACTGTTCTTGAAAATATAAACTGTTTATTTTGACCGTTTCTGGGCAATACACGTATATGTAGCTCATACTAGACTAAACAGATTCGAGACGAATTCAAAATTTAGTTTAATAGTTTAAGACAGAGGTCAAGTTCCAGTTTCGTTAGTTTCTGTCACTATTTGCCAAAGTTATCACCCTTGAAAAATACAAACTTAGTAGTTAATGTGATGTCATTCCCTTATAACAAACACTGTAATGTAAGCACTTATATCAGTTATATGGAGCAGGAAGCAAACGCAGGGCTCCAGATAACTTTCTTCAGTTGGGAGTACAGTACTCCTTAATTTTTCAACTGACTCGTACCGCAAATTCAGGAGGAGTACAAGACTTGATGTTACTGAATACTGAACAATTATCCTTCTCCCCTCCCCCAACTAATATATATATATATATATATATATAAATGAATGTTGTGGTATCCTTAGCATATGAAGGTGTAACAATCGGTGCATTGTAATTGTACCATCAGATCATCATGCTACAGTATGTATGAATGATTACTATATTCTGCGGCTGTAGTAGTAGAAATATTCTGCGGCTCCAATCAGTCCCTTTTTCTCTTTTGACTACAGTGTCGTCGTCCTTTAACCCTCAAATTCTTTCAAGAAAATTTCTACTTTCTCGGAGAAAATGTCGAGTTTCAAACCAAGAGAAAATTGTTTTTGAAAATTTATCACTGGAATGACTGACTTGACTATCGAGCCTGTCATTCCACTGGTAAATTTCCAAAAATAGTCTTCTCTTGGTCTGCAAATGGACATTTCCCAAGGCCACTGCAGAAGCCATTTTTAGCCAGCTTTAACATTAAAGGGATAAACTAGTCACCCCAATACAATCTGTTTCTATCACGCGATTTCTATGTTTTCAAGGAGACATTTTATGCCAAAATTAGATTGATTTTGATGTAATAAACAATCTTTATTAAAGATACACGATATTTAGTCCTATTTAATAATTTCTCTTCCACCATGATAATTTATAGTAATACATTAAACATAGCGCTGAGTGATGGTTATTTTTTATACCAATGTTCGATTTTTTAAAGGTATGTTTTTTCTAACTTTAACAGCGTCTTATACTTGAATACAAGAGCTTTTTGGGCGGATTTTGGTCAAATTTAGGACAGCGTCCTATATTCGAGGGCGGCCTTTAGTCGAGAAATTACGGTATATATCATGTTCATTCATCTTATATATTCATGCTCATTCCCAGGCTAATATATGCAAAGAACAGTTAACCCTCTTGGCATATTTGTGTTTCAGGCGAGATGCATTTTCGTGAGTTCTCCCTTTTCTTAGGAGAAAAAGGGGGTGGGGCAGTGATGCGAATGTGAGATGGTCCTTTTAGGTCTCCATCAATCAAGTTTAAGTCTAGCTCTTTCTCCAAGGGGCAAAAGTAGCAATTGATGGCTTTGCCCTTCCCACCAGGTTACTGTCTAAATCTGGTGGATATCAGAAGTAATGGAATTGTGAGTATTGATCGAAGGAGAATGAAGGAAATCTCAATTTCCCTTTCTCCGAGATCTAACTATACTCACTATTCTATTACGGACCCAGCCTCCCAGCCCCACGGCGGCAAGCCATGGGTATCTCTTGTTTGGTGGCTATGCAAACAATATGAGCTTCATGGCAAACGGGTAGTCGGTAAAGCTTACTAAGCCAGGTGCTTATCCGATCCAAACAAAACTTTACAGAATTGCTCTCTACCATCATGGCATCCAGTGTACATCATAATTAAATTATTTTCAATTTAAAAAAATATTTTTATGGGGTTTGGACTGTGCTTATTTTGCAACAAGAATGAGGTAAATCTTAGGTTTTCAGTGGACATTTAATTCATCAAGGGCTTATTCGGTCTAAAAAAAACTACAGAATTCTTACTGAATTGCATTCAGTTTGCAGCAAAATGAAAACGATTTAAAATTTTTTTCCATACATTTACATGGTTTCGACTTAGTTTATTTGTGTGTGATTTGTCTCCTTTTCAAGAATGAGATGGCTGTTAGAGCTGGGCGGTATTGATATTTACATGACAGTATCGGTACCATGAAAACATACCACGGTATACCGTCATCTGAGCTTGAGGCATGCCACGAAATTAGAACAATTTTTTCCATTTCCTTTTCACTTCCATCTCCAATCAACGGTAAATATAGGTAAAATAAATAAATCGGCTTCCTGATTTAGAGAAGAAAAACATGGCTATTGTGACTGTTTAGTTTCACGATTTTATTAGGTCACTATTTTTATTGACGTAATATCATTCACGGGAATATCAGTCAAAGGGTGTGGGCGACTCGCTAACTATAACCCGCTGTTTGAGACATTGGGGTGCACTATTTTCAATCTGGATTGTTCTTGCTATTAAATGCGTGCAACCAGCAAATGGTAAATTTTATTTCGGCAGTCGAGCGCTTTGATAACCAGAGTCCAGACAAAATCCACAAGTATTTAAACTGGGCGAGTGTTGTACTCTTTTATTTCTGTTGGAGTCGTATATTCTGTTACTCGCGAAAGCAGGCCTATACACATATATATAACACGACATTGAGTTGACGACGACGACTTTCTTATAGCCGATTCCAAAGCTTCTGATAATTACCGAGTACACGATGTGCAGACTCGTTACTCGGCATGCTTCACGTGAACAATGCGTGTAAAAAGCTATTTCCGCGAACTACCGACGTGTAGCCAGGAAAAATGAATTACAAAAACTAAAACACTATAATTTTTAGGTGTCGTTACTTAAACTGGATTTAATCCTTAAAGAAATTTCTTAAAACAAGCCAGAAAAATAAAAAATAACGACTTCAACGCTGCTCGTTGTTAATAAATTAGCATGTGATCAAAACGGCGCGAGCAAATACTACGTTTTAGTACATTTTCATTGGTAAATTCAGCATAGTAATGTATTTTCCCACGGTCTAGCTCATGCACAACCAATCAGATACGTCTTTACGAGATTGCTGTTGTGTTCGAATAGCACACAGTTTGTATGTTATTTTGTTATTCTAGCGTGTTTGTTCGGTGACAAAATGCTTGGAGTAATAAATTACAAATAATAGAAACGGGAATAGGGAATATATTATAGTGTAAGTACTACCGGCGGACGGCCAGAGAATGAGTTTAAATGTTTTAAATAAAGCAATTTTACCGTGAGACTTTCAAGACGTACGTTTGACGTACGCCTGTCATTATTTTGCAATTGACGTCTTGATGTTTGTTTTTACAACAACCCTTTCACCTCAACTCGGCTAATAGTTAGGGATGCCTGTATTTTTGGCACTATTAGCACCTATTTACCGTTGGTCAAGTCAGATTTTATGAATATATTTCTCAAATATTGCTCAAACATTATGGACGGTATTCACGGTATTTGGAAATGTCAACGGTCACGGTATCGGTTCACGGTGTACCGCGGTCCTCACGGTACTACGGTCAGACCGCCCAGCTCTAATGGCTGTTACAGTTTTTCAATATAAATTAAGTCATCAAAGTGGTATACTACTACTACTAAGAAATGTCATGAGACTGTCAAACAAGACGTGTGAAATGTCAAAACCTAGTAATGGGCTCGACGCTTTGGACGTCTTGTTTTTGTATTTTGAACATAAATATGTTGAGAAGGGTTATTATGCAAGCGGCAAGCCAAAATTAATACCTAAAACAAATTTGCATAACCCAGAAATGGGTTATACAATATTCAATTTTTTACAGACCTGATCACCCCGACATCAAATATTTAAGATTTATGTACATATGCTATTTAGTCTGAAGTCCTAGAGGAAAGACTGGTGTATGTTCTAAAGCAATTGTGCAGAAAGCTATTGCAACAACAGCTTGCAACACAATTGCATAAAAAAATGAACACCAGCTATTGTGCTACAGTGATAATAATCTTGAAATGGACCTTTGCAGCTTTAGCTATGCCCCACCTATCTCTAGCTAAGCTCCACCCACACTACGCTTGTGTTGCGATCAATCGATCCCTGAACTCCCTCACTATCAATTTCTAGAAAACTATACAGGTAAGTTGTTGACTATTTTGAAACTAATTTGGCTGGGTGCTGTTGCTGCCTACGGCAGCAACAGCGCCCAGTCAAATTGGTATATATTAAATAGTAAAGACATGCAATTCGTACAACAGGTCGGACTATTAAGCGTTAAAGACAGACTATTTCGAGTCATTCATTACGTCATGATTATGATGTCAGCCTACACGTCACGTAGTTGTTTATGATGTCATATGATTGAGTGAGGAAATGGATTCATGAATTGAACAATTCACTAGTCTTTATGGTTAAATTAGCTTTTTCTTTAACTTTTCTGTTTTGCCGAGCATAACTTATCCAACTGTTGTTTATTTTTTCTCAGGCTCTAAACAAACATCGGATCTCCAATCGGCGCCAGCATGAAAGCGGAGCTGTGCAAGAACAAAGTCTTCTTGAAGAGACTGCGTATCGTGAGGAGGGATTTCAGTCCTCTATAAATGATCTAAATAAGGAGCTCCGAATCACCCATCAGAGCGTCGAGCGACTTCATAATGAGAATGAAAAGTTACATAAGTTATCGAATGAACTGCAAGAGCAAGTGGAAGCACTCGAGACGCAAAGACGTCAGTTGAAATCAGAAATACGAGAGATAAAAATTCGCGAGAATCGCAATTTAGGCGACTATGGTGAGCTAGAGGAGGAAAACATAACATTGCAGAAGCAGGTTTCTCAGCTTCGCCAGAGTCAGGTCGAGTTTGAGGCGATGAAACACGAAACAAAGCGTTTACACGAGGATACAGACGATCTGAATATACAATTAGATGAGATTATGAATTTGAAAAAGATTGTTGAGCGAAATTTGGAGGAAGCGTTAAATTCGTTACAAAGTGAACGTGAACAGAGACACGCTTTAAAGAAAGAATTAGACTCAAAGCTAATGACTCAGTCGATGCAATTAACTTTAAGTAATCTAGCACAGCTTAGTGGCTTAAGTGATAGTATTAATTTAGGCTCAAGTGGTAGTGGCTTGAATCAGAATGGTGATGACGAATTTGATGAAGCGGATGCAAGTGATTATCCTGTGTTAAAACAACTTGAAGCTGATTTTATGAGTGCATCGCAAAGTGACAGCGGCGTAGATCGTCCTAGACCTGGTCCAGCCCGTGTAGGCGATCTACTGAGTGAAATACAGACGAATGAAGTACAGAAATTAGAAAATCTTTTGGAGCAAAGTGAAAGTGAAAAATCTGAATTGCAAAAAGCATTAGATGATGCTCAGAGGTTAATTCAGGAGACACAACAGGATCTGATTGAACAGAAGGAACGGGCGGCACAGCTGAAAGAACATATCACGTCTATAGCCAACTTGGGTGATCGTCATTATTATGACCAGGAATCACCAACTGATGAAGATTTAGATAGAGAAATTGAAAAGGAGTCTGATCCGGACAAACACGCCTTCCTGGAGCTGAAAAAGAACCTCAGACTGAATGAGAAGAAATATGGTACTGCTCTTCAACAAATTATTAAACTTCAGTCGGAAATTAGTGATTTACAAAAACGTAATCAACGCGGTGATATAAAATCCAGTGATCCAGAGGTGCAACTGAAACTCGCTGATCTACACGATACATGTAAGCAGTATGAGAAGGGTATGAAGGAGTTAGAAACGGACCTTAAGTCTATGACACACGCTGCGGGTGATGCACAAACTAATCTGACCGCAACACAAGAGGAACTGGTTAGGGTTACTGAAGAACTTGCCAATCTGTATAACTTAGTGTGTGAAGTAAATGGTGAAACACCGAGCCGTGTGCTATTAGAACATGTCCGTAATTCCACTCAACATTCAGCTCAGGGAAGTCGAGAAAATAGCGAAGAAAAGGAGGTGCCAAAATCCATCAAAGAAGAAACGGCCGAAGCGGAGGCGGGAGGTGTTCCACAGGACTCTACTAAAGTTAAGAAATCAGAGCCCAGTCTTAGAAAGAGACGATCAAAAGCTTCTATGTCGGAGCGCGGTGACCCAATTTGCTGTTATAAACTCACGGAAACAATCTTTGATCAGATAAAATACTTAAAACGTGCGGTCGATCATTTGATGGAGTCTGCCCGTGAGAAGCCAGAGCCCAGTGAGAACTTTGATAATATTGAAATGCAACAACAGATGGTTAGACTAAAGGCCATGCTGTCCACTAAGCGGGAACAGATCGCAACATTGCGTACCGTTCTTAAGGCTAATAAGACAACCGCTGAAGTTGCATTAACGAATCTGAAGCAGAAATATGAGAATGAGAAGGTTATAGTTACACAGACAATGTTGAAATTGCGTAATGAATTAAAGACGCTTAAAGAAGATGCGGTAACATTTGCATCGCTGCGCGCCATGTTCGCGCAACGTTGTGACGAATATGTGACGCAACTTGACGAAATGCAGCGGCAACTTTCTGCAGCGGAAGATGAAAAGAAAACATTGAACTCGCTACTAAGAATGGCTATCCAACAGAAGCTGACACTGACACAGAGATTGGAGGACTTAGAGTACGATCGAGAAAGAAGAAGCGTGCGTCAGCGCCCGGCGCCACGCAACAAGCCAAACCCTGCAAAAGTAAGTCATGGTACCTACAATTATCATAATCCAGCTCATCAGCATTACCAGTACTCACAGTTTGATGACGGACGGTCTTATAACAGCTATAATACTGGTTATCGATCATATCATAGACGAGACTATTGAACACAGAGTTAAGAGAATTAGCATTGATTATCTTCACACGCTGTACAACTAGCCACAAAGACAATAATTTCAATGGGCAATAACTAGGTCTGCTGACTATTTTGGAAGCAATTTGACTCAAATTTGTTGGTGACTTAGCCACCAACAACTTTCAGTCAAATTGTTTTCAAAATATTCAACATATCCAGAGTTAAACCCCAAGGAAAATGTAGTCCGCAGAAATTAAATAGCGGACAGTTAAAGTGGTGCATATTTCACAAATTTTATATTTTAACCCTTTAACCCTCGAATTTGTTCAAAAAATAGAAACTGTCCACTATTTTAAAAAATTCACCACTGGAATGACTGGATCTGTTATCGAGCCAGTCATTCCAGTGGTAAATTTTCAAAAATATTCTTCTCTTGGTCTGCAAATGGACATTTCTCCAGAGGCTATTTTCTGCAGAGGCCATTTTTGTCTGATATGAGTGTTAAAGGGTTAAACCAGATTTATGTCAACAGAGGGTGATTACATGTTTGTGACACCTTGAATTATAAACATTTAACTTTGGACTCCTTTTTCTAACACAGAAATGATTTAGTTCGCTAGTTGTAACATACAGGTGAGAAGATCATGAGAATTAGGATTGGGTAATTCTTGCAAAAATCCACGATACTAATTCCAGACCACACCTATTTCGGATGATCACCTTAGGAAACGTCAATGACCGGCCACTAAATACAGACCGTGTGACTTACCCCGTTCAATCCTATAGGACAGATATTACAATTTGTGTCATGTCTAAGTACTATTCTGTTGAATATTTGAAACTAATTTGACTGAAACCTGTTGCTTCAGCATCACCTTCTGGATGAATAAATTTCAAAATATTTAGCAACTTAGCTGTAAAATTGCTTTGAAATTGGGATACGGGATTCCCATAAGAAATGTGAAAAAGCAAGGCTAAATTATGACGCATCAAGAAAGATAACTCTTATTCACACAACAAGGGAGATAAAACTTGGTAGTTATATATGTAGATCATCAAACTTAATTCCCTTGGCAGATGGGGTGAGCAAATAGTTAACAAGGCATGGTCCGGCATAATCGCCTGACTATCTAAATGATAACTATCAGAGACAGTGGCTTTTGGGGGGCCAAGAGTAAATCAGGACGAGTTGAAGTGTGGTTATAATTGTACATGGAGTACATCAAAGGGATGAATCGGAAACATGACATCGTAATCAATTGTGCCTGCGGACGTAGGCTGACATCATAATCATAATTGACAGAAATACTCCATCATGAAGCTGGAATAGTCAGCCACATCTACGAATTGTATGTATTTGATGGATTTACTATTTCATAAACATTCTGTTGAAAATTTTGAAACTAATTTGGTTGGGTGCTGTTGCTGCCAACAGCGCCCAGTCAAATTAGTTACAAAATATCCAACAACTTACCTGTATCGCTAACTTGATATTGGTATCCTGGGACTTCACGGTTCGATTGATTCCAACACTGGAATTGCCTGGACCGAGCTTAGATAGCGATTGTTCGATCTATTCCCTGTATCGTGTGAAGATAATCTGCTCATTCTACATGTACAATGTGTATATATATATATACTATAGTGTACAGAGCCCTGTGGTCAGTATTCCGCGTCAGACGTTGCAGATTAGATGCCAAATCATGTGATATTACCCTGTATAGCTGACCATGCAGAAATGCTACGTGTTGGCTACTATGAACCAAATTCCTAATATATATATCATGTATACATTCTGGCTCAGAAATAGCTTAAAATGTTTCCAAAACAAAAGAAAATGTTACTGAATATTTTTGGACTTAATTTGAGTAAGAGATATTGCTGGCTTGTAGTTAAATTAACCCTTTAACTGACACATCTCTAAGTCATTATCTTCTTTAACCATTTAACACTCATAGCAGCCAAAAACGGCTTCTGCAGTGGTCTTGAGAAATGTCCATTTGCAGACCAATAGAAGACTATTTTTTGAAAATTTACCATTGGAATGACTGGCGCGATAACCGAGTCAATCATTCCAGTGATAAATTTTGAAAAATAGTCTTCTCTTAGTCTGGAAAAGGACATTTTCGACGAGAAAATAGTAAATATTTTGAAATTAATTTAACTGAAAGCCGTTTCTGCCTTGCAACTGCTGCCTTAGGCTGCAATGGCTTCCAGTCAAATTAATTTCAAAATAGTCAACCATTTTCCGGTATGCCTGCCTTGAAGATGAGATATAGGGAATTATTTTGTGGACAGGTTATTCGAAATATTCAGCAAAACATTTCTTACATTGTTTTAAAAATATGTGTGTTGTTTGGAATAGCTGTTTGAAAGTTAGTTCTGAGCTCTAGTGGGTTTAAGTCCAGAGTCTTATCACATTTAGTGTATAAAATTGTCATTGTATGAGCTGCTAAGTCAGTGTCCGCTAGTACATTGACCCTTTCAGGCCTGGAAATTACTTTTTCAACAGTGTCCAACACTTTGTCAGGCACCAGCTACTTAGTACCGTCCATCCAGAATTTGCTGCCTGTCAACACTATTTTACTTCACAGTGTTCTGTATTTAAACTTATTAGAAACATGTCAAAAACAACTAAACATGTGTCATAATGATCGTGATACATCTTAGGTAGAGGGGTGGGGGGGCAATGCCATTTTAATTTCATTTTTACAGATCTAAATAACATAGTATTACTCCATACGAGTCCATAAACTAAGACATTAACCCTCTAAACACTGAAACCAACATACCAATAGCCTGTTTAATATTTTTAAACTTATTTAACTGGAAGCTGTTTTCTGTCTAAGGCAGCAACAGCTTCCAATGAAATTAGTTTAACGGTATTCAACAGATTATTTCTTACGGGTTAAATATCCATGAACACGCAATAATTATTGCATTCAAAATTTCAGAATGGGTAAAAATGAGAAAATGTTATGATCGATCATTAAATGACCATTGGTTAGTAATCAATCACAAAACTAGTACCAATTCCCAACACTAAATATGGCTATCATGGCTGTGTAACAGAGGATCGCAAAGATACCAGAATCTTGTTTCAAATCATATGGGTAAGCTGTTGATTGATTTGAAAGAAATATGGCTGGATGAAAACTTTCAGTCAAATTAGTTTCAAATTAATCAACAGACTAACCTGATAAACAAGGTCATAGATCTGGTCGAGATACCGCTGAAAGGATCAAGGGACATAACTCTGCTTATTAATATTAGTAAACCGTGTAAATTGTTTATGTATAAAGCACAAAATACTTGTCTTCCACTCATATACTTTGTAAAGATTACAGTAATAATACAGGCACTAATCCCTTTTACTGCTGAAGTTTCACCTGGGATTGTCCATGCATGTACAAGTTTCACTGGGATTGTCCATGCATGTACAAGTTTCACCTGGGATTGTCCATGCATGTACAAGTTTCACCTGGGATTGTCCATGCATGTACAAGTTTCACCTGGGAGTGTCCATTCATGTACAAGTTTCACCTGGGATTGTCCATGCATGTACATGTATATTTATTCTACATTCTTGCTGGTAGATATTTGGTAAAAAACACCATTTTTTGGTTTAATCTTAATACAGTTCAGAAATAACTTAACATGTTTCCAAAACAAAGTAAAATGTACTGTTGAATATTTTGAATATAATAAGCAGCAATGCCTTCCTATCCAATTATGTACAAAATAATCAAAAGAACATTTCTTACATCGTGTTCAAAATTGTACTAACATTTTTGTGTTTTTGTTTTGGAACCATGTTAAGTTATTTCTGAGCTGTACAGCAACAACTTTCAGCATCTCCATTGTTTTTAAGATAGCGCCGTGAGTCAAACATTTTTTAGCGGGAATTTTGTTTGTGACCAAAACCTGTTGTGATGGCGAACAGAAAAGTTTTTATTTGCTACTAAGCATACTGCAGTTTCCACTTCATCAATGTCTGCCATACTAATGTATAAATTTAACATTGATGGTCTAGTGGGTAACAAATGGCTTCGTCATTTGTTTTGAGAAATGTCCATTACAGGCCAAGACATTGCATTTTTTAAGAATTTAACACTAGTATGACTGACTCAATAACGGGAGCCAGATTCATTCCAGCGATAGATTTTCAAAAGTTGTCGCCTCGGCCGGAAAATGTACAATCAGTCAGCAAAAATTAATATTTTTTTTTATCATTTCTTGACCATTAAATGGTTAAAGATTCTGTTACCTGGCCCTTTTCTGGAGCTGACCATTATGATTCCGGGTAGTAACCCTTTCACTGACAAATCCCTGAAAAACAGAAAAAGTTTATTCTTTATAATACATACAATGTAACATATTCTGTTGAATATTTTGAAATTAATATGACCGGAAGCCATTGCTGCGGCAATGGTTTCCGGTCATATTAATTTCAAAATATTCAACAGCTTTCATGTTTGCTTGTGATGAAATTGAGATACAGTGAAGTTATCGATGGAAGGGTTAAGATTTTGATTAAAATTGTGGTTCTTTAAGACATGTGTTTGTGTGACACATTATAAGAAAATAAATTGCTTTGGATTGCCATGTTCTAGCGATGCGATCATCTGCAAGGCTATGTTCGAATCTTGGAAGGGTTTCTCGTTTGCTGTGTATATGCCCGCATGACAGGCATGTCCAAATGGATACAGTCCATGATTTTTAACTAAGTTCATGCAGAGGACAAATGGAGGTTACACAAATATTTCTCATGCAACACGTTTCCATTTCTTCCTCTCCCCCCCCCCCCACCCCCCCACCCCCCCCCTTTCCTGAAATTTCTTTAATGTATTCATGTTTCGTATATAAATACATATATGTCAACAGGATCCATACTTGGTCTCGGATTCATTGAAATTCTGCGGAATCATTACATTGTTGCCATAACATGCTGCTGCAATGTCAGCAATGACTTGCATTCAAACTTGTTTCAAAATATTCAGTAGCATTTGTTTAGTTGCCTTGTAGAGATTTTCCTGAAAATGTCCTTAAAAATACAGGCAAGTCTATGGTGCTGTCTGTGGGTCAGCGGAGCACTGGCCATCACTACGCGCATACAATTCAATAATTCCTATATAGACATATCCAGCACTCATTGTCATATTTAAGCAGTAAATTTCATTGCAATTAACCAAGACATTCTACAGATATAGTACTTCAAACACCTTTCCTTATGGCTTTCATGCATTAGTTCTACTCCATAAACTATCACTCACTCTAAAGGTTGCCCTACTTTTTATTCCAAGCAAGTGCGCCTGCAGGGCTCAATGAGGGAGCAAATCTATTTCTAGCAGAACCTTTGTATGTCAGCGCTATTACATAGATCAAAACATGATTAGACCTTTCTCACATTAGCGTATTTTGGGAAAATACCTTCCCAGAATGCATCTCGCATACCACTTCCGGCTGGTAACCGCGATAGCCGACTCGCAAACAGCATTAGATTACTATGGGAATCAGATACAGTGCACTTTAAGCAGTGCATATGAAAAACTATGCTCATAATATTATTCATATAGTCATACATCATTGGAAAGCTAAGCCAATTGTCTATACATTTCTGTATTAGTTTTTATAGTTTTGTAAAATTTAATACAGTTGATTGTAATTTTAAAATATCCCCTATTGTCCACTTGATTTAATGAATCTAAGTCGAATGGTGTATTTTATATATGCAAATAACTCGGTGAAAACATTACAAAAATATAAAAAACAATGCATTAATGTTTCGGAAGTTGAATGCCCTTTCCAATGATATATGATTTAAATAATAGAATGATTTTAGTTTATCATAGGAACGGTTTAGATTGCGATGTATTTTAGTGCAAATGTATTAATGCGTGTTAGCGGCTTGTTGGCGGCTATACCATCCAGCAGTTTTGCTTTGAGCATTGGTTTCGTGAAATCCCAGCGTAATGACGTCAGTGTGGGAAAGATGTATTAGCCTCATTCTGATTGCACAAATCAGGTGAGAAGTGAGGCGACTCAGCCAGGATATTCCTTGAAATGGTGTCATTACTATGGAATGTCTCCTCTGGGTATTTCCTCATCTATGGGTAGCTCGTCAGCTAATAACCATTTAATTCTCAATATTCGTTACGAAAATATTTGCTTGTTGCTGAGTGCGATTTATAAGCCAAGACGTTTTTTGAAAATTTACCACTCAAATTACTGACTCCGGCCAGTAATTCCAGTTATAAATTTTCAACAATGGTCCTCTCTTGACCGATAACTGGACAGTCATCATGACTTTCTGTGGCTGGTTTTGACTGGTGTAGGGTTAAAATTGTAGTAAATCTAGTTTTGCCATAGGTATTTGATATCAGGACTGTTTACACATACATACACCTACATTTACGCATCAGTAATGATAAATAGAACAGGGAACAAGCAATTGTTACGCTGCTCCTTTTGAGACCCAATGATGTATGGCTAATTTTGCTTAACACATTCATCGATGCATTCCCTGTATTACATTTTCAAACCAAACAGACAGGAAAACTATTGAATATTTTGAAATTAATTTGACTGGAAGCCACTGCTGCTTTAGGCAACAATGGCTTCCAGTCAAATTAATGAAAAAATATGCAACAGACTAAGTTTTGTATACATGTATCAATCAACAAGAATTTACTTTTTCAGGAATTTGTCAGTGAACAGGTTAAATCTCCAGTTTCAATAAGAAGATAAGATTACGTAAATAAATATATACTAAACCACTTAGAATTTTCCAAGCTGGTCATGTAATTGTATTTGAGTAAAATTCCCAATGTCATTGTGCCCACTATCCAATCTACTTAAATCATCTCTGGAAAGCCCAGGATGTGTTTAGCCTAATTTCCTGAGAAATCAGTGTCTGAACAGATACTTACATGTATATATGATATGATATATAGGATATGGTGGGTGGGTGGACAGGCATTTCTTATTATAGGCATTCATCCATGCCTTCAATGTGTCTCCCTATTTAGCTATTACATCAACAACATTGCTCAGGTTGAAGGCATTTCTGGAACAATTGTATAGATATATCTAACACTGAGTTAGCTCTAAAATCTACGCACTATTGCCAATTCGTGTTCAGACTGCGGTAACGAGATCTAATTTATTTAACCAATCAAAGGTGCCTTTTAAGAATGATATGAAGAATGGCCACTGAAATGTCAGCCTGGCCTGGCCAGGCCATTTCAGTGATATAAAATTTAACCCTTTAGCCCTTAATGGTCAAGCCGGGCAAAAACAACCTTGGCAGTTGTCTTAAGAAAATTGAATTCATAAGATAAGGAACCCTTTTTGAAATTTTACCCCAGGAATCGCAGGCTCAATAGATGATCTAGTAATTCCAATCTATGTTCACTATGAAGCTAAGGTTTCAAGTTTCTTGACAAATCTGACCCATTATGAGTGAATTGCTCTCTTATCCTGCGAGGTAACATTGTCCGAACAGAAAGCACCATCGTTGGCAAGAATTCTCATCATTATAATGCTGGCACTGTTAACCTTTTAACACTCATATATCTATAATCGGCCGAAACGGCTTCTGCAGTGGTCTTAAGAAATGTCCATTTTCAGACCAATAGAAGACTATTTTTGAAAATTTACAACTGATATGACTGGCTCGATAACCGAGCCAGTCATTCCAGTGGTAAATTTTCAAAAATAGTCTTGGTCTGCAAATGGACATTTTCTGTGAACAAATTCGAGGGTTAAATTGGTTAATATCATGAAACATACATGTAGGTATGGTATACATTGATATACCTATATATAATATATAATAGACTAAATTGTATTCCTCCTGCTCGGGTGTTTTGTAGGGCAAGGGACCAGGGTAGTGCCAGTCAATGCCAGTGGAAAATGAAGATAAACACTAGTTACATGTACAATGTAAATATGTAGTTACATGTAAATAATTTTCTCTGGTTAACATCCAACGTTATTTAAATATGCCAGTACATAAATTAATTAGTATATTTGTTGATACTTATATGTTCATTTATTAGCTCAGCTGGTCTGAAAAGGCCAAGTGAACTTAGATGTATGCCAGCATTCACGATGGCGACCCTCCGTCTGTCATTCGTCCATCATCTGTCGTCCATAAATACTTGCTTTAAAACACTACTCATCATTTGGCAAATTTCACCCTAATTTTGCTGGAAAGACTAGGTGATAGGACTCTGAACTTGTATACAGAATTTTGATTGACCGATTTTTCCGGAACATGGTGTGGTAGGCTTCAGGATTTGTATACAAAATATTGATTGTTCAATTTTTCCGGCATCCATCTTGGACTTTCCCAAAAATGTTCTGGTAAATATTTAACAGTACGCCTCATTAACCGCGTGTGTAATTTCAGCCAAACTTGACTGGAAGTCTGCTATGGTCATAGACCTCAGGAAATGCATACCAAATTTTAATTGGTCATTTTTTTCAGCGGACATCTTGCATGCTTCACAATTTTTCAGTAAATCAAGTAAGACTACACTTCATTAACCATGTGACCGATTTAAACTATACTTGGCTGGAAGCCGCCCCCCCCCCCCCCCCCCCCCCCCCGATTGTGATAGGCCTCAGAACTTGATTTTGATTGGTAAATTTTTCCCACAACCTTTGATTTTCGTCAAATCATTAAAAATATTTGTACACATTTTACAATAATCTTCCAGGTGAATGAGACAGGCTCTTGGGCCTCTTGTTTAACAACCCAGTATATAAATAAGTCATAAATTTTACAATTTATTTGCTAAAATTGGTTAGGAAAATAGTTCTCAATAGAGTCAATTTAACTGTCAATATACATGTAGGTATTTAAGTTGTATCCAGAGAAGCCTATTTCTGAGTAATTTACGAACGAGTGACTGGCTAATCTAAAATATTCTTCCTATGTAGTACACAAATTATGATGCCTGGCTTCACTGACCAGTGAGTGACCTATTGCCTGGAGACACGTGTACTTTAGACATGTTAGATGAAAGCAAATAAACTCTCGCTAACCCTTTAATTGTCAAATTTGATCAAGAAAATTTAAATATTTTCTTATTAAATGTACATTTACAGGCCAAGAGAATACAATTTGTGAAAATTCCAGTGGTAAATTTTCAAAACTTGTGTTTTGGACTGTAAATAGCCATTCCATAAGACCGTAGCAGAGGCTGGTTTTGGCCCGTATGACCATTAAAGGGTTAATATCTTTTTAACCCTTTCAAGCTGAAGTTGGCCAAAACTGGCCTCGTCTTGAGGAATGTCTATTTGCAGGCCGAGAGGACTAATTTTGAAAATTTACCACCAGACCTACTTGCTCGATAACCACGCCAGTCATTCCAGTGGTAAATTAAGAAAAAATTCTCTTGGCCTGCAAATGGATTTAATGAGCATATTTGATTTTCTTGACCAAATTTAGACACTAAAGGGTTAATATAGGCCAAAATTAATTATTTTAACCCCCAGAGTCATGTGACTAGACTGGTTATCTATAATTCTAATATCTATAATTTTCAGACTACATCAGTACAGACTGTTTATTTACTGGTTTCTAATTGTCACGCCTGCCACAAACCAACCCCTGCAAACATAGAGAAGGCGATTTAAAAAAAATATTTGTCAATGGAATGACCGGCTCAATATCCATTCCAGTCATTCCCGTGGTAAATTAAAAAAAACCAACTTCTATGTCTGCAAATGGACATTTTTATGAGATTGAAAATTCCGTGACCAAATCGGACCATTAACTGCCTGAGACTGCTGCAAGCCACCAGACAATAGATTCAATGTGTAATAACTCTGGACCTGCTGAATATTTAAAAATTTAATTCAATTTGAGTTAAATTGTTTTCAAAATATTCATCATATCCAGAGTTAAACCCCATGGAAAGTGTAGTCTGCAGAAATTCGGCAGCAGACAGTTAACCCTTTAACAGTCATATCGGCCAAAAATGGCTTCGCAGTGGTCTTGGGAAATGTCCATTTGCAGAGCAAAAGAAGACTATTTTTGAAAATTTACCACTGGAATAACTGGCTCGGTTATCGAGCCAGTCATTCCAGTGGTAAATTTTCAGAAATAGTGTCCTTGATCTGTAAATGGGCGTTTTCTATGAGAAAATTTAAATTTTCTTGGGACAAATTCATGGGCTAAAGGGTTAAACACGTTAAATGGTTAGGCACATGTGGGTTAACCCTTACCACACTGATGTCAGATTTTTAAGTTTTCAAATTAAATTAAAAGATGAACTGGCGTACATTTTTGAACAAATTTGGTGGAAGATGGTGCTGTCTTTGACAGCACCATCGTCCACCAAAAATGTTGAAAAATGTACACCAGATACTTTGCTATTGACATGGTAAAAGATAGAATATTGACATCAGAGTGGTAAGGATCTTCCTTATTCAGTCAAATATATTACTTCTCTATAAACAGCACCACATACTTATTCCAGTACAACCATTTAGAAATCCTGAGTATTTCTGACATTGATTAAATTAAAATTCATGTTGTCATTCATAAATAATTAGTAGATTATATAAGGAATGATTGTTTTGAGAATGAAATATTTACTGTCTCCTTTATTTCTCTGCTAACCCTCTACTCAGGAATTGTCGTGTCTGTGTAAAGGAATGAAAGGTGAGCTCAATTTCTCTAAAACTTGCTCCGTCTCTCTTACCAGAGAAATGGGAGAGCTTAATTGCTGATTTTGCCATTGCTTCCATCTGCGTCTTGTATGTGTACCGCTAACTTTTCAGGCTTGATTACTGCTAAGTTGTCTTCATTATTAACACATTGATGGTCATATGCACAAGGGAAGGTAATTCTGGATCGGAAACGATAACAATTCTAAAGCTTAAAATGGTTTCAGCGGTGACCTTGAGAAATGTTCATTTGCGGGCCAACAAAAGACTGGTTTTGAAAATGTGCTATGTAGGACTGGCCAGATGATTGAGTCAGCAGTTGCAGTGTCGCCTGAGGCACCAATGTTTTCCAATCCAGTTATGTTCAAACTATTCAACAGTATTCTCTGGAAACAGTGAAACATTCTAAGTTATTTCTGAGAGGTAGCATTGTAGAATGGAGCTTTCCAGTTTTAGCTATCCTCCGCCCATCTCTATCTAAGCTCCACCCACACCACGTCTGTATTGGGATCAATCAATCTCTGAACTCCCTATCAATTTCCAGAAAACTATACAGGCATGGCAGGTAAGCTATTAAATATTTTGAAACTAATTTGACTGGTCTCTGTTGTTGCCTAAGGCAGCAACAGCGTCCAGTCAAATTAGTTTCCAAAATATTCAACAGCATATTTATTAAATGGTAAAGACATACAATTCATACAATGTTGGACTATTAAGCGTTAAAGATGGAGTATATCTCATATCTCATGATGTCATGATTATAACGTCAGCCTACATGTCATGTAGTTGATTATGATGTCATATGCTGGATGGATAAACTTGGAAAGGCCTATTTATTATTCACGTCATTATCCATTTCAACCCGAACATTTCAAATAGATCATAGACATAAAAAAAATTTTAACGAAAGAATTGCTGCCTTATGCAAACTTATTCAGCTATGGCCTCGAAAGAAATTAATTTCAAAATATTGAGCAGAATACTTTTTATGTCATACCATCATCTTGGGAATTTGTCCCAACCTGTATGTCTGATTGAAAGGATTAACTAACAATACATCTCCACGTATGTAGGTATATTACGTTCAGAATTTCAGTTTTCTTTTGTTTCAGCAACAACAGCAGTATCATTATCCGCCTTATCAGTGATGCATGTCTTTTCCATACATTCTTTCTTATCTGGATCATCTACCATTGAATAGTGAGTTTTCTGTTTGCTCATCTGTCATGTTCAGTTCAGTTTGTTGCATGTGATGTCATAGATCTGTATCATCGTTTGTTTTCAGTAAAGGGACGCAACTCCTCTATGATATATATAGATAGTCAGATACAGGATCTATGGTAATTTGTATTTCTTGTTAACCCGTACTATTCTGATGTCAATATAATAGTCCATTTTTTATATACTGTGTCAGTAGTAACGAAACTGGTGTACGTTTTTCAAGAATTTTGGTGGACGAAATTTGTTGAAAAATGAACAACAGTTTATCAATTGATTTAGTTTCAAAATTTAAAAGTTTGACATCAAAAGTGACAAGTGTTAGCTATTCACTGATGTGATTAACCGTTTTATACTCGAGATTGGTCGAGAAAATCTAGAATTTTACGAAGTGAATGTTCATCTGCAGACTACAGGAAGACCGCTTTTGAAACTTTATCATGAGAGTGACTGGCTCGGTTATCGACCTAAGGAGGCCAGTAATAAAGTTTCAAAAAAGGTTTTTCTCGTAGTATGCAAATGACTCGGCATTCGATCCTAACAGTTCAAGCATTGATTAGTCTACCAGAAATGTATTTTTCAGTAGTCTAAAGAAACATCAATTTGCAGACTAAGCCTACATGAGAAGACTATTTGAGAAAGCTTACATGTAATGAGTGAGTGGTTTGTAACTGAGTCGGTCATTACTGGGGAAAAGTTCTATATTATATATAATACATGTATTCTCTTACCCCTTAAACTCTTGAATTTATTTGCAGAAAAGAGAAGACTATTTTTTAACAGTTTACCACTGGAATGACTCCAGTGGTAAGTTTGAAAAAATAGTCTTCTCTTGGTCTGCAAATGGACTTTTCCTTAGGACCACTGCAGAAGGCATTTTTGGTTGCTATGGGTGATAAAGGTTTAATCTGCAAATACATGTAGATGTTATGTAATAGAAAAATTCAATTTTCTTGACCATTCTGGCTATTAAAGGTTACTTATTAAGCAGTATCAGTGAATTTTACCAAAATCAATTTTACCTGCTTGTAGATGGCTGTTTTCTGACACCATTCACGCACAAGAATTCTATATAACTTAAAGGTGCACATTCTCAGCAGATTATTTGAAAATAAAATTATTTAAACTGTATACTTTTAAAAGCTTAAATTGTGTACCTCGGTGTAATGAACCGAAATAAATCTTAACATACGATGATTTCATTACGTAATAATTAATATAATCGTTTAAGTTGTGGAATTGAACTAAAGACATGAGTCCCTAATTCAAATTCCCAAATAAAAAAATTATATCAACGTATACGGAATGAAACTATCATATGTTAAGAGTTATTTCTTTTAATTATATATACATTGTAAGTAAACATTTTTAAGCCTCTAAAAGTACAATTTTAACTTTTTTATTTTAAAGCATTTTGGTGTGAATATGGACCTTTAATTCACTGATTAGTTTATTTTTAGGCTTTGAATATGATTTGAGAGTAAAAATTACTTTGTTCATTTTTTTGCTGTGTACTTTTCTCTAGGTACAATTGTTGTTGTTGTTTTTTGTTGCTTTATTTCTGTGTGTACCTGTTGTGACCAGCTATCTGTAGCTTACCAGATTTCACCTTTCTTCTCTTTGATGTTGTCAGTTTGCTTTGATCTTTTATTAAACTCTCTCACCTGTCATATCACCCTATTGTGATTCCTGGCTTCTTGTAGAAACGAGTCGGCTAAACTCTTGTATGATGAACTATGTACTTAAATATTTCCTACAGTAGCTGAAAAAACATAAAAATAATCTGCTAAGAACCTACTAATATTAAATTGCATCTGAAAGTTCAAGTCTAAGTTAAAGTAAATATTCAAAATGTGTTTTTTTCTATTGCTAATTGCTGCTTCAGGTAGTTAAGTCTATTCAGATTGCTACATTGTATCTTTGTTTAACAGATTCATTAAAATATAACATCTTAACCGGAGTCTCGTTCCATTAGCCTTATCTAATCATAAAATCAGTTCCTGAGGTAATTTTCTAATTCAGTTTCAATTCTTTTTCTTTTGTAGTGTTGAAATAGCCGTTATGGAAGATAGGAAATGGCAAGATCAAGAGGTGGTGTCATTGAGGTGTGCAAAGCATCTTGACCAAACATCCTACACGTTTCTGATTAGTATCAGTTATGTTTAATAATCTAATTCCCTCAAGACTTCTTGATACATGTGGTACACTAGGTTTGAATACAGTATGACTCTGTATTCCTTCTTTCTACGTTCTTGTCTAATCTGCATTGGTTAGCAGATAATTCAGTCATGTACTTAGGTTTCACATTCTGTCCAAAGAAAGATATTTATATACCAGTGAAATTTGACAAGCAGTTCATTTGCTGGCATTCAACTACAATAAGAATTAAATTTAAAAACTAACTTATTAATATTTATGTTGTGTGTGTTTGTCTGGATGCCAGTGTATATGTGGCGGACTGTGCATACATGTACGTCACCACAAATGATATTATTTATTGCATAATTTATCATGTTAAAATTAGAAACAAAAATTTGATCTGTTATGATTTGAGAAAAATTTTATAAATTTTAAATCCTTTAAATTTATATAATTTCAGATGTTATCAAAGTTAAAAAAAATGTCGCTAACCTTCATTAATCCTTTAATGGCGTCTGCAGTGGTCTTGAGGAATATCCATTTGCAGGCCAAAGAAGACCATTAAAAAAAATTCATCACATGAATGCCTGGCTCGATACCCGAGCCAGGCATTCCAGTGGTAAATTTTCAAAAACAGTCCTCTCTTGGCCTGCAAATAGTCATTCAATAAGCAAATATTTAGATTTTCTTGACAAAATTTGACCATTAAAGTGTTAATGATAGTTGTTATGTTACATGGATCTGAACCGAGCCAGTCATTCCAGTGCTAAGTTTTCTAAAAGATTCTTCTCTTGGTACAATATCATCCTTTAGTGATCTAGGCTGGCCCAGAAAATCCAAATTCCTTCAGAGTGAATAATCCCAATGTGCAGGTCAAGAGAAGTCTATTTAGAAAGATTTACCACGGACATCGAGCCGGTCATTTCAATGAAAAGTTAAAAAAGTGTCTTGGCCTACAAATGGACGTTTCTCAAGAGCTCTGCAGAAATGTTTTTTTAGCAAGCTTGAGGATTAAGGAGTTATGTGAACATTTCTCTAGACCATTACACAGGCGACTTGGCCGCTCGACCATTAGGCGCACTTTCCATGAATGCGATTCTACTCATGTTTTGTCGCACACGTTTTCTTGAGCGTGGATATATATTTCCATGCGCGCTAGATTAGCGCAGAAGCCGGCTTGTTTGGCCTTCTTGCCACATAAGCAATATCACACATTTCCACTCGCATGTTATAGTTGAACTAAGATGAAATCTATGACATATGTATGAGTGCATTTCCATGTGGTCGATAATGCGCATGGGTGTTCATCGCGCGTGAGGGAAAATAATCAGTCATCAACCTATATTTTCTTGCACATGATGAAGGCTTGGGCGCGTTTTCTCGTACATGGAAATGCGCTCATAGATTTCCTCTGATTTCGACTTTAACACTGTTGTTTCCATGCGCGATATCGGTTACTTGGAAAGAGAGCCTTAGACTGTCACGCATGTTAAGAGATATATCCTCGAAATGATTGATAAATTTAATTCTAGCACTTCTTACTGTTATACCAGATTTACCGCTTGAATTATAAAGCAAATATTGAAGCATTACTCAGTCATGTTGATGCATACACTACTAACTGGTTAATAATATATATGTATAGTAGCTCGGGTTAAGTACGTGTGCTGTCCTCTACCGTGTAATAACGAAACAGATGTGTTTTAATTCTGTATATTAGCTGTATCTTCTGATATTGGAGGAGTGACAGGGTTCTGAGCTTAGTGACGTGTACACATGATGATATTCTTATACTTGTACAGGCTGTGCATTTATTGATCAGAATCTCCAACATTTGTATTGCATCATCCTGTTACCTCATTAATCATGTATTACTTCACAAACGACAATCACGCCCCGTCAATATTGCTCCTCTTAAACCACACCAGGACATGCTCACTTATAGACTGCTGGTTTCATATTATAAGTCAATTACTATTAGGAGGCGGGAGTAGCTTTTGAAGTCACATGACAGTGGTTCTTGGTCGTGTTTGTCTCACCTGTAAAGTTGAAATTGTGCCAGGTATCAGTGTTATGGCCACGACCGTGTCAACGTTAAGCTTCTGTATTTAGCAAATGGGCTTTGCCTATATTTTAGGATTGCTTAATCCTATTGGAATCAAACTTGTATACATGGATTCCTATGCCATAAGGAGATAGCATGATGATAGTGATGTCACTAGGTCAAAGGTCAAGCTTATTCGGACCTTGCTATTTGACCTCTTCTTTTCCAATGTTAAGTTTTTGCATTTAGCAAAGCATTTACACTTATATTTCAGGATTGGTTAATCCTATTGGAACTAAACTTGGATATGTTGTTGCCTATAATGTTAGGAAGAAGCATGATGACATTGAGGTCTCGAGGTCAACGGTCGAGGTCACAGTGACAAAGAGGAGACAATAATGGGAGACATTTATTTCCATGGGATTATTGTTCGACCACCTGTCTGTTATTGTGCATCTGTTTATAAGCGTCCGCCTCTTAACACTTTAATTAGCGGTCAAGCTGGCCAAAAACGACATCTACAGTGGCCTTGAGGAATGTCCAGTTGCAGTCCAAGTGAAGACAATTTTTTGAAAATTTACCACTGGAATTATAACCGAGTGAGGCATTCTAGCAAAGCCAAAAATGGCTTTGGCAGTGATCTTGAAAAATCTCCATTTGCTGACCAAGATACTATTATTGAAAATTTACCACTTTAATGACTGTCGATAACCGAGCCAGTCATTCCAGTGGTAAAATTTTACAAATAGTCTTCTTGGTTTGGAAAATGGACATTTTCTATGAGAAAATTGATGTTTTCTTGAACAAAAGTGTTAACCATCGAGTATCTTGGGCGTCCATTTCTTCACATCACTGATTCTCTGATGAGCTTTGTGGTCATTCAAAGATGCTCAACTTGACCAATTCACCCACTCTGCAGTGGTTTTGAGAAATGTCCAAACATGCCAAGAGATTATTTTTGAAAATTTCCCGCTGGAATGGCTGGCTCGAATATAACCGAACCAGATATTTCAGTGTTTTTTAAAAATATTTTCTTTAAGACAATTTAACTTTAGCTACATCTGCCTATTAAAGGGTTAGGATATTGCAATTAAGATTAGTTCTCAAATCTATGTGTCCCAGGATCTTGTAAGTTTTATTCAAATATATTTTATATCACAGAAATGACAGAATGCTTTAGGTATGTCATACAAGAATAAGAGCAAAGTTCTAGAAAAGCAGGTTTTTTAGTATTTTACTCAATAAAAATGCTCAGTCTCTCAAGTAACCCTTTAAGCCATAAATCTTTTCAAGAAAATTTCAATTTTCTCAAAGAAAATGTCTGTTTGCAGACCAAGAGAAGACAATTTTTGAAAGTTTACCTCTAGAATGACTGGCTCGGCCAGTCATTTCAGTTATAAATTTTCAAAAATTGTCTTCTCTTGGTCTGCAAATGGACATTTCTCAAGACCACTGCAGAGGCTATTTTTGGGTGAGTGTTAAGGGTTAATTAAAATATTATGAGTACATCGAAATAGCCAATTACTCATTATTATACTCAATGAATTTCAGTTCTATTGCTAATAATGTGGCACAGTTTGGCTTAGAATATGCAATTAAAATTTTTTTTAAACTACAAAAATTCTATGACTAAATTTATTCAATTTTTGAAGATTATCTACTAGAGCTCTGAGTGTGAGTCATTGATATTTATATGATGTGAAAAATTATGTATCTTAATACAATTTTGATGTTAAAGAGAACTTTCTTACTGGTGCCCTTGAATATACAAACTTTCTAACATAACAACCGTCACTGCTTTTTCTTCATCTCGACAGATTATCTCAATCATGTCAGTATTTTGATCATTGTCTAGTTTTGACTAATTTGATAATTATGTGTGTAAAACTGTTGCTGTCAGGCAACAGCTCTGAGTCAAATTAGTTTCCAAATTTTCAACAGAATATCCCTTACCATAGATTTTTCTTGCCTGTGAGAGTTAAATGATTAATACAGAATAGAAAATGTTTGTGATATTCACCTATAAGTATCCATAGCTAGACTGGCTCAGATGATCCAGCCATTCCAGTGGTAAAATTTCAAAAAATTCTCTTCTCTTGGGTTGCAAATGGATATTTCTCAAGACTGTTACAGAAGCCATTTTGATCAGCTTGACCGGTAAAGTGCTAATATTATGAACTACTGTATAAATAGTTGCTGACCGTTCTACTGTCATACAGATGATTTCTCTGCTGTCATACAGACGCTTCACAGAATTAATGTGTATGTTTAGGTGAATAGATCATCGTAGAATTAGGTACATACTCACACCAGAAAGCTTGAAAATAGAAATTGTTAAAATTGTATGCGCTTAGAGGCTTAAATTGTGTGCCTAGATGTAATGAAACAAAATAAATCTTAGCATATGATGATTTCATTCCACATAAATTAATAATTTTTTAAGATGTGAATTTGAATTAGAGACAAAAGACTAATTCAAATTCACAACTAAAAATACTATATTAATTTATATGGAATGATATGTTAAGATTTATTTAATTTCATTACATCGAGGCACTCAATTTAGGCCTATAAAAGTATACAATTTTAACAATATTATTTTCACATATTCTGATGTGAATATGTACCTTTAAAGGTGATCGGATAATAATGTATATAATTACCTCATTATGCAATATTAATTAATATTTAATTAAGAGTAATATATTATATTATCACATGGTGGTATGGTCTTAACATGAAATACGATATTAATTATTATACTGCTTTTATATGTGGTGAAACTACGATGCTTTTTATATGAAGTCAATTGTCCATTTTAATAAATTATTATGCATAAATCTCCTTGATTGAATTTACTGCCAAACCTGTCTTAGCTAGTTTACCTTTCCAGTTTATCCATCAATCATATGACGTCACTACGCGACGTGTAGGATGATGTTATGAACAATAATGTCATAAATAATGGGTGGGGCATAGCTAAAACTGGAAAAAATGTCCATTTGTCGGACCAGTTAAGATCTTTTTTGAAAATTTACCACTGAATGACTGGCTCAGTTTTAGAGCCAATCATTCTAGTGGTAAATCTTTAAAAAAGCGTTTTCTTGTTCTGCAAATGTTCAAGACCACTGCAGAGGTCAGTTTGGCCGGCTTGACCATTATATAGATAGTACATATCGCTTGCTATAGGATATACCGTTTGCATCCCAAAGAAGGCAGGTGGGTACTCTAGCTGGTCTCTTGACCACCTGTCTAGGTAAGAGACCACCTGTCTTATCACCCTCCGATGGCAAGAATATATGTTCTTTTTAACAGGTTTTGCTGTATGTTAACAATCTCACTATAATCGCTGTTTGTACTGTTAAAAATCCTATGTATAATTTAGTGCCTTCTACACACTAAGCTGGATCTGGGAATATTCAGTAAATTAATATATAGACGGACATCCTGTTTTTAAATGAAATTTGTTGGCTTTGTTGTCAAATTTCAGATTTTACCTTTCATTTTTAGCATCAATTGAGTGTTTGACTATAATAAGCTCTGTGCAGCTTCTTGTTACTTCGTGTGATAATACTAATACTAATAATGAAACGTAATAAATTTGTAGGATTTTATGGCGACAATATCTATGTGGCAAAATACATTGGTTTTCTGCTCTAACTTCTTAGCTTTGTTTTTTGTTTGTGATATGCATGGTACTTTTGCCATTAAGTTGGTGGGTATAAATTAAGCATTTGTCTTTTCCATGCGTGTGTGTGTTCTTTTCCGTGTGTGTGTGCGCAGTGAAGATAGTGCCATCAAACTGAGAGATCCATTTCTAACTACCCGGCCATTTCTCCTTATGCTCTCAGCCCACTTTTTCTGCATATTTCGAGTGATTTAATATATGTTTTGAATCATACATCCTCAGAATCCTAATTTCAAGGTAATTATACAGGTAAGCTGTTGAATATTTTGGAAATAATTTGACTGGAGGCTTTTACTGCTTACAGTTATTAAAGGATAATTAACCCCATGTCTTAATAACTATTCAGGTGATTTAATATGACACTCATAAACTATTCAGGTAATTAAAAACTTTTTATCATGCCGCTAAAGAAAGATGTTAAGGCTTTAGTAGCTAAATGTTGGTACATTTCTACAGCCTATGACGGCTGTCATGATTTACATTTCAACCAATCAGAAAAATCCTATCATGCCCACCTCGGTATATACGCTCGGTCATAGAGGTGCAAGCTATAGTTTGGCAATTTCATATAAAAGCAATCATACAGGTAAGCTGTTGAATATTTTGGAACTAATTTAACTGGAAGTTGTTGCTGCCATAGGCAGCAACAACTTCCAGTCAAATTAGTTTCAAAATATGCAACGGGATAAGTATTACATTAAAAGAATGTAATGCATTGGCACTTGCATGACATCACACACCATCAATTGACGAGACAAAATGGTGGCGATCACTGTTCAACATCTACCCGATATTACAAAGCAGATAATTGTGATACAGAAACAGGAATATGACAGGATATGAATGAAATTGAATCTATAAACCATAATCTATCAGTGCAGTATAACATTTGAGATGAGATTAGCATCCCTTTAAATTTTAAATTCATCAAAGACATACACTTCGTGACAGACATGTAATTTTTCATGACAGAGTTATACGTCATTATGAGTTTGAAGTCCGCTAACTAGTGAACATATTTGACTATAATGTCATATTATATACTTGTGTGACAGATCAGATACCTCGATTGATTTACTGTGTCACAAAGTCAAGATTGTTGTGCGTTAATTACAGAAACTGTTTCAAGACAACAGCTAATGTTATCCGAAAGCGATCTTACACAAAACTGGCCTCACTGTTAACTTTTGGGACCCGAAAAAAACCCAATTGACTTTGGGGTCAATTGTAACTGCCATGGTGACTGAATTAGGCAGAGGATAACTCCAGTTCTACTAAAGGAATCGTCAATAAATGTTGCTTGGATTTGCAGACATTAACTAACTGGTGCTAACACTACAGACTGTCAAGAGTTTCTACAGAAATAGAATCTAAAATACGCAACTATGGATTGCTGGCTAAGATACGAAAAGAAAACAAATATTAACTCTGTTAATGCGGCCACTTGGTCAAAAGATTTATAAAACTGATAAAATAGATAAAATTATATGAAGTAGCAGAAAATAATTTTAATAATTCACTGTTTTCAGAAATTTCTCAATTGGAGCTATATCAGATAACAATCTTTGGTATTGTTGAGAAACTGGACAGTCAATATTATCCGGGAACTGTAAAGTTTTGATTCTAAGATATTTCCTTGATAAATATGAGTACAGTATAATAATGATACTGGCAGAATAATGTGTTACTTAAAACCATTCATTTTGTTGCTTTTTAAGTACTACTGAAAGCATCTCCAAGCTCCGGAAAATTCACTATTGAAAGGGGGTATGAAACAAATGAAAATGGCGGTTTGTCCAAATGAAACTATGGTTTCTTGTACTGGTGGTAGGCAGGCCTGGATTTGCAAAAACTTATATTATTTTTAGGGTGCTGGTTGACCATGGTAGCCAAATAACAGAAGTTGCATTTCTAGAGAATAACTTGTCCTCACTGGATGTTGACCAAATGTGGCTTGCGGGGAGTTAATTGCCCATGCGTGCATTAAAGACCCCCAACTGATTTTGAGGTCAGATGTCAATATAATGGTGAAACTATTATAGAAATTATTTTTTCTTATGATGATTGAGGAACCCAGTTTTAGCTAAGCCCCACCCATCTCTAGCTAAACTCCACCCATGCTTCACCCGTGTTGGGATCGATCGATCTCTGAACTCTGTGACTATTAATTTCCGGAAAACTACAGGCAAGCTATTGAATATGTTGAGACTAATTTGACTGGGTACTGTTTCTACCTATGGCAGCAACAGCGCCCAGTCAAATTAGTTTCAAAATATTCAACAGAATGTTTATTAAATTGTAAAGACATACAATTCATACAGCAATGCTTAGTCCGTCATCAATTAAGCATTTGTGAAGAACTTATCAACATCATTCATGATGCAAACTTTGATTATGGCATTATCCTGAGCATCACATAGTTGATTATGATGTCATATGATTGATGGATAAGCTGGAACTAAATGGACCTTCATCAAACATGACCTGCTGCTTGACGTTGGATGCATCAAGCAACATGGGGATTTTGGAGTCAAAGATCAACATTATGGTGATCCAATATTGAAATTATCTTGGAATGATAATTCATAATCTCTCAAGTGAATTTTGACCATACTGATTGAGAGTTGGACTTGGGTCCCAAAGAATCTATTCATTTCAGTGTCAAAAGGTCAAGATAATGGTGATCGACTTATGTGAATTACATTTCTGGATGATAACTGCAGTGGTCATATAAATTGGAATGCTTGTTACATTACGGGACCTGTATAAGTCCTTAATCCACCGGTCAAAAGGTCGAAGTCATTTCCGGATTGTAACTCAAGTTATTTACTAGTGGTTTGCTAGCTTTCCACAGTCACTTGAGGAATCCATTGATTTTGTTTTCAAAATGTCAGTTATGGGGATCCATTTATGGAAATTGCGGTCCTAAATACACATGATCTTGTGCATGAACTTTCACCAACATTGGCCTTTTGGTTACCCATTTTACCTCAGAGAATCATATTGATTTTACTGTCAAAATGTTATGTGGTGATGCGCTTATGGAAATTTGATTCCTAATCCTAATCAGGGTTGGCTTGATTTAAATCAATTGATTTATATCATGATTTAAATCATGATTTAAATCACTCGATTTTTATCGAAAAAATCGTGATTTAAATCAGTTTTGCAAAAATAGAGGAATTTTCAAGTAATTAATACAATTAACAGTAATTTTGTTAAATTAAAGTAACATAATTATTTTACTGCTTCCATGGCACTTGAACATCAACACAAAATAGAATTATACACTTAATTGCTCATATTTGTCATCAGCAAGACTAGACCCAGTGCACGAGTCCACATCTACAATCTACATACTTGAGGTTCATGTACACAGTACATCACACATGTGTACAAAGTATGATCATTAAGTATGTGTAAGCTGTAAAGAAGAGGAGAATTCCATGTGCGTACATGTCACTACATGACCATTAAAGCAATAGTGTACATGAAAAGTCATGTATGGGCCAGTATGGCTATTACTATTAGTCTAATTCCAAAAGCACACTCTTTTAAAGCAAGACACTGTCTCTTTTTTCAGCTATGACATGCGTCTGGAGTCACTCTGGAGTGTCATTGAGTGTCTCGATTACTATTGGCTAGTGCTTATCAAGTTGGACTTTTGGGCTCCATTTTATTTAACACTAAAACAATAAAGATTGAAATGTTATTAAATTAAGTAGTTTACTACAACTTCAAAAATCAAAATCAGTAATTGCTGAAACTGGCAAGAAACTATATACATTGTAACACGTAAACACATCATTACATTACATTAACCCTTAGCACACTGATGTAGGAGTTTTAATTTTTCAAAATAAACATAACCCCTAGCACTCTGGAGCATGATAATTTAAATTTTCAAATTAAATTTAAAGATAAACTGGTGTACAATTTGCAACAATTTTTGTGGACGATGCTGCTGTCTGTGACAGCACCATCTTCCACAAAATTTGTTGAAAAACGTACACCAGTTTATCTTTAAATTTAATTTGAAATTTAAAAATTTCGACATCAGTGTGCTAAGGGTTAAAGATAAACTGGTGTACATTTTTCAACAAATTTGGTGGATGATAGAGCTGTCGCAGACAGCAACATCGTCCACCAAAATTGTTGAAAAATGTACACCAGTTTATCAATTTTAATTTGAGCATATTTTTAAAGACAGAAGTTAACAAGGTTGATAGACTTAGACAATGATGACTTTTGCATACCTTCATAGATTTTGTGCATCTAATTAGGGCTAATTCGTTAGATTTATGCATTGCATCATTTCTGTCCTATTGCTACTCACTGTATCTGTGATGCAATTGTGAACAAAATTGAAAAATCGTTGCTAATATGACGTAATATATAAATTTTGAACTCTATATATTATTAGTTCAAACAGTGATAATTAAAGAATAGACATCCCATCATTCGTAACATAATAAACATATTGAATATTTTGAAAGCAATTTCACTGAAAACCGTTGCTGACTTAGGCAGCAACGGCTTCCAGTGAAATTGCTTTCAAAATATTCAATATGTTATGAATGATGGGATGCATATTCTTTAATTATTCACAATTAAGTGATTAACCAGAACACTCGATATATTGACTATTGAGATACCGCAATTTTTTTATAATAACGATATCGATATTCTCTCAAGCAATATCGCGCAAACCTAACTGAGTCACAGATAGATGTGTCTGTCATCACTTTTCACTTTCAGTTTTCAATAATGCTGCAATTGTACTTCACTAGTCTAGTCAACAATCATCATTCAACTGAAACCGGAAGTCATTTTCTTTGTCACAGTTTAGGGACCGAAAAAGAAATACTAGTTTAGCCGCTTTTAAAGTTCCAAGTTTGTTTCTCAACTTACTCTGCACGAGCCCATAGCTGGAGAACACGCGCTCGACACCAGCTGACGCCGCCACAGCTGACATCAGACGCTGAGTGAATTCAAATGCTTCCAGCAGATCATCCTCGAAGTCACGTCTGTGCGACTTCCACCAATGAAGAGAGGTTACTCCATTAACAACTTCGTCGTTAAATTTAAGAATGTGAAATGGTGGTGCCATGGCCTCGAATTTGATTACCAAAGTCATCAAACCAGGGATTTCGGATGCTACGGTGAGTGCAGTTTCACGTTCTTGCTGAGTCAAGTTTCGACCACGGTATTTAGGGTGGAGTAGATTGGCCAGCATGTGGTGAGGTGTCACAGCTTGTTGATAACGCTTATCGGCCGCACGCTTTGTTGAATTATTAGTGTCATTATGCAGGGCCGTTTTTACATCTTTCCATAATTCAACTGCTTCTGCTATTGTGCAATTGTCCGATTGAGCTTTATCGAGAGCGCAAGCTACTGGTTTCAAACAAAGTCGGTATTCATCTGCAGAACGTTTGATTACTACATTACGAACTTTATTGGCAATGGCAACATCTATGCGGTCAGTATGTCCATCACAGATTGTCACAAGTGTCGGCCATGCCTCACAATACGAGTTTAAACAATCGTACATTGTGTTCCACCTTGTATCTGCTGGCATCACTAACTTTCTGCACGATGATTGGCGTATTTGGGCACTAGCAAAGTGGTTATTTCGGAAATACTTCACAACTTGTGTGACATGCTCCTTAACATTACCCATTTCTAAGTCCTTTGAAGTCAGATTTAGAAGATGAGGCGTGCATCCATACGCAATCATGTTGAAACCCAGTCGTTCTTTCAAGAACTCTCGCATCTTTGCTACATTAGCAGCATTGTCTGTGACGATACTACATATAATGCACCCAAAATCATTGTGCGTGTTTTCAATTGTCTGCTTCGCAATGTCATAAAGATATTCCGCTGTGTGAGGATGTCCAGAGGTGTCCGTAGTATCCACTAAGTAAATATCACCTAAGCAGGTCGTCACTGTAGCACATACGATAGGCTCGTTATGAATATTGCTCCAACCGTCTAATGCTAGACAGACAAGTTCACCTTCCAAATTTTTTCTCGCCTCCCGCTCTTCTGTGTAGATAACATCCAAATATTTCCCCCCTATGTCCTTTCTGGATGGTGGTTGATAGCCTGGTCGTAAATCTTTTACAAGGTTTATAAAATGTCTATTTTCTACTAAGCGAAATGGGGAGTTCGTAGCATACACCATCCTAGCTACATCACGATCTAATTCACCACGTTTTTCTGCTGAAGTTCTGATGACATAATTCTGTAGACCATAATTCAGCTTGGGTATCTTAGCGGCCAATGTACCAGCAGCTAATTGACCGTGCACTGGGCGCTTCACTGCCGCTGAAGCAGAACTTGAAGTTGACAGAGGTTCAACTTCCATCACCACCACATCGTTTTGATCAACAACAGTTTCAACGCGCTGCTGCTGCTCAGATTGAGATGAAGTCCCCGTTTCTGTTGCGGCTACAGCTAGACCTTGAAGTGCTGGTGTTGGTGGACCTGTGCAATTGGCTGCATGTTTTTTTAACCGCTCTGGGATACCTTGGAGTTCGTGTCGGCAGACCTTGCAGACAGCCCGGACACCGGCCTTATCTGGGGTCTTCACTTTCTCATAATGAATCCATATTGGATCTTGTTTTCGGCCGGAGTTAGACATTTTGCTAATTATGGAATTGAAAATATTTCATAGCCTTTGTCACTTAAGCAGTTTTGACTGTATTTTTCAAGAATGAAAAAATGCTTTTCTATTGCATCATTTAAAAAAAATGATGCAATAAAAAAATGATGCAATAGAAAAATGATGCAATAAAAAAATGATGCAATAAAAAATGATGCAATAATAATACTGTTAAAACTGCTTAAGCGAACAAAGTTTTTTTGTATTAAGAAACCAGCAAGCTTAAAATTCAGTTAAAAATAAGTCATAAAAATACCACTTTATTCAGTTCCAAAATACAGTTTAGCAATGCATCTGGACCTGTATTAAGAGACCACCTGTCTTAAGAGACCACCTTCTGCGACTCCCACAGCCAGTGTCTTAATACAGGTTTCACTGTATAAGTTTTACGTAATTTCCTGGGATGTCGCGAATAAAAATCGATTTAAATCATTGAAATCGATTTAAATCAAAAAAATCGATTGATTTGATTTTTTTGAAAAAAATCGATTTTTTTCCAACCCTGATCCTAATTATAGATATTAAATCCTACTGAAGGAATGAATCTTCAGCAATGTTGGCCTGCTGGTTGCTTACCCACATGTATCTGAAGACAAAAGCCCAATGTCATGTTTACCTACATGTAACTAATGAAATTGAGCATCAGAAAACCAACATAATAGAGCCTAGGTAGTATATGAGCCTTAATCTTTGATTATTATCCTTATTAGATTAGCTCACCTGACCAGAATGACTAAATGAGCTTATACCATGGCTACCCATACATTCGTAACTTCTCAACAGCAACTGAGCTGATTTAAATACAATTTGGCAGGTAGCATCTATAGAGCATAGATACAAGATTGTTGAAATGCAGCCGATTGGTCGATTTGATCAGCGATCATCTTTCATTTTGTGCTTTAGCTAGAAACCTCTTGACAAATTGGTGTGAACCTCAAGAACTATCATCTAGGGAGATAGCTGAAGCAAGTTTGTTCACGAGAAGCTGATTTGGCTGGTGGCCATCTTGGATGGCAGTTTTCACCAAAAAACAACTCCAGAATCGCTGAATTGATCTGGCTGAAATTTGGCAAATATAAGTAGACACTGAGTGTCGTTGTATGCATGTATGATTAGTGATTACAGTATTCTCCAGCTGTAGTAGTAAAAACATCCCACAGCTGCAATCAGTACTTTGCTTTTGCCCACTGTGTCTTGTCCTCAGCCAAAATCTTTATCTTCCTCAGGTTCATTCTTGATCTGAATGGACCGAGTCGTGCTCTCTTGAGGTAACCTCACAGCAAGCGTAACATTTATGCAATGACGTCCTTTCCTGGCTTTATGTGTGCTGGCTCCCAGGAGAGCGACATCCAGGGCTCTGTACTTGTCTCTTCTGGCATCCTTAGCGCATGGCTGAACATGGACTACCTTTGCGGGGTGACTTACAGACACCGGCGATGTATTACACATCTTGTATAGTGCTTCATTGGAAATTATGCTGTCTGGCCATTGTGTCCAGTGATGGTGTGGAGGTAGTTGTGGTGGCAGGCATAGTTTGTCTAGAGCTGCCTTTGGCGCTACCCAGCTGTTACAGTTATACGGCATCAAGGATATGCAGGTTGCGTTGTATAAACATAACCTTTTTGTCAAGGGCTTCTTTGGACTACAAATCCATAGTTTCCAGAAACAAAAAGGAAAAGCTATGTTCCACATGACGCAGCAATGTCAGTATTACTGCAGAGCAGTGATCCCAGGATTGTACTTTTCCTCCACGATTCACCGCCACGAATTGAATCGTTATTTTCTTTGGTTTTATGACTTGTTGATAGGTATGTGGGGGTGAACTCTGTTTTGGATTCATTCTTAGAGATTCTCAATTTTTAGTTTGCTTGCAGAAAACCTGAGTAGTTCGTCAAGGTCTTTCTTTTCGTTGTCTATGAAGTCCAGATTGTCAGCGTATTCCATCTGTAGCGGCACACCGAGTATGAACACTGGATGGTTTGGTCTGTGGAATTTTCCAGCACAGATTTCAATGCAGCAGCATGGTAACAGGTAAAAAGCACAGGGGACAGAAGGCATGATCTCTTAAAGTGGTGGCTTAAAGCAGGTGGTCTCTTAATGCAGATGGTATTTATACCATATCCAGACAGAGAGCGACAATGAGCTTCATTATTAAGCGGATCAAGCTTTCTGAATGATCAGCAAGACCAGCCACTCCTCCCCCGAATGATATTCACAAGGCCCAAGCTATGAGATAGATTTATGATTAAGCTAAGTTGCCACTTCCTAACCTCCAGAATCGCCTGTGTAGCCGATGCCTGGTCCATCAACGTTTAGTTGATACGCAGAGGCCCGTACTATCTTCATAATGAATTTGCCAGGCACAGTGTCTTATACTGGGTCCTGTTTCGGTTATCATGGCTAGTCCATGGGGAACGACGCATTATGCTGACCTACATGGCAAGAAACCTCTGTTTTGGCTAATCAGAATTTATCAGATCAACTGGAAATGATTCTTTATGAAGAGTACAGAGGAACAATTGAGGGATCCGATCAGTCCCTCAAGCATATTCCATCATCTTAAAAAAAGAGCCATGTGTTAGCTGTTGTCACTGTCAAATGATGTAGGCCTACCTCAATACCAAAGGGGCACTTGTCCAAGATAACCATCTGAATTGTTTGTCTTTGGTGAATTTACAATTTAATAAACATTGTGTTGAATATTTTGAAACTAATTTGATTGGGTTATAGCTCCCATGAAATTGAGATTTAGATTCGGTAGAGCTTAGCTTAAAATTGGCAGGGCATAGCTAGAAATGGATTCCTCTATTATCGCTTATGCATCATGCTAACAGTAGGGGAAGGAATCAAGATAGTGGCGATTAATACATACATCAGAACGGTAACTGCTTCCAGAGTAGGACCTCGTGTTGCGTCATTGAGAAAAGTAACATTTAAGTATCCTCTATGTCGATTACTGGGTGAAAGCATTCACAGCACCACAAAGGGGTGTTGAATATAAATGAAAACAATATTTCGCTTAGACATAGACAATTCATCTTGCACGAGTATCCATCTATTATCTGACGTCATATGACGTCATAATCAGCTAAGTGGCGTGTAGGATGACGTCATAATCATTACGTCATAAATCATTCTATTTTGCCGTCTTTAACTCTTAATAGTCCGACACTAAATGAGCTGTTGAATATTTTGGAAGTAATTTGCCTGAACGCTGTTGCTGCCATAGGCAGCAACGGCGCCCATTCAAATTACTTCCAAAATATTCAATAGCTTAACCTGTATAGTTTTCTGGAAATTGATAGTAAGAGAGTTCAAAGATCGATCTAGCTAGTTGATGGACGGGGCATAGGTAAAACTGGAAAGGTCCATTACAAATACAGGTGATATTTATATTTATCACCAAGAAAACAGATAATGGTAAAATTACTCGGATTCTTTCAAATTAGACCAAAGTGACGTTATGTATGCGACCTGCTACGTTAATGGAGGTGAATTAAGAACACGTTCAATCAGGGGTCTTATTCAGATGGATATTTTCTATTGTTTGGCGCTAGAGGTGCACTAGCTAAGGATCAATCATGATTTCCACGATAATGCTGCGACTCTTTATGAGAGTTAACGCCCAGACTGAGACACTTAGCACATTGTTTTCCTACAAGAATATGCTCTTACGGCGCCTTTCAAATCGCCAATGCCCTGCAAGAGATAATGAACGTAATATGTTAGACGCTAAATCTAGCAATTCAGTCAAAGTAGACATGCTTTAATGGGCTTACTCACCTGTATTAGTAGCAACATGTTGAACACCTGTAACATAGAACATTTGCTGACGACTGCGTCTCTTACCAAAGTGTGAATTCACCAAATGCATACAATTCAGATGTCTGCTGTCCGTAAGTTAAAATACGTAATATACATACAATTGTACGACATACAATTCATACAGTTGACAGACTTATAAATGTTCACAACAGAGGTAGATACGTCATTCGCTGTGTATATTGATTGCAACCTCAGACAACATTTTACGTAATTGATTATGACATAATAATATATACTTGAGTGACAAATCGTACCCATCCATTGGTGATCATTTGGTAGAAACGATGTTACTGTCAGAAATATGTAACACTACCATACAGCGCCAATTGCAACAGTTAGTGTAATTACACAGCAAAACATGAGCAGAGCACTGGAGTGTCTGGTTAGCATAATCTTTATTACTATTATGAGTTACACTTGATATACTCACGAAGTCAGCCGGTAATATAGATTCCTTGAGTACGTGTAATATATTATTATGATAGCAAAATATTCTATGGAATTTACTACAGCTGTCTAGCATATTTTATGATTTAATAAAGTAGACGATTGCTATGATCTGATCGACGATTAACCTCAGGATTAAACTTTTCTACTTTACACTGTTTGTGTTTGAAGGTCTGTCTACATTACTACCTGACATATGTCGGATACGTCACATTGTGGTTCTCATCTGATATGAGTAATTATCGGTTCGCCCGCACAGATTTGGCTAATTTCACAACTAACTGGTATCTCCCGCGTCCATCCAAGATCTGGGATAACAGCATAGTCTGCCCTGAGGATGTCATGTAGATGATACTATCCGTGTCATGATAAAGCAATTTATGGTCTAACATTGGCATTTCGTCCTACAACTTCACCCTACCACATCTTTGACAAATGATGGCCGAATGCAATTTGTATTGAGGTGATTCAGAGTATGCTTTGGTTTAGGAATGGAATACCAGTACCTACTGTTGGTGCAAAGACCCGTTTGAATTCACTTTATGACGCCAATCATATGTGTTAGTAAAGGTTTCCTGAACTGTAAAACCTTTTCTTAGGATGATCTCTGTGAGAACACATTCCTTGTGAGATGTTGGAAGCAACATTACACATGCAATGAAGGCCACTGTATGCTATAAACTCATCAGGATCAAGGATCCAAATAATTATAAATGCATTCAGTTTGCCCACTTCTGTATTCACAGCACCCATATAAGCACTCGATTCTGACCTTACACATTGCGTCCAAGTGCCAAAATGCCATATAACCATGTTCTATTATTACAGGTAAGCATGTTTGACAGCTAGCTCCATCTCGGGCATTGTCCATGTACCAAGCAAGGATCCCTCCATTTCGCTATGCTGACACAGAGGTGTTGGCACAGTTCTTGTGTATACTATACATACGATGATGAGATGGGAACCCAAATTAGTAGTAGCCTGGAAAGTACAATTATTTGTTCGGTAGCACTTTACACTTTATTACACAAAAATAGTGCCTACTTCGCGCAGGATAATTAATTAAATTGTTCTGATCTTGATCTGGTTTGCTTAAATCCGGATTACAACCAATGTATGGAGATCCCTTTTCATGGTAAAAGGTCTTGTGTTAGAATTGGAGCCCATCGGATTAGTAGATTTTGAGATTTTTAAAACCACAGCATTTACAAGTAGATTTCTATACAGCAACAACTGTTGTGTTAAAATTTCAGCCAATCGGATCACTTGTTTTTTAGATACCACTCTGGGCACACATGCATAGACATGTTTGACATCTAGCTCCATCTCGGGCATTGCCCATGTACCAAGCAAGGACCCCTCCATTTCGCTCTGCTGGCACAGAGGTGGTGGCACAGTTCTTGTGTATACTATACATATGATGATGAGATAGGCACCCAATATTAGTAGTAGCCTGGAAAGTACAATTATTTATTCGGTAGCATTTTACACTTCATAGCACAAAAATAGTGACTACTTTGCGCATCCAGTTCGTCACGTTTAACCACTTTGAGGCCCTGTGAGGTTATTTTTCCTGATTCATGAGGTATACGTATTCAGTCTCCAGCCAACTGCCCACACATTATTGCGCTTACTACTGTTTAACGTTAACCGGAACCTGTACTTGTGGTAGAGATTCTGGTTAACTTTAAACAGTAGTAAACACAATAAATTGTGGGAAGTTGGCTGGAGACAGAATAAGGAGCATATGTCGAGCTATTCTTCTCTTCTCCTCTCACTGGTAGCAGGATTGTCTGACTACATTGTGCTATTGACATCAGTAACAGATATAGACGATAATACGAGTTTGAGAGTACTGTCCTCTCTTAGTGAATTCATACTGAAACCACATCCTATTATTTTGACAATTGAAAAAGCAAATTAATTAATATATTGTTATTAATTAATATGGAAGTTATTATTTAAACAATATTAAATAATATGATAACTGTACTCAGTAAATATATTAAGTAAATAAATGAGTGAGTGAGTGAGTGAGTGAGTGAGTGAGTGGTTGGGTGGGTGGGTGGGTGGGTGAGTGAGTGAGTGAGTGTGGGTGGGTGAATCAATCAAATTCACTGGGTGCTCTTGCCACCATAAATAATGAATTACTTAAAACAATATACTATGTAATTATTAAATAAATAAATTAATAATTAATAATTAATTAAATTGTTCTGATCTTGATCTGGTTTGCTTAAATCCGGATTACAACCAATGTATGGAGATCCCTTTTCATGGTAAAAGGTCTTGTGTTAGAATTGGAGCCCATCGGATTAGTAGATTTTGAGATTTTTAAAACCACAGCATTTACAAGTAGATTTATATATAGCAACAACTGTTGTGTTAAAATTTCAGCCAATCGGATCACTTGTTTTTTAGATACCACTCTGGGCACACAGGCATAGACACAGACACCCACACACGCTCGCGCACACGCACACATACACCCACAGATCCGATTGGAATGCCCTCTGTATTACACGGTGATGGTAATAACAAGATGCCCAAGGGGCCTGGATCGCTCACCTGGAACATAGGCATTTCAACGAGAAAGGTCTTGCCTATAAGTAGAACCCTAAGGATTTGACCAAAACTGTACCATGAAGACAGAGACCATGTTTTTATGTATCAACTCCCCTTGATGGCCCTTATTCCCTAATCATATCTCCCAAATTTCGGCCTGATCCGTTCAGCAGTTCTGGAGAAGTTGTTTTCATGAAGACTAGGTCATCTAAGATGGCCGCCCAATCAAGTTCACGTGAACAAACTTGGTTCAGCTGGTGCCCTAGGTGATGTTTTATGAGTTTTGAATCGATCACCCAAGTGGTTTCGGGGAGAAGATTTTTAAAGACATTTCTAAACATCGGATAAAAATCAATGATTGCCGCCGGCCAAATTGACTGACCGACTTCGTTTGACCAAGCCTGTATCTTTATGCCATAAGGATGCTTTAGGCCAAATATACTCCAAAATCCAAGATGGCCGCCAGCCAAATTGGCCAATCAGATTTGTTTGACCAAACTTGAATCTTTATGCCCTAAGGATGCTTCCTGCCAAAGACAATTGAAATCGACCCAGTGGTTCTCGAGAAGACATTTTAAATTTCCTATTGCTTTGGTGTGGGAGTTTTTGGCAGGAAAACGATCCAAGATGGGCCACCAAAACGTTTATCCGACAGTTTTGAAAGTGGCATATTTGAAATCACCATACCAAAAAACTATATAAAACCAATTTCGGCTTCAAAATCTATCAAATAAAAAAATCTAAAATGGCTATGAGACATACTACATTTTGGTTGGTCCACGGCTGGCATATTTTTTACGTATCAATTTCCCATGACCAAACCTTAATGGCCCTTAATCCTAAATTGTATCTCCCAAATTTTGGCCCGATCCCTTAGCGGTCCTGGAAGTCATTTTTGCGAAAACTAGGTCATCCAAGATGGCCGCCAAACCATTTGGTCAATCAAGCTCTCTTGAACAAACTTGGCTTAACTCTTGCACTAGATAATGTTTCATGAGTTTTGAATTGATTCCTCAAGAGGTTTCGGAGAAGATTTCTAAAGACGTTTCTAAAAATCGGCCAAAATCCAAGATGGTCGCCAGCCAAATTGGCCGCTCGGCTTGGTAAAAACAAATTGGGATCCCTATGGCATAAGGATGCTTCATGCTAAATATAGTTAAAATCGGCCCAGTGGTTCTCGAAAAGACATTTTAATTTTCCCATTGTTTTAGTATGAGCGTTTTGGTGGGAAAACGACCCAAGATGGTCGCCAAACCGTTTATCCGACAGTTTCGAAAGTGGCAAATTTGAAATCAGCATACGCAAAAACCTATATAAAACCAATTTCGGCTTCAAAGCCCATCAAATAAAACAAGAGGCCCAAGGGGCCTCTATCGCTCACCTGGAATTATTAGGCACTGGAACAACCGAACAAAACGAGATGACCACTGGAACAAGATGACCACTGGAACGAGATGACCACTGGAACAAGATGGACACTGGAACAAGATGACCACCAGCCAAATTGGTTGATCGGCATCGTTTGAACAAACTTGAATCTCTATGACATAAGGATTGTTCCTGCCAAATCTCATTGAAATCGGCCCACTGGTTTTCCAAAAGACAAGTTAAATTTCCCATTGCTTTAGTATGTGAGCTTTTGGCGGGAAAATGATCCAAGATGGCCGCCAAACTGTTTATCTGACAGTTTCGAAAATGGCAAATTTGACATCAGAATACCGCCAAAAAAATATAAAACAAATTTCGGCCTCAAAATTCATCAAATAATATATCCAATATGGCCACCAAACAAGCTACATTTTGATTAGCCCACTGCAGCCTTTTTTGACGGATCAACTTCCCTTGAACAAACTATAATGGCCCGTAGTTACTAATCATATCTCCCAAATTTAGGCCTGACCCCTTCATCGGTTCTGGAAAATAAGTCCCAGATGGCCGCCGAACTATTTGACCAATCAAGTTCCCTTGAACAAACTCGGTTCAGATCTTTCCCTAGATCATATTTTATGATTTCTGAATAGATCCCTTAAAAGGTTTTGGCGATTTAAAAATATATTTCGGAGAAGAAGATTTTTAAAGACGTTTCCAAATTGGCCGATTGGCTTCCTTTGAACAAACTTGGATCGCTATGGCCTACGATGCATCCTGCCAAATATAATTCAAATTGCCCCAGTGTCAGTTAAAGGAAAAGTTGACAGACAACGGACGCACGATTGACCGATGACCAGACGACGGATGGACACATGACGGACAGTCGCCATGGCATAAGTTCACATGGTCTTTCAGGTCAGGTGAGCTAAGAATCCATAATGGCCACCAAACGTGCTACATTTTGATTGGTACATGGCGGCCATGCTTTTTGACGTATCAACTTCCCTTGGACTAATTATAATGGCCGTTAGTCCGTTATTCTATCTGCCCGATCCTTCATCGGTTCTTGAGGTCATTTTCGCGAAAACTAGGTCATACAAGATGGCCGCCGAGCGATTTGGTCAATCAAGTTCTCTTGAACAAACTTGGCTTAGCTCTTTCACTAGATGATGTTTCATGAGTTTTGAATCGATTTCCCAAGCGGTTTCGGAGAACATTTTTAAAGACCTTTCTAAAAATTCGCCAAAATCCAAGATGTCCGCCAGCCAAATTGGCAGATTAGCTTCCTTTGAACAAACTTGGATCCCTATGGCTTAAGGATGCATCCTGCCAAATATAATTGAAATCGGCCCAGTGGTTCTCGAGAAGAAGACATCTTAATTTTACCCTTGCTTTAGTATGGGATTCTTTGGCGGGAAAACGATCCAAGATGGCCGCCAAACCATTTATCAAACAATTTCGAAAGTGGCATATTTGAAATCAGCATACCCAAAAACCTACATAAAACCAATCGCGGCTGCAAAATCCGCCAAATAAAAAAAATCCAAAATGGCTGCCAAACGTGGTACATTTGATTGGTCCACGGCAGCCATGTTTTTTTTACGTATCAACTCTCCCTTGAACACACCTTAATGGCCCTTAGTCCCTAATTGTATCTCCCAAACTTCCCGAGAAGACATTTTAATTTTCCCATTGCTTTAGTTCTTGAGAAGAAGTCGTTCTGGCAAGATGAGCTAATAATGATAATAATAAAATGAAGATTGTCCGTCACATCTCCATCACCCCATCAATGTCAAGGATTTCAAGCATACACATATTTATAAGTGAAGTCTTAGCTCATTTTTTCTTTTATTTTAAATCACACAGTGCAAGTTGATGCTACATGTATAGTATTACCACCATTATTGTGTTCTTTTTTCTTTTTCTTTCATGTTACCTGTAGAATATTTGTACTGTGCTGTCTGCATGTATTATATGTGAAGGATCCATCATCCTATAGCCATGCCTTTGATGGATTCCTGTAGCGAATATATATATATATATATATATATATATACACCTGTGAGGGTATATTCATGTGCTATGAAGAAAGCAATAGCATAAACATTTATGTACCCATCCATCTTAGTGCAAGAGGTAATAATGCAACTAGAGGAATGCTGATTATGATGGTGGGGAAACACTGTATGTTTTTGTTTGAACTTGAAAACGAGGCCTGAATATGGTTACGTTGACACAACTGACAACTATTGCCCTACATTTGACACACGTGGCTAGATTGTCATTAATGGTGTCTGAAAACGAAGTTTAACATCTGTGCACGAGTTTGAGACTGTCATTATTAATACCGGGTATATCCACCTTGTGCCTGGATGACGGCCTGGACACGACGTCTCATGCTGGTCACCAACCGACTGATACGCCATTGTGGTATTCGTTGCCATTCAAGATGGAGTGCGTCTGTTAATTCCTGTAGGTTCTGCACAGGAGGATCCCTCCTTCTCACCATGTTTCCCAGAATGTCCCAGATATGCTCAATAGGGTTCATGTCAGGGCTCCTTGCTGGCCATGGTAGGGTTTCGATGGCATTCTGGCGGAGGTATTCATGCACAGCTCTAGCACGATGTGGTCGGGCGTTGTCATCCATGAATATAGGGTGGGTTCCAGGTGCATGATTTACAAAATGAGGGACCACAACTCTATCCAGTATGGAATCTTGATATCTTTGTCCATTTAGTGTTCCAGGTACAGTCAACAGATCCAGCTTACAATCAAATGAGATGCACCCCCATATCATAACGGAACCTCCACCAAATGGAACTTCTTCCATGATGTTACGTTGGTCGTACGCCGTGCGTCTGGACCTCCATACACGAGTTCGACCATCTGTGGCATGAAGCAGGAACCGACTTTCATCGGACCAGTGTACCCGTCTCCAGGATCTCATGTTCCAGTGTCTTCTTTCGTTGCACCACCTCAGACGCTCCTCTTTGTGGTGTGCAGTGAGGAGATGACGTCTGACAAGTCTTCCTAGCTTTCATGCCAGCAGCATACAGTCTCCTTTTGACGGTAGACATTGACACTCTATTGCGCGTTTCCCATTGCTGGCTGAGCACTCTGCTGTTGGTGAATGGAGATCTCCTAACAAGGCGTACTAGGGCTCGATCATCACGGGCAGTAGTCTTCTTCGGTCTTCCAGATCTAGGCCTGTCCTTCACCTCGTTAGTTTGCCCATGTTTTGCAATCAACCGACTGATTACAGTATGGTTAATGTTCAGCTGTCTGCCAATCTCTCTGCATGACATACCAGTGGTATGCATGCCTATGAATTGCCATTTCACACGATCACTTAACCTTCGTCTTGCCATAGCGGTTCACAATCAAGAGCTAATTCTCTCTGTACAAATAAACCACGGTCATGAACACAAAATTCCTAATCTTGTCGCCTAAATCTGTATGTAATGTTCTACACCTCAAACTGGACTTTTACATAACTGAACACGTGTGCTGTTTCCCGCCACGCACGGACATCAAGCGGCGTGATGTCATGCATGCATGTGCATTTCGTACTTGGAATTATGTCAGCTAACGCGGGGACAAAAAGTATGGCAGCCTAGTTGTACCATCATGTTTCTACGTTCTATTGTTTTTGCTGGTGCTTAACTTTTGCACAGGTGTATATATATATATATATATATATATATATAAATATATATATATATGTATTTTTATTTTATTGACGCACTGGCAACGTGCGGCTTCAATTTCCATGTGCTAACTTAACCGACAGTCATTCACCCATTAGTTTAATTTGTTGATCACCATCTCCCGGTCGGGGGATCGAACCGCCATTCTGCAACTCCGCATAGCATCAGCAACCAGGCATCTTTCCACTGGACCACCGCACCAAGACTGTAAGTCAAGGATTGGCCGACCAGCTTTCACATGTCTGATATACTGACACACTGACGATTCATATGGGATTATCTGTAGATGCACCTGCCACAATTCAATCCTAGGCTTTTACGCCTATTGTACTCTGACTCCAGCACGGCTCTGGCAGTATATGTAATTTTATTTTTATTGTCGCACTGGCAACGTGCGGCTTCAATTTCCATGCGCTAACTTAGCCGACAGTCATGCACCAATTAGTTTAATTTGTTGATCACCATCTCCCGGTCGGGGAATCGAACCGCCATTCTGCAACTCCGCATAGCATCAGCAACCAGGCATCTTTCCACTGGACCACCGCACCAAGACTATAAGTCAAGGATTGGCCGACCAGCTTTCACATGTCTGATATACTGACACACTGACGATTCATATGGGACTATCTTTAGAAGCAGCAGCAGCAGTAGTAGAAGCAGCAGTAGTAGCAGCTGCAGCAGCAGCAGTAGCAGCAGCAGCAGCAGTAGTAGCAGCAGCAGCAGTAGTAGCAGCAGCAGCAATAGTAGCAGTAGCAGCAGTAGTAGCAACAGCATCAGTAGCAGCAGTAGTAGTAGCAGCAGTAGTAGCAGCAGCAGCAGCAGCAGCAGCAGCAGCAGCAGCAGCAGTAGTAGTAGTAGTAGTAGTAGTAGTAGTAGTAGTAGTAGCAGCAGCAGCAGCAGTAGTAGTAGCTGTAGTAGAACACGTGATGAAATGGTCAGGTACCAATCAGAGTGCTGGGATGGGTTGGTACAATGCGTAATCGCAAGCCATGTTAAATATCAGCACATATGCAATGCTTCAGACATAATAAATACAAACACTCGAAAACAGTTGAATTGAGTAATAGAGTTCAACAGTAAAATAGGTAAATTGTCTAAGAGAGGATCGAAAAAACACACCCAAAATCTAGTTAGCTTATAAATGGCGGTTGTAGACATTACTTTAATGTGTTAATCTGCACACACAATTTAAACTGTATGAACTGTATACACATAACGCAGATAGGCTACTATAAAAGGTCAGCTGATTGATATTGCTTTTATTCAGGAAACAAAAAATCAAAACCCTGAATTATATGATCATTTTAAATCAATGTCTGGATGCAAAATCCTCTATCGGTAATACTGCTGGGGTGGAGCTTAGCCAGAGATGGGCGGGGCATAGCTAAATCTGTATTTCTTCATTGTGTTTTAGCTCCGGATAATGAGAGGAACACAACATCAAAATATAGTGAGACATTCCATAAACTCCTAAAACAAATACATGAGAATGAGAATTTAGTTGACACATACAGACTATCCAATCCACATGGTAAAGATCTTACATCGTTTTCAGCAGATGGAAACTGGGTTCATGGCTAGACAGAATCTATGTAGATCGTTTAGTAACAGGGTATTGGATGGATGTTAAGATTAAAGCCAGGTCATCGCATGTTTTATGTAGCAGTTGACAATATTGACCTGGTAAGAATAGGGGCCGGGTTTTGGAAACTGATCACTACATTGCTGCGAGATAATTTTTACAGGAGCACTATAGATTGTTGTTGGCAGCATTGGATAAAAAATTTGGATTAATAAGAAAACCTCATACAAGAGTACATGGCAATGGCGGGTGGATGTAAATGGATTTAACTCTCATATCAGGCAAAAACGGCTGCTGCAGCGGTCTTGAGAAATGTCCATTTACAGACCTAGAGAATCCTATTTTTGAAAATTTACCACTAGAATGACTGGCTCGATAACCGAGCCAGTCTTTCCAGGGGTACATTTTCAAAAATAGGTTTCTCTTGGTCTACAAAATGGCGTTTTCTATTAGAGAACTGAAATTTTATTGATTAAATTCGAGGGTTAAAGGCTTAATCTTAGAAAAGCACGGGAAATACGCGAGAGAGCGATTCTTCGATCACTTGTAAAAATTAATAATAAGGCTAATGATGGTGAAAATAGTTATTATGAATGACTGGTTAAAATCAGAAGAAAAATAGGAGATATTGAACAATATGAGTTTGAGTGTGCAAAAGTTAGAGCCAGAGCTGACATGCATGCAGGGCGGGAAAGGCGACCCGCTATCCCTGCACTTTAGAGCAAGCCCATGCAATAAATAAGATGACGTACTCGTTAAAGTACGCTGGATGGGTCAACGGTCTACTAACAAACAAAGGAGTCTATGAGTGAGTGAGTACTATGAATTATTATACTTTAATTTATTCGTTAACTTTTTCTGAAGTACACGAAGAGCATATATACTTGAAAAACATACAAATACAATGTTGGTTACATGAATATACATACACGGTTGGCATCTAATTACAATGTTGGTGCTGGCGGTGTTGATGATGATGACGATGATGATGTGCTGGTGGATACTTTGGATATAAAAAGTAATTTTAATGTGAATTTAATACAATATTTTCGGAGTTTTTCAGATTTTCCAAATGCTTACAGATACATTGTTTTCAAATTAAAATAAAAACAAATTACGATCCATCCATTAAGAAGTTCTGCCAAGTGGCTACACGATTGTGATGATGATGATGATAATGACGATGATGAGGGTGATGATGTCTTAATAATACTAATACTAAGGAAGAGGAATATATTGGAAATATTACATATGCTGGCTAACATAAAACCTAGTGTCATACACAGGCAGTGAATTCTGTAATAAACACTGGACATCTCTCAAAGGGATGAAGCTCGCGAAATGGCTGGAGTGTGACGGTTTTCTAGTTGAATTCTACCAAATCTTCTGGCACCTGTTAGGACCAACAATGGAAGAGCTAGCCACGAAAATGTTTGAGAAAGGCCGACTACCAGGAACCACGAATAAACATATGTAAGGTTCATACATAAGCAAGAGGACAGACATTAAATTCAGAATTGCAGGTCAATTTCCGTACTATGGCCCGCACATCGGCTAGCTAAGCTCCACCCACACCTCGCTCCTGTTGGGATCGATCGACAGCACCCAGTCAAATTAGTTTCGGAATATTCGACAGAATATTTATTAAATAGTAAAGCCATACAATTCGTATAACGTGTTGGACTATAGGTATTTAAGATTTGTCATCCGTGAACACAACCCCACCCCGCACCCCCAACTAATACAACTCTTTCGTAAAGCATGTATAATTAGCTTAGCTCTTAATAATACATCTTTTCTTTAAGGTGGTAAATATGATGTAAATACGACGTGTTGGAATCGATCTTAACTTGAATTCCTAGAATCGAATTTCACGGTAATTATACAGATGAGCTGTTGAGCATTTTGGGAGTAAGTTGACTGAGCCAGGTCAATTTAATCTCAAAATACTTAACATAATGTTTAGTAAATTGTAGATTCGCCAAAGACATGCAATTCGTATATTAACGACAGAGCACTTGGGTGCCAGATCGGACAGTACTGAGTCTGTTAGAAATTTTCTACTTGTGCTTACATAATTTTAACACTTATTTAATTTAACTTAAGTTAATCTAAGGTATCCGCCAAGCATGTATGTTGTATAATGTACACTCAAGGGCCTAAGGATTATTGTGAATACACTATCTATCTATCTCTAGCTATAATACATAGGCCTATACATTGGCGGATGTGACTACTATTAGTGGTAGCGGTGTGGCGGGTAGTGCGGGGTGAGGGTGGGTGGGTGGGGTCTTCATCATAACCCTCCATTGTGACGCCCTTAAATTTTCCTTTGCTTTTTGTAAAATCATTGCTCCTCTCCACCCATCCTGGATGTGTTTACGGCCATGAACCGTACGAATTACTTTTTTTACGATACGAAACCGTCGCGTGCTCGACACCTGTTCGTCATGCGAGGAAGTATAATATGTTACCCTGTCATAAAACGGTTAAAAACCAGATCAAAATACAGCTCAGCGATTTGAACCACACAGCTGAGATAGCTATAAATAGTCTGGGGGAATTTTGGCGTGGCAAGCGTTTTTTGAGTGACTCTACACCAGGTTTTCCTGCTGATTTCAAGTCTGGATGATGGACCATTTTAGATATTAGACGTCCGTCCGTCTGCCTGTTTGTCGATTCGTTTGCAGGTTCTGGGCATAACCCTTCAGTGCTAGCTAGTAGAACCATACAATTTCGCACGAATGCAGCTGTTAACTTGTAGGTTACATGGAAGTATTAGGATTGGCATCTTTATAAAAAAATTTTGCTCAACTTTTTGTCCGTCTGTATGTTAGTCTGTCACTGAATAGTAATTTCTACAATTCTGAGAATAATTGTCAAACTGGGGAAAAAACTCAAATGGGACAAACATCTCATCTAATTACGAAAGCTTTATTTGTATACGTAACCAAATAACTAATGGTATATTTGTACATTCATCCATAATTCTTTTAGTTCTTTAGCACAGTCAAACATCAGGGGCGGATTTAGAGGGGGGGGGGGTTGTTACAGGGGGTGCACACCCCTCCCTTCTCTAAGTACGTGCCCTTTTAACCCTCAAAATAATTATTTTAGCAACATAATTTGAAAAATATGGAGTTTTTAATACTACTGAGGCTGCAGGAAATGGCTTCCAAGGCCATCTAATTTTCAAAAATTTACGGGGAAAGACCCTCGAACCATAGACAGGGAGGGTGACTTGTAGTTTATTCGTTACACACAAACTTAATTTCCTAAATACGGATGTTGCACTCGTTGACATATAGACAGAACATTTTAAGCCAACATATCGATAGCTACTGTGTCACTACGTGTATGATTTTAGAAATCTGTCAAACAATAACGTTAGTCTGTTATAAGGGCCACCTGTATTAAGAGGCTACCTGTCTTAAGAGACCACTTTATCCAGTTCCCAAATCCAAACAATATTTTAACCCTTCTCCCGCCAAACAGACACGACAACCAACATTTCTGCCAGTTGATGGCTGAGATACTAGTGTTCATTCTGTGAATGGTATAGCCGAAAGCCGTTGCTGCTTATCACAGCAACACCTTTCAGTTGTAACATTGATAGAATGAACATCAGTTATCATCCTACAGGGAAGTGAATCGTCTAAGCTAGAAATTTGGCAGTACAATGGCTAAACTTTTCACTCTCCGTCAGATGAGCGCTTTGTGCTTATCACTTGGTGAGCTCCTAATACAGGGTTCGCCGTACGCATGTTCTGCCTTTGTTTCAAAGAGTGGTGATTAAACTTAGAATGGACCTTTCCAGTTTTGGCTATGCCCCGCCCATCTGTGGCTAAGCTCCACCCACCCCACTCTCGTGTTGGGATCAATCGATCGATCTCTGAACTCCCTGCCTGTCAATGGACCTTTCCGGTTTTAGCTAAGCCCCGCCCATCTCTAGCTAAGCTCCAACCACACCTCGCCGTGTTGGGATTGATCGATCCCAGATTGCCATAACTATCAATTTCCTGAAAACTATACAGGGAAGCTGTTGAATATTTTGTAACTAATTTTACTGGGTGCTGTTGCTGCCTATGGCAGCAACAGCGCCCAGTAAAATTAGTTTCAAAATATTCAACAGAATATTTATTAAATAGCAAAAACATACAAATCGTACAACGTGTCGGACTATTAAGCGTTAAAGACGGGCTTAATCGAATCATTCACGGTGTCATGATTAGGACGTCTGCATACACGTCGCTTCGTTGATTATGACGTCATATGATTAAGTGAGGAAATCTATTCATGAATTAATAGCGTAACTAATTTATCTCTAATTAATGTCGCCTTTCAAACTGACAGATTTTGCTGAAATTAGTAGCCGAAATCATCAATATTTTGAATGTCATCTCTATTATCTTGCAAATGAGTAGCACAGCTGATAATATTTCAATTTTCCATACTTCTTTTAAACCCTTAGCAGAAAATGTTAACTCTCCATACGTTTCAAGGCATGGCATGATTGGAAATGGGTTTCTTATAATTCCATACAGATATTTTTTCATACGGAATTGTGAAAATCAGATGCTTTGAATTTTGGAACTTAGTCATCAAGAGAGGACATTATGATGGTTATAAGAATGTATTCACCATCTCATCCATAACCCTTTCATCGACAAATCACTGAATAATACTTTACAATGCAGAGCACATACTGTTGAGGTTTTTGATATTAATATTACTGGAATCCGTAGGCAGAAATAGCTTAATTCCAGTCATATTACTTTCAAAATAATCAACAGCTTTTTTTTTTGTTTGCCATGAGATTGAGACATGCTGAATTTATCGGTGCAAAGGTTAATAGACCGGCAGCAAACAATATTTTTACTGTGGATGAAATATTCTGATGATTATTTTAAAATTAATTATTACCTAGAAACAGATTCCAGTTAAATTATTTTCAAAATGTATGCATACTTTGAAAATGAAATACTAAGCTACTGAAGCTTTAGTTCTTGAAGTGGTTACTACTTTATCCGTTTAACCTTTACGAAATATTATGAACTAATTTGACTGGAGCTGTTGTCTCCATATGTGTCAGTCAAATTACTTTCAAAATATTAAACTACTTTTCTGTATAGTTCGATTAAATTAGAGATACTGACAATACACGGTTTAAAGGACTAAGAAGACACATTAGCAAACACAATGTGGGAACATTATATAGAGATATTAGGCAGGAAGTGGAGAATTTCAACAATTAATAGTCTATGACATATTTCAAGTGGAATGGAGCCTCCCAAAATGGATTAGCATTGTTCATAAAATCTTTTTCCTGAAGGCTGGCAGGGTGCGGTATGGTGAATCTGAACGTCTCTACCCCTGAATGAACCTTTCCACTTTTAGCTATGCCCCGCCCATCTCAAACTAAGCCCCACCCACACCATGTCCGCGTTGGGATCGATCGACCTCTGAACTCTCTATCAATTTCCAGAAAACTATACATGTAAGCTGTTGAATATTTGGAAACTAATTTGACCAGGTGCTGGTGCTGCCTATGGCAGCAAAAGCGCCCAGTCAAATTAGTTTCCAAATATTCGACAGAATGTTTATTAAATAGTAAAGACATGCAATTCGTACAACGCGTCTGACTATTAGGCATTAAAGACGGACTATATGGAATCATTCATGACGCAATGATTATGACGTCATCATACACGTCACTTAGTTAATTACTGACGTCATATGATCGATGGATAAACTGGAAAGATGAATTGTGTGTGCCCTTCTTATAAGTCTGTGAATGCCCACGACATCCATCATATACAAGTATTCATGCGGGATATTGTCCCAATGCATAAATATAGATATAGCCCACGCAAGCTCTCGTATTGCGTAAATTATTTACTAAATAAAGACATCTATAACATATTAAAATATTCGTATTATTATACAGTCTATTCCTATTAAACTATTCTTAATACTGGCTGTTCAGTTCCCCTGCTTATTTGCTGGGTGACCCTCTTCTTGGCCTCCCCATATGAGACCTGATCTGTCGTTTTAACCTTGAGGAGGTCCTTGGCTTTTTGCAAAGCCGGGCATCCGCGATATGCGGCACTGTGGTTCCCCTTACAATTTCTACAGTGGGGGGGGGGGGGGGGGGGGGCTGCTGGCAGTCCTCACGTTTGTGATTCCCTCCACAGTTGATGCATGCGCTGGCTTTGGTTCTACAGTGCTTGGCCACGTGACCCAGCAGGTGGCATCTGAAGCATCTGACAGGCTCTGGGATGTATGGTTTGACTTTGAAGGTCATCCATCCCAGTTTAACCTTACTTGGCAGTGCGTCTGAATTGAACACCAGTTTCACTGCATAGGTCGGTCTGGCTGTTCCGCCAATCCGACCCACCCATTCCACTTTGTGTTCCCCCTGCTCGTTCATTTCTTCCTTTATGTCGTCATTCGTGAAGTCCCTTGGGACTCCCGATATGACACCTACCGCTTTGCTTTGTCTGGTGTTTTGGTGGTGTATTCTTCAATAGACACCACATGGCTGCCTATCATTGTAATTTTCAGCAGCTTTTGGAACTGCCTTTCACTGGTGGGGGTTACTAAAACCTCCCCGTCTCTTTTGTCCAGGCCTGCCAGCATGCCCACCATGGCATACAGTAGCCTATAGATTACCATGCAGGTTAACCCCGCAAAATCATCGCCCCCCCCCCCCCCTCCCCCCTTATGGCACACCTCCCTCCCTTCACTACTGGGTGCACCACCCGGGGAACCTCCGCTCTGCGCGATGGTTGGGACTCTCCCTCCCGCTGGGGAAGCCCCCCCATGTCCCGAGACCTCTTGCTGGGAGTGCCTTCCCCTCCTCCAACTTCCTCCCCCTCCTCTAACACCCCGACCCTCCGTTTTCTTTTGGGGCCTGGTGTACCACCACCCTTCTTAGGGGTGCTTTGTGGTGTGTTCTGGAGATTGCTCTCCAGAATCACCACTTGCTGGGCCACCTGTTCGTGGGAGAACGCTCCCATTGCCAATGCGTCATGTAGGTCCGCCTCACCAGCCCCTACACCCCCCACCAGGCGAGTAGTGACGCTAACCCCCTCACTCGCTCCCTCCCAGGACATTCCCTCCCCACCCCTGCATGGACCACCAGTGGCTCCCTGCTTGGCAGGGCTTACGTCACTGTCTTTGCCACCATTTGGCGCTGAGTTGGCTGTGGCCAGTTGACCACCACCAATATCATGCGCCACTTCAAAAAGCTGTTTGAGGAAGTCAGCTTCCTCCATGTTGCTTACCCTACGGTGTGAGTTATTTAGAAGGTAGTGTGCAGTAGGAAAATTTAGAAGGTACAGTATGAGAGATAGGATAGAATGCAGTAGGATTAGTGTGTGAAGGAGATGAGTAGAGTAGGCTGTGAAAGACGGAAGTGTAGAGAGAAAAGGTAGAATAGGCCTAGTAATGCTGAGCAACCTTTACCAGTATACCAGTGCTGTGTCGTCCCCTTCGGTAAAATTCGCGAAAATTCCAACTAAGCAAACTGAAAAGAAAAATTTCAAAAAGAATTTTTTTTTTTTTCTTCGAAAATTGGTGTCGAAAACGATCAAGGCTAGCACCAATGGCCGAAAAATGCGGCTGTTTGAATGGCGAAAAATCTAGTGTTTTAAAGCACGCAAACGAACATCCAAAAGAAAATTTATCAAAAAGGTTTAAACGAGTTTTAAAATTACGAAAATTATTTAAATAATTTAATAACAATACCTTATAGTTACGACTCGGGGAGCACAGCAAATAAACGAAAAATAAAAAGATTTGTTTTCGAAAATTGGCGCCAAATAAAAACGAACAAGACAACACTAAGGGCCGACAAGAGCAACGATTTTACTGACGGAAAAGCTAGTGCTTGATGCACGCGAACGAACCTCCAACGGAAAATATTAAAAATAGTTTAAAGAAAAGCATTATCAAATAACACTGTTCTTTAAACTCTAATCTCGCTTAAGCAATATAAATTGTCGCAAACGCAATAATGGACGCAAATTAAACTGATCTAAAACACGTCTATCATCAACGAACGTTTCTGACCGGGATAAAACATAGACCCTTCTATATAGGTTCCAAATTTTATTTAAAAATCTCAAGTAGTTTTTACACAACAATGGTTTTAGACATGGCATATAGCAACAACAGTAATGAATATTACTGACTATTTTGAAAGGGATTTCGTTGAAATGTATACGTCTACTTGGCCTATATGCCTGAAAATCTGGGATTATTTAAATTACGCACCCTCTCTATATTTTCCAAATTTTATTTAAAAATCTCAAGTGGTTTTTTACGCAACAGGGGTTTGTTTGTATACATAGAGCCGCCAGCCCGTGGTTACGTGTAATCGCGGTGTCGATCTTTTGCTATCTTAGTAGATGCTCCAGCCTGGCTGAGTGCTAGACATCGAGCGTAAAAGTGGAGTATCGGGTCTCTAGTCAATGTCCTCTACGACTAGACACCATAAGACTATGACAAAAAATCCCAAGTAAGACGCAATTCTAAGAACGGCTTGGCGTATTTATATGGCTAAGTAGCCAATGAAAAAGCAGTTATCAACCCATTATAAATACGCTGACGCGTAGCGTCTCATTTCTTAGCACTTGTCTACGTTGGTATACGCGACACGTTAAAGAATCACCAGTGCTGTACTTTAAGTTACAACGGGAGAACTACAAGGTAAATAAATAAATAGAGAAAAAATCTATTGATTTTGTAGTAAAATGGCCTGCATAAAGTGACAGATCAATTGCGTAGTTATGACTTATTATTAAGCGCGTGGTTATACGTTAGAGGGCTGATAGAATATTTCACTCTTGTTGTGAACGCGAAACCTTAACCCTCTAACATTCATATCAGCCAAAAACGGCTTCTGTAGTGATCTTGAGAAATGCCCATTTGCGGATCAAAAGAAGACTATTTTTGAAAATTTACCACTGGAATGACTGGCTCGATAACCGAGCCAGTCATTCCAGTGGTACATTTTCAAAAAGTCTTCTTTTGATCTGCAAATGGACATTTTTATGAGAAATTCTTGAATAAATTCGAGGGTTAAAGGGTTAAGCACGCGTTTAACATATTGATTGGGGAATCTTATATTTCAGATTTTATAATATATTATAATCCAGCAATCGCTAAGACGTACACGAAGAGAGAGAAGTTGACAGACAAAAGTAATGGCAAGTAAAAAACTCATGGATCGGGGAGACACCACGAACACCGCCCACAAGAACATATCCGTGGATAAAGTGGAGATACACGTCACACAAGCGCAGAGTAATAACGACGAGGTGGATTTGGTGATTGCCGATAACATCTGCCAACAGGAGGAAGTGGTCATGCAAATGCAGAGAAACGAAAGCAAGCACGCTGGTCCTGGAAATCAGGCGGATATAAAGCACAGCAAGACAAGGAAATTGAAACGAGTGTGTTGCAAAGGAGTGTGTTGCTTTGGCAAGCAGGTAATTAATATTTATAATTATTGCATGTGTAAGCATGTCATGCCATCGTTATTACGCTTATAACAAAGATGGAAAGAAAATATGTAACCTTTTAATGACTAAATTTGGTCAAGAAATTCTAGATATATGCTCATTAAATGTCCATCTGCAGGCCAAAATAAGTCTTATTTTTTAAATTTACCACTGAAATCACTAGCACGGTTATCCGGGCTGTCATTCCACTAGTAAATTCATACCCAACAATGGACTTCCGAATTTGGCGGTACAAGGTGTTGCACATTTTTCTCCTAATTTCCTCCAGGGCGAAACCTCCCCCCCCCCCCCCCCCGTACATTTTTGATAACTGGCGAGGCCTTTGGAAAATCAGTCTACCGTGACAACAGTTTCTCAAAATAGTCTTCTCGTGTCCTCCAAATGAGCATTCCTCAAGCCCACTGCGAAGTAGAGCTGGGCGGTCTGACGGTAGTACCGTGAGGACCGCTGTATACCGTGAACCGATACCGTGACCGTTGACATTTCCAAATACCGTGAATACCGTCCATAATGTTTGAGCAATATTTGAGAAATATATTCATAAAATCTGACTTGACCAAGGGTAAATAAGTGCTAATAGTGCCAAAAATACAGGCATCCCTAACTATTAGCCGAGTTCAGGTGAAAGGGTTGTTGTAAAAACACACGTCAAGACGTCAATTACAAAATAATGACAGGCAGAATTGTATGTCAAACGTACGTCTTTAAAGTCTCACGGTAAAATTGCTTTATTTAAAACATCTAAACTCATTCTCTGGCCGGCCGCCGGTAGTAATTACACTATAATATATTTCCTATTCCCGTTTCTATTATGTGTAATTTATTACTCCAAGCATTTTGAGACCGAACAAACACGCTAGAATAACAAAATAACATACAAACTGCGTGCTATTCAAACACAACAGCGATCTCACAAAGACGTATCTGATTGGTTGTTCATGAACTAGACCGTGGGAAAATACATTACTATGCTGAATTTATCAATGAAAATTGACTAAAACGGAGTATTTGCTCGCGCCGTTTTGATCACGTGCTAATTTATTAACAACGAGCAGCGTTGAAGTCGTTATTTTTTATTTTTCTGGCTTGTTTTAAGAAATTTCTTTACGGATTAAATCCAGTTTAAGTAACGACACCTAAAAATTATAGTGTTTTAGTTTTTGTAGTTCATTTTTCAACTGGCTACGCGTAGGAAGTTCGCGGAAATAGCTTTTTACACGCATTGTTCACGTGAAGCATGGCGAGTAACGAGTCTGCACATCGGGTACTCGGTAATTATCAGAAGCTTTGGAATCGGCTATATTCAATGTCGTGTGGCGAGTAACGAGTCTGCACATTGGGTACTCGGTATTTATTAGAAGCTTTGGAATCGGCTATGTTCAATGTCGTGTTATATGTATGTGTATAGGCCTGTTTTCGCGAGTAACAGAATATACGACTCCAACAGAAATAAAAGCGTACAACACTCGCCCCGTTTAAATACTCGCGGATTTTGTCTGGACTCTGTTTATCAAAGCGCTCGACTGCCAAAATAAAATTTACCGTTTGCTGGTCGCACGCATTAATAGCAAGAGCAATCCAGATTGAAAATAGTGCACCCCAATGTCTCAAACAGCGGGTTATAGTTAGCGAGTCGACCACAGCCTTTGACCGATATTCCCGTGAATATTACGTCAATAAAAATAGTGACCTAATAAAGTCGTGAAACTAAACAGCAGTTTTTACACAACAATGGTTTTAAAGCCATGTTTTTCTTCTCTAAATCAGGAAGCCGATTTATTTATTTTACCTATATTTACCGTTGATTGGAGATGGAAGTGAAAAGGAAATGGAAAAAATTGTTCTAATTTCGTGGCATGCCTCAAGCTCAGATGACGGTATACCGTGGTACCGCGGTATTTTTTCATGGTACCGGTACCGTCATGTAAATATCAATACCGCCCAGCTCTACTGCGAAGGCCAGTTTTGGCCAGCTTCGCCACGAAATGGTTAACGTAACGACAACAGTGACAACGAGTCACCTCTATTCTGCAGCTATTCTGCTGCTGCCTCTACTGCTACTGCTGCTGCTGCCTCTACTGCTACTGCTGCTGCTGCCTCTAACACTGCTGCAGCTGCTGCCTCTACCACTACTGCTACTACTGCTACCACTACTGCTACAGCTGCTGCTGCTACTATTGCTGCTGCCTCTACCACTGCTGCTTCCTCTACCACTACTACTGCTGCTTCTGCTACTACTACTGCTGCCGTTGTCTCTATCATCACTACTACTGCTGCCGCCTCTACCACTACTACTGCTGCTGCTGGTGCCTCTACTACTACTACTACTGCTACTACTACTACTACTACTACTACTACTACCACTACTACTACTACTACTACTACTACTACTACTACTACTACTACTACTACTACTAGTACTACTACTACTACTACTACTACTACTACTACTACTACTGCTACTACTACTACTACTACTACTACTACTGCTACTACTACTACTACTACTACTACTAGTACCCAACGTTGTGTCCATTTTGTCATCCTACTTAATATGGTCGGCTTCGCTGTGTGCATTACATGGCTGATATCAAAAACATAATAGGTCTAAATCTTATGGCATGTTAACATTCGTGATCTTAAACAGATCAACCACAGCTCCTAGGAAAATACAGTTTGCTCGATTTATATGCGTGTGTGCGTACGTACGTGCGTGCGTGAGTGCGTACGTGCATGTTTGATTTGTTAATCGTTACTGCCATACTAAATTCTGTTCATTCATTATTACTGAAGCTTTTCTGACCCGGCTGCCACCACTCGGAGCACTAATTTCATCCACACCAGTGTTTACCACATGTGCTGGAGCGCAACCATGTCTGACACCAGCCGAAGTTGGTGTTCCCACTGACTGATACTATCCTGTAAGTGGCTTCGAAGCATGGCTAGTTTCAAGCTCCGGTAGTGTGGTATTATTACTGACAGGCTCGGGCTTTATTTTAACATCCATCCACCAGTGCTAGCTTGGTTTTGTGACTGCTGCATCTGTATATCCAGCTAGCAACTGCGCCACTGTGGCCATTGTTGCCTCAACGCCTAAGGCAGTGATAATGGCTTCTAAGCCTTCTCTTGCCTGTTCCTGTGAGTCGGCCATAGGTGGACTGCAAGGCCTGCCATGTGCATTAACTGATAGTGTGTTTTGCTCATGGTTTTCATGGGCCAAATCGTCTCAGGCTTGGCAGAGAAGAGGTCTGTTCGTGGGCGCTGTATGTAGGGGTGTTCAGACCCAAACCATCATTACTACTGCCCATAAAGCGTTCATGATCTATTGAAAATGATTGACTGACGCTCATGCCTGGCTGTGGATATGCCAGAATATTTGTCTGTTCCATGGCAGTCGGTGGTGCCTCAAAATTATTTATCGTGGTACCAATACACGTCTCATTGGTGTCGCAAATGCTTCCCACCTCATGCTGCTTTTCAGCCTTTGGCTGAGGTGTTATTCCATACACAGATACAGTGTTCCTGTGAGGCTCCAGATTCAAATTCGTACTACTAGCGTTGGTAGTACTCACTGGGTGTACATCACTGGTATGCGAGGCTATCACTATGAGTCTTTCAACTTTACGGTCAAGCTACAAACACAGAGAGAATTTGCCAACACCTCACCAGATCTTTCTACATCAATGTCTGTCTGTCTGAGCTACTATGTATCGGCTGAGCTGTTGATTTTAACAGCAACGTTAGAGCAGAATTTCGCGTTCATCTACAGCAAATTTCGACGTACCGTGCTCCTAAAAGATACATCTAACATCAGGCTAACGTGAGTCTAACATTCAGTCTAACGTGCACAAAGGGTTATTATGCCTGGGTGCTAATGTCTATTAGACACAATCGGGCCAATCAGCACTGGTTAGAGAAGAGAGAGAGAGAGAGAGAGAGAGAGAGAGAAATGTGTTATGGCTCACTGCTAGAAGCAGAAGGCGAAGAAATATATATATATTTTTTCAGTTGGTTTAATGGCCGCTTACACCGAGATGTATTTGAGCCATGACTCACTCTGAGAGGTGCTTCCCCGAAGGGTTGCGATGCTTCCCCGAAGGGTTGCTAAAACAAGCGTTAAAACTGGCCGAAAAATTAAGTTGTTGCTGAGACTGTGTTGCCTGATGTTGCCTAATGAATTGTTGTTGGCAGGTGTCTATGTTGTATGCTGTGTTGAGGAGGGGGTGGGAGGGGGAATTACTTTATTTCTCATGGAGGTGGGATGGGGTGGAGGGCAGTCTGTAAAATAAAATCTCAAAACGGAAATCAGGAAAATTGAAATAAAAAATATTATGATGAAACTGAATGATAATACTATCACCTAAGAAGAAACAAATTAAAATAATGACCTGTGATTAAATAAACAAGAAACGGGGGAAATTAAACTTAAAATCCAGTGTTTGTAAACTAAATATCCAAATTTAACTTAGAATTATAACCTGTTGCTCTTAAAAATAATAAGTTGAATGCACGTGGTGCTATTTGGGAGTTAAATGGGTTTAAGTCACGTTGTCGAGTCACTAAAATTCCTTTCATACTTATGCTAAAATGTTCATCCAGCGACGGCGAGAGAAGAGCGGAGAGAGCGACAGCATCTACATCAAAGCAAAGCAACGCCAACTACGACCTCCGTGTCCATTTTCCGTGTTTCCATCTCAATGCATCATCATCTTCGTCTTGACATCCTCGGCGGCTTCGTGATTGCAACCTCGGCTGTATTGTCACCAGCAGATATAAGTACACACCAGATAGAAGCAGCAGCAAGCAAGTAGCGTCAACACTCCACTCGACCAACGGCATCTCTCCAGGGCGGGTTGATTGCGGCTCAACGATAAGCCCACCTCGTTCACCAGGTGGAGCCAATCCCACAGCCAAATTCCCGGGTCTGGCTTCAGCACGCGTGGTCACGTCCATCCGCGAAAACATTTTCTTCTTTTTTTCCTTTATTGTCTATACTGTGTGCCCGGCCTTTTATACACTCCGGGGAGCATATCTGCTGTCATTCACCCGCCGGCAGAGGATTAATCCTCCGTGATGTCAGTAGTAAAATGATACCACCTCCCTCAACTGGCCGCTGTTCAACGATCCGTGGCCCCCACCGCCCTCTCAATCCCTGGGGCATAGGTTGTTGAGACGGGGGCCACCGCGGATCGCCGATGGCTGCCAGGGAGGTAGTATCACACTAATACTACCAGGGTCTGAACGCCCATTTAGAGACAAGCCTCCACAGTGATATATACCACTGATCGCTATCAGCCACACCAGAAGGGCCGGCCTCTCTCCCTATTCTGTGTAGGCTCAGACAAACACGTAGTCTCTGCCAGAGTCGCATTGGCATGATGGGACCACCCATATGGGCTTCCACCTACCTTGACAACGCTCACCTGGGAGGAGGCTAAAGTGATTAGCATGTGAACCACGCCGGACTCTGGCATGGTCCCATGTTACGCGTAGAATCTGGTGCTGAGCAGGGGTCTCCAGCAGACAACCATGGCCTACCCTCTCCACCCCATAGAAGTGGCGGACAGACTTGATCTCTTTACATGGGTGAAAGCGGTCGTAAATGTTTCTCCGCAAGGGGTCGACCCAAGGATTGTACTGGGGGTGAGGGTGGAGGGGGGGGGGGGAAGAGGGGGTTGTGGGGTTGGGGGCTGGCATCCCGGAAGTGGGCCCACTTGGCATCCAATACCATGGCAGTCTCAGCGCCCTGTGCCACTGCTGTAGACGCCAGCACGAGTAGTATGATGAGAATCATGGCTATATATGAAGAGTTAAACTGAACAGAGTGAACCCCTCGAGAAATATCTGTGCCAGATCGAGCCCTGTTCCATCCGGATCGATAGTGATCTTCATCCCCTCAGGGGCAGGGGCTAGCTGCTTCACTCTGCCGCCGGCTAAGAAACGTAGCTCTAGGACTATATGAGTCATTTGCGGGCTAGTGAGTCCGACTCGCTGAAGCAGTTTAACAGCACCCTTGACTTTGGAGACATGTGACACCCCATCTACCCATAGGATGCCCTCCTGGAGGTTAACAGCTTCTTCTGGTCCATCGAATGGACGATGCAGCAGGAGCTTTCCACCTGTAACCCCGATCCGGTGACCCACCCTCATCAGGGAGACACCTTCACCTATGTAGGTGAAGAAGGATGATCCCCGATTGTAGAGTTTTCGAACTGTCCCATCCTTTTTCACAACATTGGAGAGGGGAGTAAGCTCTATGTCAATGACTGCGGGTGGCCTATATAGGGGCAACCATGTTTGCCAGTCACCCCCAGGTCCAGCGCAGTACCACACTTCATTCTTCTCAAATACGAACTACAGGTTTTTTGCGAGGGTCAAGAGCAGTCCATCATGTGCCATCAGCGGGGCACCGCTCGAATAGCGTTTGACCAGATGAAAGCTGAGGTCATTATTTAGGGTGTTGATGTCTGCCACCTCTGTATCCAAGAGCTCAATCAATGGCTCGAGGATGTACTTCCTCTTCGGGAAATCGTACCGAAACATGATTTTGTGGCCATCTATGTTGCGACTCAGGCACTCCTTCGACACATCATTGAGGTCTGTGAGCAGCTCCACCCCATCACCACCAATGGGGTGGAGGGAGAATGCCTTTGAGTTTGCTTCGTACTGTAGGGCGAATGACTTGCCATCGCTCTCTTCTACCTTGGCATCATCAACTGCATACACATCTGCCAGGTCAGCAAGACCAGTCGAGTGAGCAAATATGGGTTCCATAGCATGCTATAGGAGGGGATTAAACAGGACATATAACCATGCTGATTGTCCGACTGCTGCTCTCTGGTGGTGAGAACGTAATCTCACCCTCTCTAGAGGGGAGATGGGTGGTACAGTACCGTGTAGAATGGGTCCTCTTCAAGGTGCCCCAGCTGGGCACAACATACATACAGGCCGATGTGCTACATCAACCTCAGGGCAGTGCACACAGCAGCTCACTGGTAGAAGTCGGCCAGGATGTGACAGAGTATCTCCCAGGTGCCAACAGCAACCTATGGAAAGCTATCAGTCCTAGCCTGTTCACACCTGTAAATCACCTATTTGACAGCCCCTCCATTAACATATATGCCAGCACGGATGGGGTATCAGATGCCCATTTAGAGTTTACACTCTTATTACTCATTGACCTGACATGATATCACACCAGGAATATCTGACCTTTGCCGAAATGATGAAGAGCCCGCTACAGGGTTGCCCCTTCATGACCCCTGCACAGATAAAGGCTCAGAGGCTCATGGTGGGAGAGCTGGTATTAACTGAACGCGAGCATTGCAAGGAGGCGAAGGAACAGTGAAGGTTCCCGATACTGGCAGGCCCTCCTTGAGGAGAGTAAGTAGGACGCAGGAGTCTTAGCCGATGAGCTAGATGTTGCGGAGACTGCGGACGATGCAGCAGAGACCACGGACGAGGATGAGCCAGATGCCATACAGTGGGAAGAGGAGATGGTGCAGAAGTGTAAGACCAAGAAAGCCATCCAGCAGCGGACCTACTATCTTGGTCATAAGGTGAAGTTCCAGATGTCACGTCTCAGAAAGCTACTGGCACCCGACATAGTGCTGGATGACGCCTGTCTAAGAGACATCTGTCTCGACATCAGCAAGCTGGCACGGTTCGCCAGGCTCTCCAAAATGAACCCTTCTATGACTCATGAGCAGATTCTGCAGGTGATGCAGGTTTAATCTCCAGGTATAATATGGCAAAATCAGGGTGGCGGAAGCAACCAGAACTATACCCCTCCCTGATGGCTGACGAGGGCGGTACCATCCATGGCTGGCGACTCCAGCAGATAGATACCATCAGGCAGAATCTCATCCATGAGGCAGAAAAGTACAGCAGAAAGCACAGATAGAATACAACATCATCGCGCATACAACAACTGCTGCGGGTGTGATTGGAGCCAGTGCTGGGGTGGCAGCTGTGGCCAGTCTCGCTACAGGGGTGGGTGCCATCGTCGCCATCCTGCTGGGTGGTGTGACACTAGCTGCCACTGTCTTGGCGGTGGGGTAGCGGCAGCTCAAAAGGAGGCTGGAGAAGCATGCTAAGTATGCACGGAGAACCCTAAAGTGCGACAGCAATACCTCAAAGGCTCCAGCGGGTGGGTTGTAATGGAGGAGTTAAAAAACGAGATGTTACGGCGAGGTCGCCTCGCTGGTCTCTGGAGTCGAGACGACTACAAATAGTGTGCTGCCTGTACGGTAGCTTTAAGAACACCAGTATAGATGGCCTTCCCACTGAACCTCACGACAGTCATCCGGAGCCAACCGCCCCTCCTGGGTACACCCTTGACGGGCCTGAGAGGTCTATGGATGATATACCAGAGCTAACACCGTTCTCCATCACAGTGGATGGACGGCCATGAACCAGCTTCTCTGTCAACCCACGACCGCTGACCAACCGCCCCATCACCATCAAGGATGCGAAGCAAGCTCATACTTGGATGGCTGCTCCAAGCCTCTCATACTGGAATCAGCAGCTGAACTTTGCCATGTGGTGTGCCATGGCAGGATGTGGAGTAAGTTCCACCCTGCTTCATTCATATTCTTGTACTCCTGACACGACACCGCTTCCCGTGGTTGCTCTATGAATGTTGTCAGGCCTAGCTATCATGGCACTCAGGATCAGCCTACTCCCCCGCTAGCAAATCAGCTATAAGACTATCCTGACTCTCTACAGTAGCAGTGGGGACCACGGTAAGACACTGAACCAGCTTGGCATGCCCTACAGTCCCTATACACGCTGTCAACATGCACATCCAAGGAGGGTTCTGCAGCGCATCCTTTTTCCAGCTTGTAGTATTGCAGAGCCTTGTTCAGCTCTGAGTCCAGTGAGGCCATGACAGTCTGCAACTGCTGGAACACATCTGACAGATACTCCCGATCCTTGTAGAAACCTTTAGCTCGCAGGAGCTGCTCAACGATGCTCTCGCCCATGATAAGGTATTCGAGGAAGCAGATCTGTCCCTTGCCAAATCCTAGATAGAGCTTCACTGCTGTCATATCCTCTGTCAGCTCAGCACCGGAAAGCTGAGCGAGCTCATCTTGTGTCTTCTTCTTGTAGTCCTTCAACTCCCTCCGGAAGACATCATAGTACTTCTCGCATAGCGTGAGCCCGGACATGTTTAAGATGTCTCAAGAGAGAGATGAATATTCCTGAGTACCAATCCGGCCACCTGGCAGACGCAGACTGGGAAGATCTTATTAGCTTTCGCGACAGGGGACGCAGACGTTTAACCGCATTGTATACTCAGTGCTTATACAATGACGTCAATGGTACAGATCGTGAAGCAACTACCCGAGAGCCAGGCGAGTCTTCAGAAGGTGGAGAACCTGCTGCGAACCAAGACACAGAAGTTACTGACCAAAGCAAAACCTCTGGCAGTCCATGTCGCCAGTAACGTGGCAGCGAATGTGGCCGTGGTGAAGATGACAGGGGGAAATGAGGTTTTTCTTGCCGCCACTGTGGCTATCCTCGCTACAGTGGTAAGTGGGGTGGCCGGGCACTGTCTCGGAATAACACCCCATCCCAAAGATCGCCCTCAGTGGTGCCTCCTACACTGTTGCCGCCAAGATCATGGGTGAACGTGTTAGAATAATGGAGGCCGATGTTCCAGGGCTAGCAACAAGTGCAATGGCTGAGATTATCGTCGCCTACGTTTAACCCCTCTGAATAGTGAGAGATGGATCACGAGACACCTGCAGCATATGAGGCATGACATGCTGGAGGGCGGTGTGTCCATAGTCGAGCACGCGGACTGAGGATTGCACATGCCTGGGAATGGTGGACCGCCCACAATGCGTGCCCCTGCAGAGAGGGCCAGTACCCTGAGCACTGCTACCTATTCCCTTGGTCGACTGCGTGGTCCTCCTATGCGCAACTATTTCTCAGGGGGGGGGGGCTTCTTGCCTCTATCTCCTTCCTAGACTTCGATGAGAAGGGAGACCCGCGGGAGATCCGAGGTACCATCCCAGCCCGAGATCTCATCAGGAACACTGATACGGTAGGACAATCGGTCATTAACAAGGCCAAGACTGTATACAAGGGGATGGGCATCAAGGAGAGGGCGACAATGCGAGGTATGCTCGGAGTCGATGAGGCTGGAGCCATCAAGGTTATTGCTGAGTCCTATATGCACAGGACCTGGTTAAGGATCTCCTGAAACCACGGAGCTCATTCCGAAGGATGGAGAGACTCACGATAGGCACCCTGGGCCTGAGCCATATCACTGTCGATGGCAAAAAAGGTGCTAACGCCAGCCTCCAGCTACCAGAGGTGAAGAAGTCAGGGTTCTTTGGTTTGCTGTTTAAGACCACAGGATAGTCATGGCTTCCTGTGCATGTATCATACAGATACTGGATGTACTAGACACTGTGGGTGCTGACACAGGCCCTCTACGCTATCTTCTAAGCTGTTGCTGGGATTTCATGCCTGATGCCTCCATCACATCCTTCATATCCACCGGAGGTGCAGTATTCCCCGCTCTGCAGGTGAAAGAGCTGGTGCAGGAAGTACTGCCGTTTAGTCTCCCAGATATAGACGAGGCTACCGCCGACCAAGTGCTAACCATCCTCCGCATGTATGTCTGTACCATTCGACAGTAGGCCGGCCGATGCTGGCCAGGTGGTGCTGATCATTGCCCCGTCAGGACATGGGAAAACATGTTGCTGTGGGATCTCCTGGCCAAACATCTACACTCTCAATACATCCTTCTGTTGTCTGACTCCGCCGCTGAGGCGGTTGACAGTAATGATCAATGGTACAATGGCCCAATCACCAAGATGCAGAACCTGCAAGCACTGATGGAGAAGCTGCTGGCAGCCCGATTGACAGAACCACTTGTTCTAGTTATCGATGACCCTGAAATGGACCAGAAGACAGTCACCTACCTCAGCAACATCACCAGACGCCTCCAGCACACAGAGATAGCTGTCTTCATCCTCTTTCAGAGGTACACCCACGAGATCTCACCGGACATCCACCACAATGCCTGGTTGCTATACTTCAGCGGGTACTCTCTGCCTCTGGTACTGTAGCTCGCCGGTTGGTGTTGGGCCTTTCCGGTGTATCATGTCGACTCGCCACGCCGTAAGTGCACGACGAGTGATGACGCTGGTTAGCATCCGGTCTTGGGTTGATGGACCTTGTACGAGACTGCCCTGCAGGAAACAAAAACCGGCTCCTAAGGCCGGTGGAAATCAATCGTTCCGGTGGGGCCATGTGACCATCATCGCGAACATTAAACACAATGGTCTCATCCCACGAGTTCGTGTCACCAGTATGCCTGTCCATAGTAATTCCGTGATCTATGGACTTACAAGATTTGATTTGGTGACCTAAAAATATAAATCTATACAATGAGTTTACCTAAACAATTAAAAATATGCTAGATAAAACTACAATAAGAGCATACGAAAATACGAGACATAGAGGCAGGTAGATGAGCTTTTAAACATGGGGCTCCCGGAGGTACCACACAGACTCGTAGGTCCGCAGACGTATCCCCGCAAATGAGACTTAACTAGTTAACTTAATATAAGTTATTATACCTCTAAGACGAAAGGAGGAAGGTTATATTGGATGAGGCGGGCACTACTCCTAGTGCTAGTTTGGGTGAGGATTATTATCCTGGCGTGGACCGTCGTCGCTGAATACTTGCGAGAGGCAAGTGCCTCGCGCGGGCCTCCGTCTTGGGAAGGTGTCGCCACTGCTTAAAGCGGGAGAAGAACAGTAGGCAAAAATGGGCCCACTAATATTTCAACCAAAAATGCTTTAGAGAGAAAAGACCATACCTAGTGAGATTATGACTATAGGGGTGCATACTGTTTTACGTGAAGACGGGACGGGGGATTCCCGATGGATTCCCTCGTTACCGTCTTATGTGATTCTTGGTATGCTGAATTAGTAGTTGCCGCTTTATTTATGCGGGCCTTCTGCTTTGCTTAATTCCTGTTAGTTGTTTTCAGAACAAGAATTATTTTAGGCCGCAACTGGCTGATATCTACCTAGCTATTAGACATGGCTGTCACGGAGAACAGATGCCCTAAGACATCAATACTAAAGACAGCACTCATACATGTTACATAGCAAGATCTCCAAACTGGATAAGAATCCGGACATCCCACCCCGTAACCACATAAAACATTACAAGACATGGGTTACATTTCATGAAAGCATTATTAGACCATTGTTCTATCGTTATGGTGTGGGTAAGAGAAACGAATACCCACCATAAATGTCCTTCCCGCAAGGGCATTGCAGATCTAAATATCATGCCCAGACATGTTAACGGAATTCGGTGGGGGTACGTATCTCGCCCATCACCGGGTCCTATAGAACTGACCGTTTTACCTATCGTTAGGTTTATATACAAGTTGCCCAGTTTTGCACTGCGGTGTGGGAGGATTGTTCAGTAAATAAAATAATAATTAATACATGTGTTTTCGCAGTGCTTTCCTACATTGGCTTAAAGTGCTAACTACTAAGTATCCGAAGATACACGGGAATGTGTATGTGACACCACACCGCTCGAAACCCCCAATAGTTTCCCAGAGTCGGATCTGCCCATGGTGCGGATGGGGACAACCAAACAATTAAGAAGCCACAAGGCTGAGTGGAACACGAAGAGAGACAAAATGTTACTTATGAGTCTTACCGGAGTACAGGGCTAGATTATCGCACTATCGGAAGAGAAGAGTATTTTACACAGTATGCAATGAAGAAAGTGTCTCTAATCATTTCGAACATATCCTTTTGAGCTGAATAGAGAAGGTTTGGACAGTAGCATGACGGGCTAAAGAGTTATAGCATGGACAGCGACCTCAGTGAAAAATTGTTGGTGGCGGGAGAAAGTGTTGCATATATAAGTGTTGCTGTATAGTGTTTCCTATGTGCGCTGCAGTCCTATATTTTCTATGTATAAACAAAACTGGCCATATATATACATAATCTAACCAGACCAATCAATACGGTGTCAAATGATTAAGATATATATATAACAGTACAGGTTAACGAACCTACTATAGTGCGGTTAGCAACACATTGAGGAAAATGAGAATAATTATCAACAAATACAGAACAAATACAGAAATTACAACTAGAGGTCATAAGACTGTTTCGGTTCCTTTTAGTCATCGTGACCGTTATTGAGGATACAATATAATTAACAAAACCTATATAGAGAAATAATTAAACGGTGAAGTATAGTTACTTGAATACTTAGTAGTCATTCCTAAGTTAGGCTACTGTGTTACTGAAATTGATACGTTGATCCGTAGTCGACGTGAAATGATGCACTCTCCGGAAGCTGGAAAGTTCCTGCAGGTGGGTTCCCACAAGCTGTTTTCCACAAACAAGACTTCCGCAAGAACACTCATGGCGGGAGTGCATCGCTTAGGGCTGTAGGCCTAATAGAATGTCTAACGAGCAGTCAGTAAAAGATACGATAGTATTATGTGGTGAAGAAAGTTCCCGTACACCGATGGCATGGATGGAAGGTGTAAACATCCCGTCACAAGCGGGGGTTGTCAGAGGCAAACGAAGATACAAAACAAAGCTTCACGGTGCTGGATACGTCAGCCAGCTCTGAAGATTCACCGGGCAGAGTTTACTTGCTGCGGTCGAAAGTTGAAAGAACCTACACGACTAGTGCGGTGGCGATTGAAATACCACTTTTAGGCATGGCCGGCAGATCCGGCGAGTCATCCATCAAAGAACATCCTGCCTCTACATCTGTAGACTCACATATTCAGGCCGTAAAGGCCCCACCGCAAATTTGTTCTGAAGGAGATGCTAATATTCGTGAACAGTAAATAGAAAGTTCCAAATTGCTCCCGTAAGTAGGGAGTTTACAAAATTGTCTTTACTGTGGTGGGTTGGCTACTGGTAGCTACGGGAGAAGGACAGAAGCTGAAGTCATATGTGTAATATCTGTCGATCGTAGCTAGTACAGCTCCAACCTGTTCGGCCCCTGGCCGAAGGATGCTCTCGATCACTGGATCGCTTCACCTTTTATACTCCTCGTGACGTCACAGACGCAGGCTCCATCCAATCATCGTTCGAGCAACAGCCAATCAGCGCGCAGCTAATAATAGTGCGGTCGAACGTTCTAGAAGCTTTGCGTCCCCGTGGTTATGACGTCACAGCAATATTTTGAAGATAATCATGAAGAGTTTTTCCTGGATAACTCAGCCATTTCTCAACCGATTTCGAAATGGTTTACAGATTTGAAAAGCCCGTTAAATTCTGGTCTTCATTAATGCCAGATTTAACGGGAACAGGCAATCAACAAGAATAACAGGGTACCATCTCGGTGCACCAAAAGCGGCATCCTGTCTAGGCCGTAACTATGCACTCCATATAAACAGCGTCCTAGCGCGCATGCACATCATGCGTTTGAATCTCCCATAGGCATATATACGCTTACGGCTCTACCCATAGGGGCGTGTTCAGAAAATGATTCCAGGACGGGTGACGCGTATCCAGCTCGGCTGGTATGGCCGGTATCCGACTGGTCGATCCGAACTACACCACCCCCTCCTAGTTTGACATCCGTGGCAAACGATCGCGCATGGCGGATCGACGCATGGATGTACACTAGGCGGGAATTATAGACTTCCCGGGTAGGCGCGTGGCCGGAGAGGAGTAGTGACACATTAGACGCGTATTCAAGAACCAGAGCACATAGGGGTGCCAAGCGGAGGGAGGCATACTTTTAGTTTTTAATTTTGACCTGGAATAATTTTTCCAGGACTTTCTTCTTTTCTTTGTTTTATTACTAATATTATGGTGTGTGCTATAGCTTTATTTAGTAGATGATTTTAAACAATAGCTCACATGGGTGTTCTCCTTGAGTGCGGATAATCATGATCTCCGCAAAGAACACCCAAGCTCCAACATACCACAATTTAAGTTTGTAAATATATATTTAAAAAAAAGACAAAAAAAAGACACTGTATCTAGACCATGTAACATACCCTTACGAGGTATTTATTTATTAATCACACCGTATTACTTGCGCACCCAGGTAAATAAAGGGGTACACAACATGTATCACTTAGTATTATCATTATATAAAATATCTATTTGCGGCCCGTTATTGCGGGTCTGCAACGGTCAGTTCTCGCTGGCCTCATATCCATCCTGACATCTAAGACAGGAAGAAAAATAATAAGAAAAATAAGTTATATATAATAATAATAACATAAGAATTGGTTTATCAGGCAGCCTCAGCGTAGCTGAGACTGCATGACGGGATTGTGACATTATTGCACTGCGGAATGTTGTATTCTTTACGTCGCACATGACGTTCTTACAACCTCGGAATCCGCAGTGCTCATTTCGTGTGAGACACAACCGGGCACTGAAGTGTGCGGTTGTGTCGGATAACCGTAGTCATCCTAAGGACGGGATTCAATTCATCTAACATATATAATAAGAAGAAAAGTATTTTAAAAATAAAGTAATAATTAATACATTTCCACGAATCGCCTATTGGTATTTCTGCTGAATTACATATAATCACACCTCTGCAGCGAAATTCCCCCATTGAGTCTGGGTCCCGCGGCTGACAGTGGTGGGTGGCTGACAGTGGTGGGTCGCGTAGGATGCACTGTCATTGCTGAGATGCTTTCGCTATTATCATTATTGGCACTGTCTGAAACATCCAAAGTGATGGTGGCGGAAATATGCGCGTCAATTATGTCTCTCACAGTTACAGCTGGTACGGCCGGTATCCGACCGGTTGATCCGAACTATAGTACTTCTTACGGAAGACCTTCTTTCCCCATGTGATGCTAGCATCGTACTTGCGAGTGGTTTTGACACCAGAAATGCTTCCAGATCCCTGTCCAATTTCTTGAGCCCTTTTGGGGTGAAGATGTGCTGCTTTAGCCACCCTGACCCCGAGGACTTTATATACTTTAGACTGGAGTCTATCCAGCCTCTCTCACTCTTCCTGGCTATGGAGGCTAAATACGTCAGCCCACTTCCCGACCGTTAGTAGATCTTCCAGTAGAGTATCCCAGTCAGGAGTTCTTTTGTACTACGAGCTGGCGCTCCTTCCTATATGGTGGCCAGTATCTCCGCATGAGACGGAGGTGTGACCTTGACTCATTCGTGGATAATGTTGATGTCACGAAGCAGTCCTCGGACCCTGTCACAGTGGGACAGTGCACGCCATGGCTGTCGTGCTGACTGTTGTGCCGACTTGTCCTGCTGCCTATAGACAATCTGCTGGAGAACTTTACCAAACATGGCAGCCGTTTAAAACCTCTATATACCCAGACCTTAAACATGCTGCAGTATGTGCAACATCCAGATTGGGCCATTGAATCTGCAACATCGCACCGCACTGATCCTTGGAAGGACTGCCTGATGGTCATTCGACCCAGTATACACGATGAGAACCCGTTGTCCGCTGCTAGGAAGTACATTGACTGCAATCTCGGCACAGATCCACGAGATCAAGAGCATGGCACTCAAGTTCAAGCTTCAGAACACAATAGAACAGACGGTAGAGATCCCACAGGTTCTGAACAGGTGGGAGATCATGCAGAGCAACAGCACCGTTGACACCACCTATGTGAACGATGAGTACCGAGTCCTAGGTCCGCTGACTCGTGGCCCAGCCTTCTATGCGAAGGGAAAGGGGTACTATGCTGTGGGGTGTAACGAGGGGTTCACGGAATTCGAACTATGGGCAGGTGTCGAGAAGCCCATGGCAGGTCCACTCTTAACCCTCCTCGAGAACACACACGTGAATCCGGCAGCCATGCAGGATAGGCTGTTCCTCCGGGTGTACACTGAGCAGCTCGCAGATGCTACGATGAATGCTCCAAGACTTCATGTCTGGCATGACAAAAATGACCAGGAGCTGAAGCAAATGGGTTCCAAACAGCGGATCGTGCATGTGAAGCGAGAACACCAGCAGGTCCAAGCGACAGCTAACCAATGGGTAAAGCTGACATTGTATCATGGTGCATCGGACAATGTCACTGTTGCGGTCCTGGTTCAGAAGGGAGGAGCCATCCAGCAGGTGGATAAGCTAGATGACTTCAAGCTTGTGGTTGCTGGGACCAATGTTCTTGGTGAGGTACGTGAGCTGGCTGATTACCAACTCTACAGACAGAAAACTAAGTCATATACACTTCTGCGCCTAAACAGTGGAAGCGACGACCTCGAGTCGGCACTCGAGGGCCATCCCTACCTAATCAGGGCAACCGGCTCAGCTTCAACATCGGAACCCTCATAGCTGGGACTCGCTCATTATGTGTGACGGTACTTTACTTTGGCTATGCTAAGGTATGCGTGCCGAACACATCAGGTATTTCGCTAAGGCAAACACGCCCGCATTCAAGATTGCAGAGGCCATGCTATAGACTACAGTTTAAAGCTACTATATAACTGCCCCAGCGATGGATCCCCAGAGCGATGTATGAACCAGAGGCTGATCCAGTCGAGGATATAGGTGACGAGGACTATGAGGAGGACTATGATGAGGAGGATGATTATGATGCAGACGAGTGAGTATGATGATGTGGAGCCTGAATCCCACAAGCTAGTACACAGAGCGAAAGGAAACTATCGCACTTACGTAAAAGGTTCTATCGGTCCGCTGGCAGCAGTTGGGGCTCTGATCACTCTGTTCACAATGAACGTTGGCGAGACTGTCCGCAAGATCACCAACAATGCTCTCCATTGGGTGGAGACGATTTCTGAAGCTATACCAGCCATCGCCTCAGGAGTAGGTACGTTCTTCGGAGTCGCAGTCCCTTGGCTACCGTACATTGCCAGAGCGCTCGTGGCCATCTGGCCCGCGGAACATTTAGGCCATACTATATAAGGATGGCGTCTCTGTACGACCTGGTCAAGGCCCTTAACTTTGGAGGGTTGCTCGATAAACTACTGTTCAGTGAGGATCCAGCAGAGATTAGACGCCAGTGTACAGAGGTGTTTGAGGAGGTCTTCAGTGATGGTCGAATGAATGACGCCTGTCTGTTCGTCTGTTTAGAGTTCACCCAGGCCATGCGGTACAGGATGGGGGTGGACGTCAGTGATGAAATCCGGGAGTTTATCAACCGTCTTTCTTGAAGAACTCTACTGGCAGCCTGGTGGATATTACCATGAGCCCCCTCAACTACTCGAGGCTGCACGTCACAAGGGCCACAACTTCACATTGGAGACAGTTAGCCAGTGGGTCAGCCGCCAGATGATGTGGCAGATATACAGACCTCGTCCACGGCACATCAGGCATGCCCATTTCGAGGAAACTGTCCCGAACAGAATTCACCAGGCAGATGTTCTATTCCTTCCACACGACTCGGTTGGTCGTAGGACCTACAAGTATGCCCTCACCATCGTCGATGTCGCCAGCAGGAACAAGGCGGCAGTACCGCTCACAGACAAGTCAGCTGGCCATGTGGCCCAGGCATTCCAAGGTGTCTACGAGGCTTCGGAAAATCTCCTCCAGTGGCCAGAATTGTTGCAGGTGGATGAGGGTAAGGAGTTCAGAGGGGAGACTGTAGCCCTCATGCGGAAACACGGTGTGGCAGTTAGGCGGGGCGAGGTAGGGCATCACCATGCCCAGGCTATCGTTGAGTGGTGGAATCAGACACTGGCAGAGAGACTGTTCCCACACCAATACGCCCAGGAAATGGCGGCGCCGAGTGAACATTCTAAAGTATGGGTGAGAGGGCTGCCTGCTGTGGTGGAGAGATCCAATGCCGAGGTTACTAGGCTAATCGGGAAGAAGCCGGTAGAGACTATCAGACACTGTTGCCAGTCACAGCTCTAGAGGAGCGAACAAGGGAGTGCCTACCACCTGATGCTCTGGTTCGGTACCTGTATGAGCCTGGTGAGCTGGAAGGTGGTTGACGGCGTGCAACAGATCCTAACTGGTCGATAGATGTTCACAGGCTTGACAGGTATGTGGAGGCGGAGGGGTGGCCTACACTGTACTACCTGGCACGCCAGCACGGAGTGCCTAGGCGACCATTTGTCGTAGAAGAGCTTCATCTTGTCCCTGCAGACACACAGCTACCGCCCCCTAGGGTGCTAACATGATACTCGATGGGCTCAGTATGGACACCATCTGGCAGCACATGGCACTTATCATAGTAAGCGGAGATTCCAAGTTTTTCCTGCGCATACATCACCATACCCTGGTTGCACATGCGTAGGCCTCGGTTTTTAGCTCTGTCCACCCCGCCATGTAGGGCGCTGTAGAACCTCTGCCAAGAGACCTCATTCTGCCACTTTGACATTCCCTTAGCCAAGCACTTACTTGCAGCTGCGCTCTCCATGTAGTAGCATTTGGAGCAGAGAGCGATGCCACGAGAGCCTTCGAACTCGAGCTTGAACAGTCCCGGAGTCCATCCAGACCATTTGTCCCAAGCTAGCCAGTCCCGCTTATGAGCCTGGTACTCTGCTCACATCTCAGGCCGAATGACGTCGTCGAGGTTGGAGCCTGCTATAGCGATATACGCGGAGTCAGTGTCCATCTGCAGATACTCAAAGCTGTCACGAGCTATGTAGCGATCAAGGAAGTCGTAGTAGAACTCCAGCATTCGCAGCTTCGCGAGCTCATAAACGGTTCTCCCCACCTAGAAGGGCCTTCGAATAGTGATTCTCGGCTTGCGACTCTGGAGCTCATATGACTCACTGATCTCCTCGAGATCTTCAAACCATGCACTACGCATGGTCTTGTCTACCACACGTTCATCCTTCGTGAAGCTGGTGTTGCTATGGCGGTATAGGGCCTCGATGAGCTTTCCGTAGGCACTGTTGCCGAGGAGTTTGAAGAGATCTGCCAAGAGCGCTTTGCTCGTATCTACATCTCCCAAGCGGCGGGCCTCTGTACCATTCTCCACGAACCACTCGAATGGGCACTTGGCACGGTATGGTGCAGTATACAGCAGTGGTCTCCAGGCCATGGGTTATATACCACTTGAGGGTCGGGCATACAGCAGCTGCTTCTTGCCAGAGAGGGCACCAACCAACTTCTGGGTGGTGGGCCACTTCCTCCCTGTTCGCCCTAGATATGCCAGCATCTCAGACGAGATTGTCTCTACCGGGATCTCGCAGTTATAGAAGAGAGGAGGCATTTCCTCGAACTTTGCCCACATAGCCTTGGGGACCTCTATATCCACCTCAGCAAACCCAAACCATCTGTCTGCTATGAGCGCCTCCTTAAATCTAGCTACGCCACTGGCATCAGACCAATGGAACACTTTCTCCTTACCACATGGCATCTCTTTGGCCATCGTTGACAGGTACAGGGCATTTGTGTCATAGCCGAGTAGACGTTGCCAGACACGCTCACTCTGGAGTAATTGAGTCTCACTGGCCTCATGGTATCTGGTGAACACGATGCTGGGACTGCCAACAACAGCACCCTTCAGCATCTCATAGGCTTCCTTGTCCGGTGAATAGAGGCTAACATCCGACATGTGCTGAGCGGTTCTACGTAGGAGGTACTGCAGTGACACACCTGGGAGAGACACCGCATCTTTGAGGATGTCTATTTCTCGTTCTGTGTAGAACTCCCGCATCCGCTCTAGGGCTTCGATGAATGGACTGACGTCCAGCTTGTTATAGTATCGCAGCCAGTCGACCGATGTCCGCATTCCATGATCGCTGAATGTCTGGTTATACTGTTCCCACTCTGTTTGCGTCAGGAGGTAGCCACCCTTGATCTTAGATGTCCATGCTGAGTAGTCAGGAAGCCCTGGATAGTTGAGCTTCTCATGTGTGTCAAACCATTCATATGGGAGCCAGCTCTTCTGCTGTGTACACACGTAAGCTTTGACCCATACCTCGTACAAGACTCCTGGGCCGAGGTAGTTCAGCACATCGAGAAACCATAGCTCAGGTGTTATGAGGAACATGGTCTGACTAGCCTTCTTGGCGACTTTCACTGTACCTGTACTGTCAGTCAGCTCGTCTACAAAGTACTTCTTGACGAGGTTCAGGTCATACAGCCCAGAGTTGAACCCCAGTACAGGCACTTGGTCACACCACTCGTTGATCAGTCGTGGCTGTTGCTTTGGGAGCTTGTCCAGGTCTGTCGGTATGTACTGTGCCCTAACCCTTGTCCAGATTAGAGATGCTCGCCGTTGGATCTCCAGCATGAACTCTCTCATCAGTTCTTTGGGGTCAGGATTGCAGAGGTGAGTGGGCCCACTCGTGGCGCCCTCTAATGAGCAGCCAACTGACACAGAGATAGGTATGTGAGTACTCTCGATCGTGAGAGTCTCCATAGAATGAGTCTTGATACCATCTAGGAGTGCTTCGAAGTCGTAAACTATGAAGTGTGGGTATGGGACAGTCTGAACTCGTTTAGGGACGCTTGGGCAGCGTTTTATACAGCACTCCCACTGTACCACAAGCGTGCATCCAGAGGCTCTCAGCTTCTCCTCTCTCAGGACTGTATTGCGGTATCTTTGTTTGGCATCCTCACCTCGCTGGTGTTGTGGACACCTGTGCCAGTGACAGCCATGGAATTGGTAAACAGTGTTGGTGGTCGGATCATAACCATCTATGGGAGCGCCCTCGATCCAACGCTCGCCACCGTGCCCACACTCTACATGGTGTATGTGTATGCCTCTGTTTCTCGACTCATACTCGATCCAACGAGTAGCCGCTGAACTGGATGGTTGGGGCAGATAGAAGGCTTTCTCATACGCAGACTGTGGCTCCTCAACCTTCTCGCCAGGACACACGATGTTTGTTTTGCCGCCTGTACAGTGAGCAGCGTGGTGTTGAAGACTGCATGCCTGTGTAAACCTCTGCTGACAGTGACTGCAGACATAGAAGGCGTGGTGGTTCCACACTCCGATGGTCATTGTGTCACGGTAGTAAGCCGCTTCCCTGATCATGTGCCAGGTGCTCTCTTCAGTTGGTTCATACACGCGAATCCCGATCTTGGTGAAGAACTCTACCTTGTCCAGCGGAAAGCCCACTTGGTGTTGGGTCGATAAATATTGTCTGTGTCGAGGCGGCCTTGATCTCTTGCTGCCACCCAGTCCTGAGCTGCTTCTATCGTGTTCAGCCATGGGCTCCTTGGAGCATTTTTGTGGAAGAGCATCACCCTGGCGTCTTCGATGTTACGGATGCGATAGGTATGGGTGTAGCGGAGGTAGAAGGCATTCTGGACAGTCTGCTGGATCTTTTGCATGATCCGGCCTGTGAGGTCTCCTAGACCTCTGCAGAATGTCCAGCGTACTGACTGGCGTCGTCTATCCTCTGTCTCCCTTTTGCCAAGACACTGGTCGAGAATGTGTTCGCTTTCTCGCCTTATGCTCCGGGCTAAGGGTTCAGACCTCGGCCCCCTTATGCTCCAGGCTGTGCTCAGACCTCGGCATTGCTTAATGATCCTGCGTTTGAGAGTTAAACACTCCAGTGGATGGGCCTCCATCCGCCTCGCTACAGTCTTGGCTCACAAGCTAGCAGTCACCTCCTCGTCCAACTGATGACGTTCACGTATCCGCTGCGCTTTCTTGTGGGGATTCCAAGGATCCGCTTTGGTAAGTGTTGGAAACCTTCCCGTATTCATTGCTCGGGAGAGTCGCTTCTGCCACTCCTCGGCACGGACCTGTCCGATCATCTGGAGCAGGTCGGCTTTCTTGGCCTTAGAGTCTACTTTGCAATAGCGCGAAGCTGTGCAACAGTACTCATAGTGTATATCCCTGTGGATGCCTGCATAGGGTGCAGGGGCCCCTGCGTTGGAGAGTTAAGCGCCTCCATCCGCCTCGCTACAGCCTTGGCTCGCAAGCTAGCAGTCACTTCCTCGTCCAACTGACTAAACTCACGTATCCACTGCGCCTTCTTGTGGGGATTCCAAGGATCCTCGGTAAGCGCTCGAAACCTTCCCGTATTCATTGCTCGGGAGTCGCTTCTGCCACTCCTCGGCACGGACCTGGTCGATCATCTGGAGCAAGTCAGCTTTCTTGGCCTTAGAGTAGCCTCTAAGGCTGAATTGCTTTGCAATAGCACAAATCTGTGCAACAGTACTCATGGTGTATATCCCTGTGGATGCCTGTCTCTAAATGGGCGTTCAGACCCTATTATGTGTGGCGATCAGCACCTGTGGATGCCTGTCTGGGCGTTCAGACCTATTATGTGTGGTGCTGGCGATCAGTACCTGTTGGTGGTGTATATCCCTGTGGATGCCTGTCTCTAAATGGGCGTTCAGACCCTATTACATGTGGCGATCAGTACCTGTGGGTGGTGTATATCCCTGTGGATGCCTGTCTGGGCGTTCAGACCTATTATGTGGTGCTGGCGATCAGTACCTATGGGTGGTGTATATCTCTGTGGATGTCTGTCTCTAAATTAGAGCTGGGCGGTATTGATATTTACATGACGGTACCGGTACCATGAAAAAATACCGCGGTACCACGGTATACCGTCATCTGAGCTTGAGGCATGCCACGAAATTAGAACAATTTTTTCCATTTCCTTTTCACTTCCATGTCCAATCAACGGTAAATAAAGGTAAAATAAATAAATCGGCTTCCTGATTTAGAGAAGAAAAACATGGCTTTAAAACCATTGTTGTGTAAAAACTACTGTTTAGTTTCACGATTTTATTAGGTCACTATTTTTATTGACGTAGTATTCACGGGAATATCGGTCAAAGGCTGTGGTCGACTCGCTAACTATAACCCGCTGTTTGAGACATTGGGGTGCACTATTTTCAATCTGGATTGTTCTTGCTATTAATGCGTGCGACCAGCAAACGGTAAATTTTATTTTGGCAGTCGAGCGCTTTGATAAACAGAGTCCAGACAAAATCCGCGAGTATTTAAACGGGGCGAGTGTTGTACGCTTTTATTTCTGTTGGAGTCGTATATTCTGTTACTCGCGAAAACAGGCCTATACACATACATATAACACGACATTGAATATAGCCGATTCCAAAGCTTCTGATAATTACCGAGTACCCGATGTGCAGACTCGTTACTCGCCATGCTTCACGTGAACAATGCGTGTAAAAAGCTATTTCCGCGAACTTCCTACGTGTAGCCAGTTGAAAAATGAACTACAAAAACTAAAACACTATAATTTTTAGGTGTCGTTACTTAAACTAGATTTAATCCGTAAAGAAATTTCTTAAAACAAGCCAGAAAAAAAAGAAATAACGACTTCAACGCTGCTCGTTGTTAATAAATTAGCACGTGATCAAAACGGCGCGAGCAAATACTACGTTTTAGTAAATTTTCATTGATAAATTCAGCATAGTAATGTATTTTCCCACGGTCTAGTTCATGAACAACCAATCAGATACGTCTTTGCGAGATAGCTGTTGTGTTTGAATAGCACGCAGTTTGTATGTTATTTTGTTATTCTAGCGTGTTTGTTCGGTGACAAAATGCTTGGAGTAATAAATTACAAATAATAGAAACGGGAATAGGAAATATATTATAGTGTAATTACTACCGGCGGCCGGCCAGAGAATGAGTTTAGATGTTTTAAATAAAGCAATTTTACCGTGAGACTTTCAAGACGTACGTTTGACATACAATACTGCCTGTCATTATTTTGTAATTGACGTCTTGACGTGTGTTTTTACAACCCTTTCACCTGAACTCGGCTAATAGTTAGGGATGCCTGTATTTTTGGCACTATTAGCACTTATTTACCCTTGGTCAAGTCAGATTTTATGAATATATTTCTCAAATATTGCTCAAACATTATGGACGGTATTCACGGTATTTGGAAATGTCAACGGTCACGGTATCGGTTCACGGTATACCGCGGTCCTCACGGTACTCCCGTCAGACCGCCCAGCTCTACTCTAAATGGGCGTTCAGACCCTATTATGTGTGGTGATCAGTACCTGTGGATGCCTGTCTGGTCATTCAGACCTATTATGTGTGGTGCTGGCGATCAGTACCTGTGGATGGTGTATATCCCTGTGGATGCCTGTCTCTAAATGGGCGTTCAGACCCTATTATATGTGGCGATCAGTACCTGTGGGTGCACCGTGGTGTATATCCCTGTGGATGCCTGTCTGGGCGTTCATAACTATTATGTGTGGTGCTGGCGATCAGTACCTGTTGGTGGTGTATATCCCTGTGGATGCATGTCTCTAAATGGGCGTTCAGACCCTATTATGTGTGACGATCAGTCCCTGTGGGTGGTGTATATCCCTGTGGATGCCTGTCTGGGCACGTGGTGGCCCCGCACCCTATGCAGGGGAGACCGCTCACGGTCTCCGCTGATTGAGAGGGCAGTGGGGCAACGGATCCAGCGGCCAGTTGATGGAGGTGGTACTCGGCGGTCTCCGCTGCTTGAGAGGGTGGTGGGGGCCAGGACTCCGGCTTGAGGGCGGTGGTATCATTTTGCCTAGTAGTAGTGTCGGTAGTAAAATCATACAACCTCCCTCAACTGGCAGCCGTTCGGCGATCCGTGGCCCTCACCACCCTCTCAATCCCTGGGGTCCTCCATCTAGAGGCCTACCCCAACCACCTGCAACCCTGGGGGCCTACCTCTAGAGGTATACACCAACCACATGCAACCCTATGCCCAGGGATTGAGAGGACGGTGGGGGCCACGGATCGCCAAATGGCTACCAGTTGAGGGAGGTGGTATCATTTTACTACCAACTCTACTACTACGTCGTAACTCCAGACAGATAATACAAACAGACAATAATTGAAGGATAGCCTCAGATGTCAGTCTACAATTTCAGTATACCAGTCCATATAGAATAATAGGCCTGTGATATCAGTATTTGAATAAGAAACATTTAAAATTAGGTTGCAAATACACATTCTGGCAGGAATCATCGAAATTTCTACGTAATGCAGAAATTGATGTTGAAATGCAACAAAAACTTTGTACTGAAATTTGTGAATTTTGTGTTAAAGGCAATGAATGGTTTACAGAGAAATATGACAGTTAATATGCATATACCTGGGCTAAAAAATTCTAAATTTTTAATAGAACATTTCATCAAGTATCAACCAATGTATAAATGTAACAGGAAACCAGTAGATGTGGACCTAAAATGCAAGAATATGTGTGAAAATTCAAAGATTTGGTACTGAAATCTGTGACCTTGTGATTAAGAGCAATTGTTTACCCAGAAATATATAAATTTTGACAGATACTACGCATATAGGGGCTCAAAATGTTATATTTTCCAATGGAAATATGAATATTTCGCTAAATATAGGCTCGTGTTTAAAATTTAAGATGGAAATATGAAAACTCTGGTCAGAAACATGGACATTTTGGATCCTTAATGCACAACTTTTGACAGAAAACAAGAAAAATTTGACCTATAGTGCAAGAATACAGGTATGTGTGAAAATGCAAAAATGTGTTATTGAAATCTGTGAATTTGGGAATATAAGCAAGTGTTTACCCATAAATATATAACTTTTGATAGTTAATATGCATATCTTGGTTCAAAATGCTAAAAAAAATTTCAAATGAGTAGTAATGTGAATATTTTAGCTGGAAATTAAAAGGTTAATAAACAGAAACTCAACTTTATTTATATATTATATTATATATCACATAAAGAGCCATCTTTAATCAAGATTCAGGTCAACTACCACACAGATCTGACTCAACAGTCAACATACACAACTTTTAACCCTTTTAAGCTTTAATGGTCAAGAATTGTCAAGAAAATTTTAATTTGTGTTTAGTGAATGTCCATTTATAGGCCAAGAACAACAACAGGGTCTAGTTGAACTAGCCTCAAAACATTCACCGTGTCAGATGCTTGACATAAAGTTGACACTTTGTGATTTCAAGGGTTAAAGGATTAATGTTAGTCCACTACATACTTAGTTATGTGGGTGTTGGAGAACACAACATTTATATGGAGTTGCTCTAGCATAGAAGCCCATACTGGCTATCTTGAAGCTAGCTTAATATTGTTGACACTTTGTGGTTTCAAGGGTTAAAGGGTTAATCTCATTCCCCCATGGTGTAGGGAACATTTTGGTGAATGTTTTAAGACAGTTTGAAGTGGGGCTGATGCTGTCCATGACAACAACAACAGTGAAACTAGCTCCAAAACATTGAAACATGTCAGAGCCTAAACATATAGTTGACACTAAATATAATTGGTAGTATAGCTAGCACTATATATAATTGGGTGTTGGAGAATAGACACACATTTATAGGGAGTAACACTAGCCCAGAAAGCTGCACTGGCTACTATTCAATAGCTTACCTGCATAGTTTTCTGGAAATTGATAGTCAGGGACTATCCTGCAAAGTATTACATTACATTGCAGATATCTGAAGACGATGATATAGCGAATACCAGTGAGTTACAGGTTTCAAAGCTGACAGAAGGATTCCAACCTTTTGGTGCCTCAATAAAAACCTGGCCACGAGAAAATGACAGATGCGGGCATTTCTTCACGTATGTCAAAACTCGAACTGGGATAGCAAAAGCTCTGCGTATCAGGTAGGCCTACGCACACACATGCGCAGTCAAGCACGCAAGAAGAATATAACGGTAACGACAAAACAAATCACCTCGGTATCAATAGGCCTAAGCATAAATAGTGTGAGAGGAAAAAAACTTGAAATACAGTCATATCTATTAACATGCAATGCAGACAGTGCAGCCTTTCAAGAAACCAAAATGGACAAATCAGTCGAATCAAATGAACTATTTCCACAGGAATTCAGGGTTGATTTTGTTAAATTATGAAAAGCAGATTTGACCAACAGTCGCACATGTCATTATGCAATTGTGTGTGGCATAATTGCTTCGCAACATAGGCCTCCTAACTTCTATCTAAGTTTAATTAACTAAGTACTAGGACTTAATGATGCATTACAATTTTAAGCATAAGGGCACATATACATGCATGTGTACTTGAGAACGTACAGCTATTTAATATGCATCCCTTATCAAATGACGTTAATAAGACCAAGCAGACAGTTTTCTCATAGACACTGATAAATTTCTTGGTCGCCATATTGGATTTTGCATTTCAACTAATTTCGATAGAGATCCAGCCATGCCCCCACAGCCCATGTAGCACACCCAATCCCAATGTATTTTCATTAACCATTCAAAGCTAGAGAACTATTCGACAGAAACCCATTTTCAGGAAGACAACAAAGTGAGACAAAGACAGAGGACATTATTTAATGGTTTAAGAATGTATTCACCATTTCATCCCTTCAGACAAAGTGAGACATATTGGATTTCACATCAAGACCAATGTTGAGAGACATATCACAGCCAATAGATTTTCACCGTTTTTACTAATTCAATCAAATCTAGTATTGCTATTACATTGAAAACAATATTCAAGATGGCTACGTGTATTTGGGATTTTGTATCAATCCACACTACGCCTATTCATATGTTCCAGTACATTTTTGCAGCAACTGGTCTAAATTGCAATGGCATTACACTTGCATATCAATAGATTTTGGTATGGAATGTGTTTACATTAGCATCCAGATTATGATTAGATATACTTCGGGTACATAGTCTAAATAATAACTTACAATCCCATCGTTAGAGAATCTTGTAATGTTACTAACACAGACAAGTGAGAAATGTGGAAGATGCTGTCAGTTGTATTTGCAGGCTATTACAACAATTCACTTTTCCAGAGTATCCATAGATCAATCAATCTGACATCATATGATGTCATAATCAGCTAAGCGGCATGTAGAATGACGTCATACTCATTACGTCATAAATGATTCCATATGGCCCGTCTTTAACTCTTAATAGTCCGACACGTTGTCTCTACTATTTAATAAACCCGAAATCTTGGCCCTATAAAGGCGAATCCTTCAAAATGCGCATCTACCCATCATAAAGAAGCTATTTGCGAAGCTTCATTACATTATTTTATGGGATTCTGCATGATATGGTGTTTATGAGGAAATTAACAAAAATCATGGGTTTTTGCAATAAAAATCCCATTTTCACCCAAAATCTTGAACCTATTACGGTGAATCCATCAAAAGGCACACCTGCATATCATAAGTTGCGTCCAAAAATACAATTTAAGAAAAATCCGAATCTACACGACATCTTGGTAATATCGAAATTAACTGCTCAAACATACTCACAGATTTTTAAATTGTCCAATAATTTAAGGCCATATCGCCTCTACCATACAAAAATACAAAATCTCAGTCATCTATCTGTCTGTCTGTCTGTCTGTCTGTCTGCCTGCCTGCCTGCCTGCCTGCCTGCCTGCCTACGGGCCTACCTATCTATCTATCTATCTATCTACCTACCTACCTACCTACCTACCTACCTACCTACCTACCTACCTACCTATCCATTCATCCATCCATCCATACATCTGCTTCAGCAAACATGACGAGTTATTGTTGGTCAATGGCATTGCTGTGACACGTAAAGATCATTCTAGTGTGCTGACGATGTTCCGTGATATGCATCCAGATTCAGAGAAATCCATAATTCTGGTTAGTGGCAAATTAAAGTTTAAATAGATAAAATAATAAATAAATTAAAAAATTTACGTACGTATGTCATTATGCGATATCGATATGTAAAATGATTATAAGAATGGATGGATGGATGGATGGGGGTGGATGGGTGTGTGGATGGATGGATGGATGAATGAATGTAATGATGCGATACCAATATATGTAAACTGATTGTAATTGTTCACTCCTCAGGTTATTTGTCGAAAGAAACCAAATACGCCTGACAAGATCATCAAAATCACATTCTCGCTGATATCTACAGGTAAGAATCTTATTATTCAAGACACAACGTAGGCTAAATGATATATATGAGTGTTATTATTCCAGTAATAGTTTCAAGGCGGAATATGTAGCAGCGTCTATTTGGTATTAAATGATGTTGTGCCTGGTATCCATGGTCGACATTATCGACAGCGTTCAACATTATATATGTCCGTTTGATGAAGGTTCCAAACCTTTATCCTAGATCAACCCATATATATATATGGGTTGATCTAGGATAAAGGTTTGGAACCTTCATCAAACGGACAGCGACAAGACATAGAAGTGTTTTGGGCGAATTTTGCCATTTATTTCGTGGAAGATGGGCAGAATGCATGCCATTATTAGATTCTGTTAGATGTATATCGTAATAATATTGCAAAATACACTTATTTGGGCGCTAAAACCCCATGTTCCCAAACCATGGGGAGCAGATAAAACAAAACAAATATGGACTTTGGTCCTGCCAATTGTTGTTTTTACACATTCTCTGCACTTAAAATCCGGACTATATTCGTGCTGAAAAAGGGAATTTGGACAATTGTTCAATTGTGCTTCCAGTAGCTATATCAATGTCCTACCAACAAAATTTGGTCATTTGTGGGTGCATATTTTATTTTCTAAGTAATCAAAATTTGATATAAAAACTTACTTGGACTGATTTAAATCAGATCATCCTCCCTTAGTAAGAAAGATATCTGGAAACAAACGCGTCATGGTAGATGTGACTAGACAGGCTATGATTCAGCATTTTTACCCTTTATTTATTAGAAACTCGATCCATTTTATTGCCTTTTCAAACAAAGACGTTTTATATATGTTAGTCAAATGGCCAACCTGGTAAAATGTGCTTGGGAATCATTGATTTGAATTTATAGGATTGCACAATGCATAGATCAGTTTAGCTATGCCCCGCCCATATCTAGCTAAGCTCCACCCACACCTCGCTCGTGTTGGGATCCATCGATCTCTGAACTCCCTGACTATCAATTTCCAGAAAACTATGCAGGTAAGCTATTGAATATTTTGGAACTAATTTGACATGGCGATGTTTGCTGCCTATGGCAGCAACAGCGTCCAGTCAAATTAGTTTCAAAATATTCAACAGCATGTTTATTAAATAGTAACGACATACAATTCGTGCAAACCTGTCGAACTATTAGGAGTTAAAGACAAGCCAAATAGAATCATTTATGACGTAATGATAATGACGTCATCCTACGCGCCGCTTAGCTGATTTTGACGTCATATGACGTCAGATGATAGATGGATACTCTGGAAAGGTGAAATGACTTAATATTATACTTGTCCACTAATTGCCTGTTTTTAACAGTCTGCTTAATGGTGATAAATTTTACCATGAGGACATTAAGTGGACTGGTTTAAAATGTATATCTATGACCAATTAATTTCAGTTTTAAATGTATGTTAAAATATGTTAAGTAAATATATTAAAAATTATTCTTGCAAAGTTGTTTTTACTTTTGAAGCTTAACCGGAGATATAGCAGTAGTCCAATTAACAGCTTTTTTTTTTTGTCGCGGTCGATCTAAGGGGTAATAAGTCTGTCTGTCCACCCACCCGCCCGTCCACCCGCCCGCCCGCTCATCCATCCTTCCATCCATTCATCCGTCTATCTGCCTAATTCTTGTCCGATCCATATCCCGACAGAGGCACTGCCATGATTTCATTTATTATAAATCTGTTCATATTCGCCAGAGCTATTTCCCATGAAAAACTTAAAATTCATCAAGATTGCCTTGTCCGATCTAGATCTCAGAAATAACTGAATCTATACTCGCAATTTTTATTGAACGGATCTATTATGTTTGAACGAAGTGTCATGATTTTGTTTCAGCAAGATCCACCCAAAACATTTTTGACCAGGCATCGGAGAGTTTTGAACAGTGAGAAATTATCTCAAGGGATATATGAACAAAGCGTCATGATTCTATTTGAACAAATGCTGTCCATATTTACAAGAGTTATCGCCAGTGACAGAATTAAAATCAAATCGTAAAAAATTTTCTTGTCCACGCCTGATCTTAGAAATTTTTTAAGTTGTGTACCGCCCGCAGAATCTTTTTCAACAGACATTAGGTTTGGCGAAGTGTCATGATCATATTTTAGCCAATTTATCCAGGGTTATCGCCCTCGAAAGACATCTGGCCAAATTCTGGAGAGTTTTGAATCTACACTTGCAGTACTTTTACAGCGGATATAGGTGTGCGTGCGTGCGTGCGTGTGTGTGTGTGTGTGAAGACAATGTTTTTGTTTCAACAAAATCGGTCCATATCCATTATTTATCTCTTGAAATACTTACAATGTCACAATTTTTCAGTCCCAGGTCCCAGAATGTTTTGAAGCTAACCTTGCCAATTCTTGGTCAGTAACAACCCCCCTCCCCCTGCATTTGTCGTATTTTATCTAAGACCACCGTACTGTCCAGCCATATTTAGGACTTTCTGAGATCTTTCCAATGGACCTTGCGGAGTAATGACTTCATATGACGTCATAATCAACTAAGCGGCGTGTCATAAATGATTATATACGACCCGTCTTTAACTCTTAATAGTCTGACACGTTGTACAAATTGTATGTCTCTACTATTTAATAAACATGCTGTTGAAACTAATTTGACTGGATGCTGGTGCTGTATTCAAAAATATTCATCAGCTTAAGCTGTATAGTTTTCTGGAAATTGATAGCCAGGGAGTTCAGAGATCGATCCCAACACGATCGAGGTGTGGGCGGAGCTTAGTTAGAGATGGGCGGGACATAGCTAAAAATGGAAAGGTCCATAGGATTCGTAAATATAATACATACTTAGATTGAGAAACTCGTACGGCCACATGAGTTTCCAGAAGAAACAACAAATATAGGGTGTAAGAACGTAATTTGACATGGGGTGGCGGTGGTTGGGGCAGTGGGAGTAAACTATGGGTGGGACCAAAACCTAGGGGGCGCTATGAGTATATACTGTGGGAGAGGAAAAACCTGGCGGTACACACCCTGTTTCTATTAAATAATAATAATTATGGGCGACTGGGGCTGGAATTTGTTTATAAAAATTACCATGCAGTAAAATACCCAAGACCGTTATATTACAACAGACATATTGAGCATATAAAATGTATGTATATCTAGATGGCATTGCCTCTTAAAGATTCACGAAGACTAACTATTCACATTTAACATTCTTCTAACATGTCTGTTTTTGGACATATGTTGAGTTTCACTAAAATTCTTGTTTATTATTAGATGACAAGGTGATATGTGAGAAGGTCACACGATTCAACGCGATAAGTCAAGATTCCCCAGTTGTTGCAGTAGATCTCAGTTATAACCATGACGATGTTACTGGCATTATCGAATGCGGAGATTCACTTTATGCCTGCAACGACAATGGACAACTAACAACTCGAGAACTTAACAATCCTGATGGAAGCTGTAAGTTATAGGTTTTACGGAATTCCCGTATGACATCATTTTCACGCGTGCGCAGATGACTGGCCGTCAAGCGTACGACCAGCTGCTCACTGTTTTGTTAGTAAACAACATTACGCGGCCGCCGTTGACGCTACTCAAAGCTATGCAAATTACAATTTTTACGTCAGCTCTACTGGTAAAGTTGACTGAATTGACAATTCTAACATCAAATACCATTTTACTATGCATTTTTAGAAATATATTTTTGATTCTATGCACATTAGAAGGCAAAATACTACTGCGATGGTATGTCAGAAACGCCCCCACCACATTAGTGCATGTGGATGTGGATCCTGGTAGGCTATAGTATCAATACAAGCGGCTGCTCGATAGATAATGTTTACGAATGCGTCCAAGATGACTATATATGGCCCTACTGTCATAATGATTATCAGTGTGTGCATAGGCGAGGGACGGCATTAATTCCCACCTGCATCCCAGTAAATAAACAAGAGCCCAAGGGCCTGTGGTGCTCACCTGGACCATTAGCATTTGAACCATTTGGATTTAAATAGATATGATGGATAATTTTCGGAAAGATGGCCACCCAATTAATTTACCAATCAAAATTCTGAATAGATATTCTAGCCTACCTTGATAGGGTCACTCTAGCCAAATTTGTTTGAAATATGTCAAGCAACGAAGGTGAAGCATCGTTTTGACAATTTCTGGTAAATTTTTCATAAAATGATTTTCACCAAAAAAATTTATGAATCAAAATTCTGAATGGAAGCTCTGGAGCCAACTACCATATGGTCCTTTCAACCAAATTTGGTTGAAATCACTCAGAATGGTAAGAAGAAGCATTTTGACAATTTCCGCTACATTTTTCATAAAATCTAAGATTTTCACCCAATAACTTGATGAATCAAAATTCTGAAAGGAAATTCTGGGGCCAATGACCATTGGGTTCTTTCAGCCACATTTGGTTGAAATCGCTCAGAATGGTAAGAAGAACCATTTTGACAATTTCTGGCACATTTTTCATAAAATCTAAGATTTTCACCAAAAAATTGATGAATCAAAATTCTGAATGGAGCCTACGACCATAGGTACTTCCAGCCAAATTTGGTTGAAATCGCCCAAATGGTTAATGAGGAGTGGTGTTTTAAAGCAAAAGTTGACAGACGGATGGATGGACGACGGATGTTTGGTCGCTACGGCATAAGCTCTCTTGGCCTTTCGGGTGAGAAGGTGAAACTAACAATGATTAATTTAAATTTGATTATGAATTAATTAATCAATATGCAGGAAACTACTCAGAGCATCTCATTTTCCAATTATTATAGGGGAAGGGGCGTGACACCCCTCCCTACCCCCACCATCATTGGGAACCCCACCCAGACCATGACTGCTAGGTTGGACACACCCCATAATAGAATCTTAAATCCACCAAGACACAGTTGGTGAATTTACTATTAAACTCTCCAGACTTATGAGTGTTATTTTCACAAATTGTGTGGTTTGTGGGGTTAGTGACAAAAACAGAGGGTGGGGTAGGGATCATTAGGCCCCTAAAAGTTGTAGATGGTGTGTGGAGAGGTAGAGGGAGGGTGGTGGCTAAGACAATTTCTTTTCCTGGAAGCAACCTTGAGAATGTATAATAGTCAGTAAATAAAATAATACTAAATACAGTCATACTCAAATAGCTGATCAGTACAATATATTTTAATATTCAACTGGAAAAATATCTGAAATTTACAGAGTGAACATGGTGAGGCCATATGCCATGGGCCAGTGGCTGTGGGACCTGGCTCTAGGGCTATCTGTTCAGCATTATCCCATTTAATGGTGAGGATTGGTAAATGATATTTGAATTTTTGCTTAGTAAATGGCCATTTGTAGGTCAAGGGAAATTTTTATTTTAAAATTGACATCTTTCAAGACATATTACTCCAGCAGCAATTGTTGACAATCATTAAGAAAATTTCAATTTTTTCACACAAAATAAACGAAATCAAGGATTTCTTTTTTCACGAGAGAGTTGATACTTACCTCCCTAATACTTTTGATATTGCTAAATATCGGCTTTCACTCAATAAACACTCAGATTAAAACAGTTAGGTGCCCCTGCTGGGCAGGGAGTCAGAGCGTAGTCTGGCGGATGCCAGCCCCACCACCGCGCATGCGCAGACTAGCACTTCCTCTGACTAATTTATTGGCTGATACACATGCAACTATTAAGAGCCTGAAGACCGAGCCTCTGCGGGGTGGAGAGGCCGGGTCCGTATCTAGGGAGGTAAGTATCAACTCTCTCGTGAAAAAAGAAATCCTTGATTTCGTTTATTTCACATCAAGAGTATACTTACCTCCCTAATACTTTTGATATTGCCAGAATTCGACAGTGAATTCGGCGGGAGGGAGGCGAGGTCAAAAGACCAGCTCATCCCTATACGCTTTTCTGCGTTTAAGGCACTTAAACTTCTGAATCTGTATGAAAAAACAGTCAGGATTTGACTAACCATCGGATAACACCACCGATGTATGAGAGATGACCGAATGTCATATGCGCTCCCCCCCCTCCTTCCTGGGAGGAAGAGTCGAATGACCTCAATGTCCTATACGCTCTCTACGTACAAGTGCCATGTACTACAGGACAGAGACGAAAAAGCTCCATTTTCGTATACTCTCAACAATGAACCACATAAATACACAAAACCATCATCATATTAATAACGGGTAACGTGACAAGACAATCAACAATGGACAACCCATGCACAAGACTGACCTTGTTGAAATGGCTGCTGCCATCATCTTCCCATTGGTGAAGAACGATGCAGTCCCAAAAAAGTGGTTGTTTCCATAAATTAATTGTGAAATATATAAGCAATGAGGAAACCTCATCAAAAATATAAGCCTAGTTTTTTTTTCAAAATCGACAAGGCGAGAGGATTAGAGGTGTCACGGAGATAATGGTCTGTAAAACTTGACTCACAGTGCCACTGAGCCACCGACAAAATATCATCCACAGGGACCCCATTAAATAGGGCGGTGGATGTCACTACGCCGCGGACACTGTGAGCCTTGGCCACGTCAACCTGCTTCCCAGTGGCGGATTTATGACAAAACTAAATGCATTCTACAATCCACCTGGAAATGGTGTCCTTAGAAGCCCTGCCATGGGGTTCAATATATGACAACCATAACGCCGACTGGTCGGTGCGCCACTCCAATGTACGTTGTTTGTACCGGAGAAGCGCCCGGACGGGACACCATGCTTTAGAATTAGGATCATATCTAGTTAAAGCAGGCAAAACAATAGGTTGACCTGGATATTTCAACGACTGATTCTTAGCCAAGAAATTAATCCTAGGTAGCAGCTTAAGGCCTTCCCCTGAAACCACAAAACGGTCATCCTCGGCTGATAAGGCATGAATTTCACTTCTACGCCTAGCCGAGCAATTAAAAACACAGTCTTCAGTGTTAATAGTTTCATAGAAATGGAACTAAGTGGTTCAAAAGGCTTATCACCTAGTACTTGAAGCACTAGCGATAAACTCCAAGACGGAATCACAGGGGGATTCCTTGGTCTTAGATTTCCCATGCCTTTAATTAATACATTTAATGTATTTACTTCATCACTTCCCCTCTTAGCCAAGCAAGGAATAACAGACATCAAAGCTGACTTATAACCAGCAATAGAGTTAGGCTTGAGGCTATAGGCATCATACAGGTGACAGAGGAAATCAGCTACTACCTGAATAGATGAATCCATTGGATCAATACATCTTTTTGAGCACCATTCTGCAAATCTGTTGATTTTATAATTATATGCTCTGGAGGTTGACCCCCTCCTGGCTTTGGCCATAAACATGGCTGCTTGCTCAGAAAAGCCCTCCTTAATTCTAGATTCCTTGACAACATCCACGCAGTCAATCTGAACATTGACGGATTGTTGTGAAGGGCCTTGCCCTGGAAGATAATGTCGTCCATCAGAGGCAGAGGAACCAGATTGCAGACCAGAAGGTCCAGCAGATCCGTATACCATGATCGGCTTGGCCAATCCGGGGCGATCAGAAGCACTTGGCATTCCTCCTGTCTGATTTTCTGAAGAATTTTTGGAATCAGGATTGCTGGAGGGAATGCGTATGCATACATTCTCCCCCAGCTGATAGCTAACGCATCTGTTGCGAAAGCGCTTGGATCCGGAATCGGAGAGACATACGTCGTCATCTTCGCATTCTTCTTCGTTGCGAACAAATCGATGTTGGGTTTCCCCCAATGGTCGAACAGACGATCCGCCACACATTGATTTAGTTGCCATTCCGTGCGTAAAACACTCATCCTTCGGCTCAATGAGTCTGCTAGCAGATTTAACCTTCCCGGAATATGAACTGCTTTCAAGGTAATCTGGTGATCCAGGCACCAACAAAGCAGTCTCCATGTCATCATACAGAGACTGGGCGACTTCGTTCCGCCCTGGCGGTTTATGTAAGTCACAACTGTTGAGTTGTCTGAACGAATAAGAACAATCTTGCCCTGAACTTTCTGTAAGAAATGTTCCATGCCCAGGACTACTGCTCTTAGCTCCAGTAGATTTATATGTTCCTTTGACTGTTCCAGATTCCAAAGCCCTGATATCGTGGATTCTTCCAGGCAAGCTCCCCAGCCCTCCATCGATGCATCTGTATACACAGTCACCTGAGGGTGGGGAGGGGTTAGCATAACCCCCACCAAGAGATTCTCTGTGTCCAACCACCATTGCAGGTGATGAATCAGAGGCGCCAACACTGACACGTTCGAGTCCAGCGAACCTGTACTCTGGGTCTATTGTGTCATGAGAAATAACTGGATCGGCCGCCTGCGTAAGGCGGCCTGAGGAATGACTGGTTCCAATGAAACCATCAACCCTAGCATTCTCAAGTAAACCCATGCCAGGACATGACGACTGTCGCACACTGACTGAATCAATGAGATGAGTTTCTGAACTCTCTCCTGAGTAGGAAAAACATATCCTGTCTCTAGATCGAAGAACATCCCCAGGCAAACAAACTTCTGGGATGGAGTCAGCTCTGATTTTGGGAAATTGATCATCCAGCCCAAGTCTGTGAGAGTCTTCAAAACAATCTCCAGACTGGCCGACAAACTTTCCTGGGTGTGCGCTTTCAACAGCCAGTCGTCTATGTACGTGTGGACTGCTATGCTTCTCCTGCGGAGGTATGCGGTGATCGCAAGAACCACACGGGTGAAAACCCGAGGAGCCGTGGAAATTCCGAAGGGTAACACCCTGAATTCCCACTGTCTGCCCTGGAATGCAAATCTCAGGAAGCGACGGAAACTCCTGTGTATGGGGATGTGGAAATAAGCGTCCTTCAAATCTATCGACGCTGTCCACATTCCCCTCTCTAACCCCGCCAACACCGAGCGCACAGTCTCCATCTTGAAACTGGGCGTCTCTATGAACTTGTTCAATGGCTTGAGGTTGAGAATTGGTCTCCACCCTCCGGTGTTTTTTGTTACTAAGAACAGGGTTGAATAGAAGCCCGGACACCTTTGTGCCGGCTGAATAGCTCCTTTTTGTATGAGGGAATTTATTTCCTCCTCGATACACAACCTTTGCTCTGGATCTCTCGGATTTGGAGTCCAGATCGGCACTAGAGACAGTCGCGATGGCGGGCCTGTCATCCAATCGGGATGATACCCGACTGAAAGCCATCGCAAGACTAAACGGTCCTGAGTTAATCGTTCCCACTCTTGCATGTGGTCGGCTAGCCGGCCTCCCACCGGTCCACCTAGGGATAGAGGTGGACATAAGGAGTGCAAGAGCGGCACTGTCTCCTTTGCCAGAAACACCGGAGCGGTTCTCACCACGGTAACCGTCCCACCAGGAACGATTACCACGCCCAGATCCTCGCGCGCCACGACCAGCACCGCGCGCACCTCGGTGCGCGGGCGGCTGCCTGGCTGACTGCGCCTGAGGAGCCTGCGCCCCCCTCGCTGCTGGCCGAATCGCACGCGGCCGAGGCCGACGCTGCGATGGTGGTTGGCCTCTGACCTGGCCAGCACCACCTCGAGCCTGCAGGGGACGATACGCAGGGGGTGCGGCGCGAACGTTAGCACGACGAAGCACCTCAAACTGCTCGTGCAGCGCCCTCTGGTTATTTACCAGAGTAACCGTCTCCTGGAGGTGTCGACATCCCTCACCTCCAAAGAGACCAGGACCTGTCATAGGCGTACGCAGTAGCCTATTGTACAGGTCCTGGGACGGGCACAGATTGTCCAAGGCAAATGTGCGCCTTGCCCGGACACTCCTGGTCACCGCCCGAGTCATACAGTCCAGCGCCAGGTTGATACCATCCTGGATGGCTCGCTGGACTGTGACCGGACTTGGCTGGCGCGACGCGGATGCTGTTACTACCCCTTGTAACAGCTGGGAGACGTGGGACAGAGCGGCAATTGAAGCCCTCCCACTCTCCTCCGCATCACGCAACGCGGTATTTGCTGAACGCAACGCGTTCGAACACAAGACTCCCGTGTCAGAACGGGAGCCTGGCCGCGCATCCTCACCCAAAGCCGCGCGGTCATCCACGCTCGGCTTAGGTACCACACCATACCGCTGGTAATCCAGGGGCACGATGCGGCAACGCCTGGCCACCTCGCGCGGGGCCTTCGCGAGACGTCCACTCGACTTAATGGACGTCTCCGCCGCCTCGAACATGTCAACAACATGCGCTGCCAGCGGCAGAGAAGGCATAGCGTTAGCAGTAGGCTTACCAGCTAACCACGGCCTGTGGTCACGCTGGCTAGCCGACTGCTCCACGGGCAGATCTGGCCTAACACTCACCAACCACTGGCAAGCGTCAGACCAATCCTCCTCCGTGGCTAGCTGCGAGCGCTCTACAAGACGGGGGCCTTCGTCTTCCTCCTGAGCGCAATCAACAGAGCTTGACGGCGGATATGCTGATACCCCTGGCAAGCCAGGGAGAGCATGCGGGCCTGACAACACCGGCATGCTAATCTCACTGGCTTGACCAGGAGCAGGCGCCGTGGTAGAGCGCGGGGCACATACCGCCCCACCACGGCCCCGGCCAGCACCAGCGACACTCTCGGCAAGCCGAGGTATGCGGTAACGCTGGCCATCAGCGCCCAGGGCCACAGTCTGAACCGTGGATTCTACCCCTGCGTGAGTAGAACCGTGGAATAAGTCGCCTGTATTCCCCACGAGGGGTGCACAGACGTCATAATCCATGGCCACGTCCTCAGACGGCGACCCCAACAGGTAATCCTCATCCTCTTGGCCAGACAGATTAGACTCCGGGTCAGCAAAGAGAGCTAACCCGGACTGGCCAGGGAAGGTGCCATAGGAGGTACTGGCACCCGTGGCGTGCGGATACCCCTGGACTGATAAGCAGCCCGCGGGTTCCAGCGACAACCGTCCACGGCCCCTCGGCGCGGCACTAAGCCTGCTGCCAGGGTCGTGGAACGCCCCCTCTAATGGGGCCACCTCTGAATCTTCGAACAACGGAAGCGTACTAAGGAAAGGTGATTCAGAGGTGGGGATTACCTGCTCCGAAGCAGATGATGAGGACAGCAAAGGATTTGGTCCAGGAAGCATGCCACGAAGCAACTCTGGAACCAAATCCTTTATTGTCCTCCTCATCTCTCCCAACATCTCGGTCCGGAAGGCCTCCACGTCCACAGCGGACGAGGCCTTCCTCTTACCCTTCTTACTCACACCCTCTCTTTTCTGCTTCTTCTTCTCCTCCTCCACCACCTTGTCCTTCGCCTGCAAGCACAAGAATTCGGACATTAGCTCGCCCCCCCCCAGTGCTTACATATCTCGCAATTAAGCAAGGGACCACAGGGGCTACACTGATAACAGAGATGAGGCACAAACTTGTCCTTCAAAAATCGTCCACAGGACGCACAACCAGGTCTCTGAAAAAGGGCAAAGGACGAGGAGTATGAGCAATCTAGTTAAGCTCAGAAACTCAACCAACTCAAGAGAAGGAAATGATCATAAAGATCAATATTCATCAGAAAACCAGCTTTGGACAAACTTTAATTGTTAATAAAGAGCAAGGCTGATTATGACGTCATTAATCCTATGACAGGAAAAAATCTATCCCCAACAAACATCCAAGTGCAAGGACGAATTGTATCTCTAACCAGAACATGTGCAGAATGGACATTTCGACTACACAACCATCAGATATATACTGATAACAATGGCAAATACTGTTAATTATCTCCCTTTCCTCTCTAAATAATTAACATCACCTCATATCAATAATTAGATACCTGACACTTTGTATAGACAAACCATCCAACGTGATGAACTGGAGCACTCCACCAACTGAACGCCTCTTAACTCTCCACCGCTAGGGGAAGGAATTGGATCAAGAGGGCAAAGTGAGAAGACCTTTCTTTATACTAGGCCTCCGACTCACTGGACATACAATTTTTGGTTAGATAACCTAACCGTATTAGTAGGAAATGGAACCATGGTGGAGAGAAACAAACCCTCTGCTGATGTGATGTCCATTACATATCGTCACACAGACCTGTGGACATAAACACAAAGAGAGATTAGTATTATATAGCACCTACTTGAAATAAACCAACTAAACAATGCGCTTATCACGGTAAACGCGAGTCCCGGAAACACATTACACCGGGTAACAAACTCGCTAATTTTACTAGAAGTCACCTGATTTAAAGGTCCTGGGCCCTCCTGTGGCGAAGTCATCCTTTCTGCCATCTATATCAGGTATTATCACTTCCAAAATTCACACAAAAAGACTATGAATTGAGTTAGAAAAGCTCTAGCACAAAAACATGTGTAGACTCTCTGCCAATAAATTAGCAAAGAGGAAGTGCTAGTCTGCGCATGCGCGGTGGTGGGGCTGGCATCCGCCAGACTACACTCTGACTCCCTGCCCAGTAGGGGCACCTAACTGTTTTAATCTGAGTGTTTATTGAGTGAAAGCCGATATTTAGCAATATCAAAAGTATTAGGGAGGTAAGTATACTCTTGATGTGAAATGCACATTTACACTTCAGAGATCAAGGCAATTTTTTTAATGTACAACACATGGCTGGCTTGATTATGGAGACAGGGATCTCAAGATCAATACAAATGCTGGTTTTGGACAATTTGGCCTTTAAAGTGTCAAAACATACTCAGTTATATTACACATGTTATACTATGTTAGGAGACAAAACTATGTTGATAAAATTATAAAATAATTGCAAAGAAATTGGGAATTAGTTATTCTTTATTAAATTAATTTAAATTAATTTAAATTAATTTCAATTAGCAATTCCAATTCTTAAAAATTTACCAATTTATCCAATGTGGTAATTGAATTAGTACAACTTCCAATTACCACCAGTCCTGGTCATTGTTAAATTGAATCTGCTATCTAGAGCCTATAAATTTGCCTGTATGGGCGAAGTTACACCCCTGTCTGCCTGGAACTTGCTTCCCCATATCTAATTTTCAGCATTTCCTGAGTGAATGGTACATGGCTAGACACTCATACACCACAGGTATACTCCACTCCTATTTAAAATACAAATTGGTTTCTATGTTTAGAAAGATGTGTGGCCATATGTTCAGCAATGTTTTAATATGGAGTGAGTGATTCAACACTGGCAATGCTACCTAATTTCTCTGAACCAATTCATAACATGACACATGCAGATGCACACATGTAATTATCAAATGCTAAAACATTTTGTAGAACTTACACTGTTTGCATACACTGAGATAAACATTGATTGTTCTTTCTATACTATCTACTTTATCAAGCATATGCCATCAGTCACCCATATTCTAAATGATGTAGATTGTTAATGCAGAATGTGAAGTGGAAGTAAGGCTCTACATGGGTGGTTCCCAGTTATTTTAACTACATACACACAATTTATGCAATAGCAGTTGGTATCATGTCTTGAGGCTCAATAAAATAATAACCCAATCACATGCCCCTAGCAATTGAGGTAGGTAAATGTAGAGAATTATCTTTCATGGTGAAGGTTAGGGTTTCTTTTACTATGTTTTTGCTAAGCATAGCAAAATAAAGCTAGGAAAATAATAAAACTATGAAAATTCAATAAGTTTTACAATCAGTCCAGTCTTTTTATGTAGAAATATAAACATTGCAATATTTTATTGCAATTGTATCCATTGTTGCAGGTACATGTAGGTAATGAATCCTAGACATCCATATACTTTTAGACATCCATATACTTTTAGACATCTCTATACTTTTAACCCTCAAGGACATGTAGCTATTCATTAACCTTTTCACCGCTGAATTCCCCATGTCTCATCTTCAATGCTACAATACAGGAAAACTATTGAATATTTTGAAATTCATTTGACTGGCAGTTGTTGCTGGCAATAGCTTCCAGCCAAATTAATTCCAGAATATTCAACAGAATAAGTTTTATATCGTAAAGCATATACTTTTTCATTTGTCGGTGAAATGGTTAACTAAATACACAATTAAACATGATCAACATGTATTCAAAGTTAGTTAAGCTTATTTACTTTTATGCATATGGTAACCGTGACTTCCTCGTACAATCAGTGGTGCTGCCTTAGCTGGCCAATTGTCTACCACCAGAAATACAGGATAAAACCCCTTTCCAACCCACTCACCACCACCCCACCCCATCTCATATTCACCTCTAAATCAGCTCCTGCATGTCAAAATTCGACACCCAGCTGGTTATCATACTATATCTCCTGTGAGCTAGGGATAATTAAACTGACTTAAACAAATGACAACACTGCTGAATATTTTCACATGCCTGTGACACCCATATGAACTATATTGTTTTCAAACCAACTTCTTCCATGTATGGAAGTAGCATACACTCATATTTCAATGTTATGAAAAAGCAAAACTGTAGCGGATGAACAAATTTTAAATAGGTAGGTGAACTGACAGATGTTCAGAGGTCGCTAGCATATCATCTTTACTTACAGTGCAGCTCATAAATAAGTTTAAATGCTTCCAAAGCAAAAACACAAATATGTTAGTTAGAACCATATGAACATGATACAAGAAACGTTATGTTGAATATTTTGAACACAATTTGGGTTGAAATCCAACCCAATTATGTTCAAAATATTCAACAATATATGTTATTTAAATTGTACTATAAGCGACCGCTGCCTAAATTGTAAACAAACCGTGTACTGTCAATAATATATGTAAATGTAGACTATACGCAAATAGATTAGTTTAGATTAGATTTATATTTACCCGACATTTTAGTTAATTTTAAGCACACAACTGGAGTAACTGCTATATTGCAATCAAATATTTATTCATAAGCCTACACAATGGTAAATCGCGATCGTACGTGCACTGAGCGGTGTAGCCCTACTTAACTATCATTAAAACAATTGTGTGCATGCATGCCTATCAACTATGCAAAATCTCTGCAGTCAATCCAGAAAGATAAGATATATATGCATTTGTAGAATTGTATTCCAAGAAGTGTGTGTGTGGGTTTGATTAAATATAGTCCAATTCACGTACACGAAATCCGATGTTACTCTCACCTCTAACAGGCCTATTCGTTAGAATTGTGATGTCAGGCACCGTGACCGTGAGGTCTGTCCTTTAAGTTTAATCAACAAAAATATCTATCTATCTATCTATCTATCTATCTACAAAATATCATCAACTTCGATATTATTGAACCTTTGTGCATCTCGAACAATGTAGCTCGAACAATGCAGTGTCCCTGTGTGAACAATGAATTGTCAAAGAATAGGTGCATAGGTGCCTAATACGCGCAGCAGTAGAGAGCCTAGCTATGCTCCCCGAGATAATAATCTAGACTAATAGGAATTGGTGTCATCCCAGTGTGACGTCACAACTCTAGCGTGATAGCTAAAAACGTTTGGTTGTCAAGGTGTTTGCTATATGCTTATCTCACCTTTGGCTGGTCCGATTACAAAAATTAAAAAAGCATTTTGTTCTTCTAGTAAAGGAGAAGCTGTATTACGATTGTCAAGTTAATCAGAGCGATCGGGTGTCTGGTCCTCACAGCATCTTTAACCTAAAAGAAAGCCACGTGATACTACGTGTCAGTTTATCAGAAATAGATATCAGCTATGAGTACCTTAAGCTAGTTTTGAATTTGAGATACGTTATATTATACAGTATAGATGTGTGATTTAACATATACTAACTTTATAACACTAACAAAAAAATGAAAGTACATAGGCCTACATACGCGCGCACATTCCTACACGAGCGTGCTCACGCACAGGCATAATACAATCTTTAATGGACAAGCCAGCAAAAAAGCTTGTGCAGTGGTCAAGAATATTCCAATCTGCTTAGTCTGCTATATTTGTCAATTAAAGTTGTAAATTTACACAGAAAAAATTGTCTTCTGTTGGTATACACATATAGAAAAATATGGAAAGTTATAGAAGAGAAAAGTGGAATGATTCAAAGTGCTTACTGTACTGGTTTTGCTGGGTAAGTAATCAAACGAACATAAGAACAACTTATAACAACAACGTAATACACTATAATACAGATAATAATTCATGTACATGTATATTGAAACAAATTTTGCTGGGAGCTATTTTCAAGTCAAGTCAACATAGTTTCAAAATATTAGACCTCTCCTCTATCTATGTCTATGAAATATACACACTGGAATTCCAACTATTAACGGATACATGGGCCAGTAATGAGATTAATGACTATTAAATACGGCCAAGTAGTTTTAATATCATTGACTAACACAAGCGTTGCATCACACGGAGGTGAAAATATAAACCTAAATATAGCAAAACAATCTTAAAATATACACCATATGATATTATAGTATTCTTCCCATCTACACTCCCTTACCCCTTCGCATACCTCCCACCCCACCCTCTCGCTCGCTCTCTCTCTCTCTCTCTCTCTCTCTCTCTCGCTCTCTCTCTCTCTCTTTCTCTCTCTCTCTCTCTCTCACTCTCTCTCTCTCTCTCCCATCTCTCTCATTTCGTCTCCCTCCATCTGCCCTCTCTTCCTCCCTCCATTGTCTCTCACCCCTCCCGCCATTGCCCCCTCTCCATCTCTCTCGTTCTCCCCATTGCTCTCTCCTTCCCTCACTCGTCTCTCTCTCCGGACTCCACTCCCTCCCTGCCCCTCTCTCTGGCCCCTTTCCATCTCTCTCGTTCTCTCCATTTCTCTCCTCACCTTCCCCGCTCTCACTCCCACCTCCCTCCCTCCCTCACCCTCTCCCCATCCCCTGAGTCTCCCTCTCTCTACCGCTCCTCTCCATCCTCGCACCCTCCGTGCCTCCCCATCTCTCTCTCGCGTGCTCTCTTTCTCCCTCCCTCCCTCCCTCCCTCACCCATTCACCCCCTCTCTCTCTCTCGCTTCTATCTTTCCCCATTCCTCCCCCCCCCCCCCCCGCTAACTCCCTCATTCCCACTCTCTCCCTCCCCTCTTTCTTTTTCTGCCCCTCTCGCTCTCGCTCTTCCCCTACACCCCCATTCTCTCTATCCTGGCCTTCCCCCTTCCATCACTCCCCTTTGTCTCCCGCTCTCTACCCTCTTCCTCCCTCCCTCATATCTCTTTCTCCCTCCCATCCTGGCCCGATCACCATCTATCTCGTTCTCCCCATTGCCCCCCCCCTCCCTCTCTCTCTCTCTCTCTCCCTCTCTCTCTCTCTCTCTCTCTCTCTCTCTCGCCATTGACCGTTCAATCTTGTTATGCTGGCTAATATACATTCAGTTATAAATTTTGTACTTTTGAAATTGGACATGAAGTTGTTACATTGGACCGCAACATCATTTAAGTCAAAGTAATTTCATGATATACAACAGCTTATCTGCATGGTTGCCTTTAAACTAGTATATGCCTCTCTTTGTGTAAAACAGATAATGATAAATGTACATTGTCGTAAATACGCTACCACATACATGATGGAAATGCTGGCTGTGTTGTATGCATACAGCTCACTGCTTAAACATGATGGAAATGATGGCTGTGTTATATGCATACAGCTAACTGCTTAAACATGATGGAAATGCTGGCTGTGTTATATGCATACAGCTCACTGCTTAAACACGATGGAAATGCTGGCTGTGTTATATGCATACAGCTAAACACGATGGAAATGATGGCTATGTTATCTGCATACAGCTAACTGCTTAAAGACGATGGAAATGCTGGCTGTGTTATATGCATACAGCTCACTGCTTAAACACGATGGAAATGATGGCTGTGTTATATGCATACAGCTAACTGCTTAAACACGATGGAAATGCTGGCTGTGTTATATGCATACAGCTCACTGCTTAAACACGATGGAAATGCTGGCTGTGTTATATGCATACAGCTCACTACTTAAACACGATGTAAATGCTCGCTGTGTTATATGCATACAGCTCACTGCTTAAACACGATGGAAATGCTGGCTGTGTTATATGCATACAGCTCACTGCTTAAACACGATGGAAATGATGGCTGTGTTATATGCATACAGCTCACTGCTTAAGCATGATGGAAATGCTAGCTGTGTTATATGCATACCGCTCACTGCTTAAACACGATGGAAATGATGGCTGTGTTATATGCATACAGCTCACTGCTTAAACACGATGGAAATGCTGGCTGTGTTATATGCATACAGCTCAGTATTTAAACACGATGGAAATGATGGGTGTGTTATATGCATACAGCTCACTGCTTAAACACGATGGAAATGCTGGCTGTGTTATATGCATACAGCTCACTGCTTAAACACGATGGAAATCATGGCTGTGTTATATGCATACAGCTCACTGCTTAAACATGATGGAAATGCTAGCTGTGTTATATACATACAGCTCACTGCTTAAACACGATGGAAATGATGGCTGTGTTATATGCATACAGCTAACTGCTTAAACATGATGGAAATGCTGGCTGTGTTATATGCATACAGCTCACTGCTTAAACACGATGGAAATGCTGGCTGTGTTATATGCATACAGCTAAACACGATGGAAATGATGGCTATGTTATCTGCATACAGCTAACTGCTTAAAGACGATGGAAATGCTGGCTGTGTTATATGCATACAGCTCACTGCTTAAACACGATGGAAATGATGGCTGTGTTATATGCATACAGCTAACTGCTTAAACACGATGGAAATGCTGGCTGTGTTATATGCATACAGCTCACTGCTTAAACACGATGGAAGTTCTGGCTGTGTTATATGCATACAGCTCACTACTTAAACACGATGTAAATGCTCGCTGTGTTATATGCATACAGCTCATTGCTTAAACACGATGGAAATGCTGGCTGTGTTATATGCATACAGCTCACTGCTTAAACACGATGGAAATGATGGCTGTGTTATATGCATACAGCTCACTGCTTAAGCATGATGGAAATGCTAGCTGTGTTATATGCATACCGCTCACTGCTTAAACACGATGGAAATGATGGCTGTGTTATATGCATACAGCTCACTGCTTAAACACGATGGAAATGCTGGCTGTGTTATATGCATACAGCTCAGTATTTAAACACGATGGAAATGATGGGTGTGTTATATGCATACAGCTCACTGCTTAAACATGATGGAAATGCTAGCTGTGTTATATGCATACAGCTCACTGCTTAAACACGATGGAAATGCTGGCTGTGTTATATGCATACAGCTCACTGCTTACACACGATGGAAATGCTGGCTGTGTTATATGCATACAGCTCACTGCTTAAACACGATGGAAATGCTGGGTGTGTTATATGCTTACCGCTCACCGCTTAAACACGATGGAAATGCTGGGTGTGTTATATGCATACAGCTCACTGCTTAAACACGATGGAAATGCTGGCTGGGTTATATGCATACCGCTCACTGCTTAAACACGATGGAAATGCTGGCCGTGTTATATGCATACAGCTCACTGCTTAAACATGATGGAAATGCTGGCTGTGTTATATGCATACAGCTCACTGCTTAAACACGATGGAAATGCGAGCCATGTTATACGCATACAGCTCACTGCGTAAACACGATGGAAATGCTGGCTGTGTTATATGCATACAGCTCACTGCTTAAACACGATGGAAATGCTGGCTGTGTTATATGCATACAGCTCACTGCTTAAACACAATGGACATGCTGGCTGTGTTATACGCATACAGCTCACTGCTTAAACACAATGGAAATGATGGATGTGTTATACGCATACAGCTCACTGCTTAAAAACGATGGAAATGCTGGCGGTGTTATATGCATACAGCTCACTGCTTAAACACGATGGAAATGCTGGCTGTGTTATATGCATACAGCTCACTGCTTAAACACGATGGAAATGCTGGCTGTGTTATATGCATACAGCTCACTACTTAAACACGATGGAAAAGCTGGCTGTGTTATATGCATACAGCTCACTGCTTAAACACGATGGAAATGCTGGCTGCGTTATATGCATACAGCTCACTGCTTAAACACGATGGAAATGCTGGCTGTGTTATATGCATACAGCTCACTGCTTAAACACGATGGAAATGCTGGCCATGTTATATGCATACAACTCACTGCTTAAACACGGTGGAAATGCTGGCTGCGTTATATGCATACAGCTCACTGCTTAAACACGATGGAAATGCTGGCTGCGTTATATGCATTCAGCTCACTGCTTAAACACGATGGAAATGATGGCTGTGTTATATGCATACAGCTCACTGCTTAAACACGATGGAAATGATGGCTGTGCTATATTCATACAGCTCACTGCTTAAACACGATGGAAATGATGGCTGTGTTATATGCATACAGCTCACTGCTTAAACACGATGGAAATGCTGGCTGTGTTATATGCATACAGCTCACTGCTTAAACACGATGGAAATGCTGGCTGTGTTATATGTATACAGCTCACTGCTTAAACACGATGGAAATGCTGGCTGTGTTATATGCAAACAGCTCACTGCTTAAATACGATGGAAATGATGGCTGTTTTATATGCATTCAGCTCACTGCTTAAACATGATGGAAATGCTTGCTGTGTTATATGGATACAGCTCACTACTTAAACACGATGGAAATGCTGGCTGTGTTATATGCACACAGCTCACTACTTAAACACGATGGAAATGATGGCTGTGTTATATGCATACAGCTCATTACTTAAACACGATGGAAATGATGGCTGTGTTATATGCATACAGCTCACTGCTTAAACACGATGGAAATGCGAGCTATGTTATATGCATACAGCTCACCGCTTAAACATGATGGAAATGATGGCTGTGTTATATGCATACAGCTAACTGCTTAAACATGATGGAAATGCTGGCTGTGTTATATGCATACAGCTCACTGCTTAAACACGATGGAAATGCTGGCTGTGTTATATGCATACAGCTAAACACGATGGAAATGATGGCTATGTTATCTGCATACAGCTAACTGCTTAAAGACGATGGAAATGCTGGCTGTGTTATATGCATACAGCTCACTGCTTAAACACGATGGAAATGATGGCTGTGTTATATGCATACAGCTAACTGCTTAAACACGATGGAAATGCTGGCTGTGTTATATGCATACAGCTCACTGCTTAAACACGATGGAAATGCTGGCTGTGTTATATGCATACAGCTCACTACTTAAACACGATGTAAATGCTCGCTGTGTTATATGCATACAGCTCACTGCTTAAACACGATGGAAATGCTGGCTGTGTTATATGCATACAGCTCACTGCTTAAACACGATGGAAATGATGGCTGTGTTATATGCATACAGCTCACTGCTTAAGCATGATGGAAATGCTAGCTGTGTTATATGCATACCGCTCACTGCTTAAACACGATGGAAATGATGGCTGTGTTATATGCATACAGCTCACTGCTTAAACACGATGGAAATGCTGGCTGTGTTATATGCATACAGCTCAGTATTTAAACACGATGGAAATGATGGGTGTGTTATATGCATACAGCTCACTGCTTAAACACGATGGAAATGCTGGCTGTGTTATATGCATACAGCTCACTGCTTAAACACGATGGAAATCATGGCTGTGTTATATGCATACAGCTCACTGCTTAAACATGATGGAAATGCTAGCTGTGTTATATGCATACAGCTCACTGCTTAAACACGATGGAAATGATGGCTGTGTTATATGCATACAGCTAACTGCTTAAACATGATGGAAATGCTGGCTGTGTTATATGCATACAGCTCACTGCTTAAACACGATGGAAATTCTGGCTGTGTTATATGCATACAGCTCACTACTTAAACACGATGTAAATGCTCGCTGTGTTATATGCATACAGCTCACTGCTTAAACACGATGGAAATGCTGGCTGTGTTATATGCATACAGCTCACTGCTTAAACACGATGGAAATGATGGCTGTGTTATATGCATACAGCTCACTGCTTAAGCATGATGGAAATTCTAGCTGTGTTATATGCATACTGCTCACTGCTTAAACACGATGGAAATGATGGCTGTGTTATATGCATACAGCTCACTGCTTAAACACGATGGAAATGCTGGCTGTGTTATATGCATACAGCTCAGTATTTAAACACGATGGAAATGATGGGTGTGTTATATGCATACAGCTCACTGCTTAAACACGATGGAAATGCTGGCTGTGTTATATGCATACAGCTCACTGCTTAAACACGATGGAAATCAAGGCTGTGTTATATGCATACAGCTCACTGCTTAAACATGATGGAAATGCTAGCTGTGTTATATGCATACAGCTCACTGCTTAAATACGATGGAAATGATGGCTGTGTTATATGCATACAGCTCACTGCTTAAACATGATGGAAATGCTAGCTGTGTTATATGCATACAGCTCACTGCTTAAACACGATGGAAATGCTGGCTGTGTTATATGCATACAGCTCACTGCTTACACACGATGGAAATGCTGGCTGTGTTATATGCATACAGCTCACTGCTTAAACACGATGGAAATGCTGGGTGTGTTATATGCTTACCGCTCACCGCTTAAACACGATGGAAATGCTGGGTGTGTTATATGCATACAGCTCACTGCTTAAACACGATGGAAATGCTGGCTGGGTTATATGCATACCGCTCACTGCTTAAACACGATGGAAATGCTGGCCGTGTTATATGCATACAGCTCACTGCTTAAACATGATGGAAATGCTGGCTGTGTTATATGCATACAGCTCACTGCTTAAACACGATGGAAATGCGAGCCATGTTATACGCATACAGCTCACTGCGTAAACACGATGGAAATGCTGGCTGTGTTATATGCATACAGCTCACTGCTTAAACACGATGGAAATGCTGGCTGTGTTATATGCATACAGCTCACTGCTTAAGCATGATGGAAATTCTAGCTGTGTTATATGCATACTGCTCACTGCTTAAACACGATGGAAATGATGGCTGTGTTATATGCATACAGCTCACTGCTTAAACACGATGGAAATGCTGGCTGTGTTATATGCATACAGCTCAGTATTTAAACACGATGGAAATGATGGGTGTGTTATATGCATACAGCTCACTGCTTAAACACGATGGAAATGCTGGCTGTGTTATATGCATACAGCTCACTGCTTAAACACGATGGAAATCATGGCTGTGTTATATGCATACAGCTCACTGCTTAAACATGATGGAAATGCTAGCTGTGTTATATGCATACAGCTCACTGCTTAAATACGATGGAAATGATGGCTGTGTTATATGCATACAGCTCACTGCTTAAACATGATGGAAATGCTAGCTGTGTTATATGCATACAGCTCACTGCTTAAACACGATGGAAATGCTGGCTGTGTTATATGCATACAGCTCACTGCTTACACACGATGGAAATGCTGGCTGTGTTATATGCATACAGCTCACTGCTTAAACACGATGGAAATGCTGGGTGTGTTATATGCTTACCGCTCACCGCTTAAACACGATGGAAATGCTGGGTGTGTTATATGCATACAGCTCACTGCTTAAACACGATGGAAATGCTGGCTGGGTTATATGCATACCGCTCACTGCTTAAACACGATGGAAATGCTGGCCGTGTTATATGCATACAGCTCACTGCTTAAACATGATGGAAATGCTGGCTGTGTTATATGCATACAGCTCACTGCTTAAACATGATGGAAATGCTAGCTGTGTTATATGCATACAGCTCACTGCTTAAATACGATGGAAATGATGGCTGTGTTATATGCATACAGCTCACTGCTTAAACATGATGGAAATGCTAGCTGTGTTATATGCATACAGCTCACTGCTTAAACACGATGGAAATGCTGGCTGTGTTATATGCATACAGCTCACTGCTTACACACGATGGAAATGCTGGCTGTGTTATATGCATACAGCTCACTGCTTAAACACGATGGAAATGCTGGGTGTGTTATATGCTTACCGCTCACCGCTTAAACACGATGGAAATGCTGGGTGTGTTATATGCATACAGCTCACTGCTTAAACACGATGGAAATGCTGGCTGGGTTATATGCATACCGCTCACTGCTTAAACACGATGGAAATGCTGGCCGTGTTATATGCATACAGCTCACTGCTTAAACATGATGGAAATGCTGGCTGTGTTATATGCATACAGCTCACTGCTTAAACACGATGGAAATGCGAGCCATGTTATACGCATACAGCTCACTGCGTAAACACGATGGAAATGCTGGCTGTGTTATATGCATACAGCTCACTGCTTAAACACGATGGAAATGCTGGCTGTGTTATATGCATACAGCTCACTGCTTAAGCATGATGGAAATTCTAGCTGTGTTATATGCATACTGCTCACTGCTTAAACACGATGGAAATGATGGCTGTGTTATATGCATACAGCTCACTGCTTAAACACGATGGAAATGCTGGCTGTGTTATATGCATACAGCTCAGTATTTAAACACGATGGAAATGATGGGTGTGTTATATGCATACAGCTCACTGCTTAAACACGATGGAAATGCTGGCTGTGTTATATGCATACAGCTCACTGCTTAAACACGATGGAAATCATGGCTGTGTTATATGCATACAGCTCACTGCTTAAACATGATGGAAATGCTAGCTGTGTTATATGCATACAGCTCACTGCTTAAATACGATGGAAATGATGGCTGTGTTATATGCATACAGCTCACTGCTTAAACATGATGGAAATGCTAGCTGTGTTATATGCATACAGCTCACTGCTTAAACACGATGGAAATGCTGGCTGTGTTATATGCATACAGCTCACTGCTTACACACGATGGAAATGCTGGCTGTGTTATATGCATACAGCTCACTGCTTAAACACGATGGAAATGCTGGGTGTGTTATATGCTTACCGCTCACCGCTTAAACACGATGGAAATGCTGGGTGTGTTATATGCATACAGCTCACTGCTTAAACACGATGGAAATGCTGGCTGGGTTATATGCATACCGCTCACTGCTTAAACACGATGGAAATGCTGGCCGTGTTATATGCATACAGCTCACTGCTTAAACATGATGGAAATGCTGGCTGTGTTATATGCATACAGCTCACTGCTTAAACATGATGGAAATGCTAGCTGTGTTATATGCATACAGCTCACTGCTTAAATACGATGGAAATGATGGCTGTGTTATATGCATACAGCTCACTGCTTAAACATGATGGAAATGCTAGCTGTGTTATATGCATACAGCTCACTGCTTAAACACGATGGAAATGCTGGCTGTGTTATATGCATACAGCTCACTGCTTACACACGATGGAAATGCTGGCTGTGTTATATGCATACAGCTCACTGCTTAAACACGATGGAAATGCTGGGTGTGTTATATGCTTACCGCTCACCGCTTAAACACGATGGAAATGCTGGGTGTGTTATATGCATACAGCTCACTGCTTAAACACGATGGAAATGCTGGCTGGGTTATATGCATACCGCTCACTGCTTAAACACGATGGAAATGCTGGCCGTGTTATATGCATACAGCTCACTGCTTAAACATGATGGAAATGCTGGCTGTGTTATATGCATACAGCTCACTGCTTAAACACGATGGAAATGCGAGCCATGTTATACGCATACAGCTCACTGCGTAAACACGATGGAAATGCTGGCTGTGTTATATGCATACAGCTCACTGCTTAAACACGATGGAAATGCTGGCTGTGTTATATGCATACAGCTCACTGCTTAAGCATGATGGAAATTCTAGCTGTGTTATATGCATACTGCTCACTGCTTAAACACGATGGAAATGATGGCTGTGTTATATGCATACAGCTCACTGCTTAAACACGATGGAAATGCTGGCTGTGTTATATGCATACAGCTCAGTATTTAAACACGATGGAAATGATGGGTGTGTTATATGCATACAGCTCACTGCTTAAACACGATGGAAATGCTGGCTGTGTTATATGCATACAGCTCACTGCTTAAACACGATGGAAATCATGGCTGTGTTATATGCATACAGCTCACTGCTTAAACATGATGGAAATGCTAGCTGTGTTATATGCATACAGCTCACTGCTTAAATACGATGGAAATGATGGCTGTGTTATATGCATACAGCTCACTGCTTAAACATGATGGAAATGCTAGCTGTGTTATATGCATACAGCTCACTGCTTAAACACGATGGAAATGCTGGCTGTGTTATATGCATACAGCTCACTGCTTACACACGATGGAAATGCTGGCTGTGTTATATGCATACAGCTCACTGCTTAAACACGATGGAAATGCTGGGTGTGTTATATGCTTACCGCTCACCGCTTAAACACGATGGAAATGCTGGGTGTGTTATATGCATACAGCTCACTGCTTAAACACGATGGAAATGCTGGCTGGGTTATATGCATACCGCTCACTGCTTAAACACGATGGAAATGCTGGCCGTGTTATATGCATACAGCTCACTGCTTAAACATGATGGAAATGCTGGCTGTGTTATATGCATACAGCTCACTGCTTAAACACGATGGAAATGCGAGCCATGTTATACGCATACAGCTCACTGCGTAAACACGATGGAAATGCTGGCTGTGTTATATGCATACAGCTCACTGCTTAAACACGATGGAAATGCTGGCTGTGTTATATGCATACAGCTCACTGCTTAAACACAATGGACATGCTGGCTGTGTTATACGCATACAGCTCACTGCTTAAACACAATGGAAATGATGGATGTGTTATACGCATACAGCTCACTGCTTAAAAACGATGGAAATGCTGGCGGTGTTATATGCATACAGCTCACTGCTTAAACACGATGGAAATGCTGGCTGTGTTATATGCATACAGCTCACTGCTTAAACACGATGGAAATGCTGGCTGTGTTATATGCATACAGCTCACTACTTAAACACGATGGAAAAGCTGGCTGTGTTATATGCATACAGCTCACTGCTTAAACACGATGGAAATGCTGGCTGTGTTATATGCATACAGCTCACTACTTAAACACGATGGAAATGATGGCTGTGTTATATGCATACAGCTCACTACTTAAACACGATGGAAATGCTGGCTGTGTTATATGCATACAGCTCACTACTTAAACACGATGGAAATGCTCGCTGTGTTATATGCATACAGCTCACTGCTTAAACACGATGGAAATGCTGGCTGTGTTATATGCATACAGCTCACTGCTTAAACACGATGGAAATGCTGGCTGTGTTATATGCATACAGCTCACTGCTTAAACACGATGGAAATGCTGGCCATGTTATATGCATACAACTCACTGCTTAAACACGGTGGAAATGCTGGCTGCGTTATATGCATACAGCTCACTGCTTAAACACGATGGAAATGCTGGCTGCGTTATATGCATTCAGCTCACTGCTTAAACACGATGGAAATGATGGCTGTGTTATATGCATACAGCTCACTGCTTAAACACGATGGAAATGATGGCTGTGCTATATTCATACAGCTCACTGCTTAAACACGATGGAAATGATGGCTGTGTTATATGCATACAGCTCACTGCTTAAACACGATGGAAATGCTGGCTGTGTTATATGCATACAGCTCACTGCTTAAACACGATGGAAATGCTGGCTGTGTTATATGTATACAGCTCACTGCTTAAACACGATGGAAATGCTGGCTGTGTTATATGCAAACAGCTCACTGCTTAAATACGATGGAAATGATGGCTGTTTTATATGCATTCAGCTCACTGCTTAAACATGATGGAAATGCTTGCTGTGTTATATGGATACAGCTCACTACTTAAACACGATGGAAATGCTGGCTGTGTTATATGCACACAGCTCACTACTTAAACACGATGGAAATGATGGCTGTGTTATATGCATACAGCTCATTACTTAAACACGATGGAAATGATGGCTGTGTTATATGCATACAGCTCACTGCTTAAACACGATGGAAATGCGAGCTATGTTATATGCATACAGCTCACCGCTTAAACATGATGGAAATGATGGCTGTGTTATATGCATACAGCTAACTGCTTAAACATGATGGAAATGCTGGCTGTGTTATATGCATACAGCTCACTGCTTAAACACGATGGAAATGCTGGCTGTGTTATATGCATACAGCTAAACACGATGGAAATGATGGCTATGTTATCTGCATACAGCTAACTGCTTAAAGACGATGGAAATGCTGGCTGTGTTATATGCATACAGCTCACTGCTTAAACACGATGGAAATGATGGCTGTGTTATATGCATACAGCTAACTGCTTAAACACGATGGAAATGCTGGCTGTGTTATATGCATACAGCTCACTGCTTAAACACGATGGAAATGCTGGCTGTGTTATATGCATACAGCTCACTACTTAAACACGATGTAAATGCTCGCTGTGTTATATGCATACAGCTCACTGCTTAAACACGATGGAAATGCTGGCTGTGTTATATGCATACAGCTCACTGCTTAAACACGATGGAAATGATGGCTGTGTTATATGCATACAGCTCACTGCTTAAGCATGATGGAAATGCTAGCTGTGTTATATGCATACCGCTCACTGCTTAAACACGATGGAAATGATGGCTGTGTTATATGCATACAGCTCACTGCTTAAACACGATGGAAATGCTGGCTGTGTTATATGCATACAGCTCAGTATTTAAACACGATGGAAATGATGGGTGTGTTATATGCATACAGCTCACTGCTTAAACACGATGGAAATGCTGGCTGTGTTATATGCATACAGCTCACTGCTTAAACACGATGGAAATCATGGCTGTGTTATATGCATACAGCTCACTGCTTAAACATGATGGAAATGCTAGCTGTGTTATATGCATACAGCTCACTGCTTAAACACGATGGAAATGATGGCTGTGTTATATGCATACAGCTAACTGCTTAAACATGATGGAAATGCTGGCTGTGTTATATGCATACAGCTCACTGCTTAAACACGATGGAAATTCTGGCTGTGTTATATGCATACAGCTCACTACTTAAACACGATGTAAATGCTCGCTGTGTTATATGCATACAGCTCACTGCTTAAACACGATGGAAATGCTGGCTGTGTTATATGCATACAGCTCACTGCTTAAACACGATGGAAATGATGGCTGTGTTATATGCATACAGCTCACTGCTTAAGCATGATGGAAATTCTAGCTGTGTTATATGCATACTGCTCACTGCTTAAACACGATGGAAATGATGGCTGTGTTATATGCATACAGCTCACTGCTTAAACACGATGGAAATGCTGGCTGTGTTATATGCATACAGCTCAGTATTTAAACACGATGGAAATGATGGGTGTGTTATATGCATACAGCTCACTGCTTAAACACGATGGAAATGCTGGCTGTGTTATATGCATACAGCTCACTGCTTAAACACGATGGAAATCAAGGCTGTGTTATATGCATACAGCTCACTGCTTAAACATGATGGAAATGCTAGCTGTGTTATATGCATACAGCTCACTGCTTAAATACGATGGAAATGATGGCTGTGTTATATGCATACAGCTCACTGCTTAAACATGATGGAAATGCTAGCTGTGTTATATGCATACAGCTCACTGCTTAAACACGATGGAAATGCTGGCTGTGTTATATGCATACAGCTCACTGCTTACACACGATGGAAATGCTGGCTGTGTTATATGCATACAGCTCACTGCTTAAACACGATGGAAATGCTGGCTGTGTTATATGCATACAGCTCAGTATTTAAACACGATGGAAATGATGGGTGTGTTATATGCATACAGCTCACTGCTTAAACACGATGGAAATGCTGGCTGTGTTATATGCATACAGCTCACTGCTTAAACACGATGGAAATCATGGCTGTGTTATATGCATACAGCTCACTGCTTAAACATGATGGAAATGCTAGCTGTGTTATATGCATACAGCTCACTGCTTAAATACGATGGAAATGATGGCTGTGTTATATGCATACAGCTCACTGCTTAAACATGATGGAAATGCTAGCTGTGTTATATGCATACAGCTCACTGCTTAAACACGATGGAAATGCTGGCTGTGTTATATGCATACAGCTCACTGCTTACACACGATGGAAATGCTGGCTGTGTTATATGCATACAGCTCACTGCTTAAACACGATGGAAATGCTGGGTGTGTTATATGCTTACCGCTCACCGCTTAAACACGATGGAAATGCTGGGTGTGTTATATGCATACAGCTCACTGCTTAAACACGATGGAAATGCTGGCTGGGTTATATGCATACCGCTCACTGCTTAAACACGATGGAAATGCTGGCCGTGTTATATGCATACAGCTCACTGCTTAAACATGATGGAAATGCTGGCTGTGTTATATGCATACAGCTCACTGCTTAAACACGATGGAAATGCGAGCCATGTTATACGCATACAGCTCACTGCGTAAACACGATGGAAATGCTGGCTGTGTTATATGCATACAGCTCACTGCTTAAACACGATGGAAATGCTGGCTGTGTTATATGCATACAGCTCACTGCTTAAACACAATGGACATGCTGGCTGTGTTATACGCATACAGCTCACTGCTTAAACACAATGGAAATGATGGATGTGTTATACGCATACAGCTCACTGCTTAAAAACGATGGAAATGCTGGCGGTGTTATATGCATACAGCTCACTGCTTAAACACGATGGAAATGCTGGCTGTGTTATATGCATACAGCTCACTGCTTAAACACGATGGAAATGCTGGCTGTGTTATATGCATACAGCTCACTACTTAAACACGATGGAAAAGCTGGCTGTGTTATATGCATACAGCTCACTGCTTAAACACGATGGAAATGCTGGCTGTGTTATATGCATACAGCTCACTACTTAAACACGATGGAAATGATGGCTGTGTTATATGCATACAGCTCACTACTTAAACACGATGGAAATGCTGGCTGTGTTATATGCATACAGCTCACTACTTAAACACGATGGAAATGCTCGCTGTGTTATATGCATACAGCTCACTGCTTAAACACGATGGAAATGCTGGCTGTGTTATATGCATACAGCTCACTGCTTAAACACGATGGAAATGCTGGCTGTGTTATATGCATACAGCTCACTGCTTAAACACGATGGAAATGCTGGCCATGTTATATGCATACAACTCACTGCTTAAACACGGTGGAAATGCTGGCTGCGTTATATGCATACAGCTCACTGCTTAAACACGATGGAAATGCTGGCTGCGTTATATGCATTCAGCTCACTGCTTAAACACGATGGAAATGATGGCTGTGTTATATGCATACAGCTCACTGCTTAAACACGATGGAAATGATGGCTGTGCTATATTCATACAGCTCACTGCTTAAACACGATGGAAATGATGGCTGTGTTATATGCATACAGCTCACTGCTTAAACACGATGGAAATGCTGGCTGTGTTATATGCATACAGCTCACTGCTTAAACACGATGGAAATGCTGGCTGTGTTATATGTATACAGCTCACTGCTTAAACACGATGGAAATGCTGGCTGTGTTATATGCAAACAGCTCACTGCTTAAACACGATGGAAATGATGGCTGTTTTATATGCATACAGCTCACTGCTTAAACATGATGGAAATGCTTGCTGTGTTATATGGATACAGCTCACTACTTAAACACGATGGAAATGCTGGCTGTGTTATATGCACACAGCTCACTACTTAAACACGATGGAAATGATGGCTGTGTTATATGCATACAGCTCATTACTTAAACACGATGGAAATGATGGCTGTGTTATATGCATACAGCTCACTGCTTAAACACGATGGAAATGCGAGCTATGTTATATGCATACAGCTCACTGCTTAAACACGATGGAAATGCTGGCTGTGTTATATGCATACAGCTCACTGCTTAAACACGATGGAAATGATGACTGTTATATGCATACAGCTCACTGCTTAAACACGATGGAAATGCTGGCTGTGTTATATGCATGCAGCTCACTACTTAAACACGATGGACATAATGGCTGTGTTATATGCATACAGCTCACTGCTTAAACACGATGGAAATGCTGGCTGTGTTACATGCATACAGCTCACTGCTTAAACAGGATGGAAATGCTGGCCGTGTTATATGCATACAGCTCACTGCTTAAACACGATGGAAATAATGGCTGTGTTATATGCATACAGCTCACTGCTTAAACACGATGGAAATGCTGGCTGGGTTATATGCATACCGCTCACTGCTTAAACACGATGGAAATGCTGGCCGTGTTATATGCATACAGCTCACTGCTTAAACATGATGGAAATGCTGGCTGTGTTATATGCATACAGCTCACTGCTTAAACACGATGGAAATGCGAGCCATGTTATACGCATACAGCTCACTGCGTAAACACGATGGAAATGCTGGCTGTGTTATATGCATACAGCTCACTGCTTAAACACGATGGAAATGCTGGCTGTGTTATATGCATACAGCTCACTGCTTAAACACAATGGACATGCTGGCTGTGTTATACGCATACAGCTCACTGCATAAACACAATGGAAATGATGGATGTGTTATACGCATACAGCTCACTGCTTAGAAACGATGGAAATGCTGGCGGTGTTATATGCATACAGCTCACTGCTTAAACACGATGGAAATGCTGGCTGTGTTATATGCATACAGCTCACTGCTTAAACACGATGGAAATGCTGGCTGTGTTATATGCATACAGCTCACTACTTAAACACGATGGAAAAGCTGGGTGTGTTATATGCATACAGCTCACTGCTTAAACACGATGGAAATGCTGGCTGTGTTATATGCATACAGCTCACTACTTAAACACGATGGAAATGATGGCTGTGTTATATGCATACAGCTCACTACTTAAACACGATGGAAATGATGGCTGTGTTATATGCATACAGCTCACTACTTAAACACGATGGAAATGCTCGCTGTGTTATATGCATACAGCTCACTGCTTAAACACGATGGAAATGCTGGCTGTGTTATATGCATACAGCTCACTGCTTAAACACGATGGAAATGCTGGCTGTGTTATATGCATACAGCTCACTGCTTAAACACGATGGAAATGCTGGCCATGTTATATGCATACAACTCACTGCTTAAACACGGTGGAAATGCTGGCTGCGTTATATGCATACAGCTCACTGCTTAAACACGATGGAAATGCTGGCTGCGTTATATGCATTCAGCTCACTGCTTAAACACGATGGAAATGATGGCTGTGTTATATGCATACAGCTCACTGCTTAAACACGATGGAAATGATGGCTGTGCTATATTCATACAGCTCACTGCTTAAACACGATGGAAATGATGGCTGTGTTATATGCATACAGCTCACTGCTTAAACACGATGGAAATGCTGGCTGTGTTATATGCATACAGCTCACTGCTTAAACACGATGGAAATGCTGGCTGTGTTATATGTATACAGCTCACTGCTTAAACACGATGGAAATGCTGGCTGTGTTATATGCAAACAGCTCACTGCTTAAACACGATGGAAATGATGGCTGTTTTATATGCATACAGCTCACTGCTTAAACATGATGGAAATGCTTGCTGTGTTATATGGATACAGCTCACTACTTAAACACGATGGAAATGCTGGCTGTGTTATATGCACACAGCTCACTACTTAAACACGATGGAAATGATGGCTGTGTTATATGCATACAGCTCATTACTTAAACACGATGGAAATGATGGCTGTGTTATATGCATACAGCTCACTGCTTAAACACGATGGAAATGCGAGCTATGTTATATGCATACAGCTCACTGCTTAAACACGATGGAAATGCTGGCTGTGTTATATGCATACAGCTCACTGCTTAAACACGATGGAAATGATGACTGTTATATGCATACAGCTCACTGCTTAAACACGATGGAAATGCTGGGTGTGTTATATGCATGCAGCTCACTACTTAAACACGATGTACATAATGGCTGTGTTATATGCATACAGCTCACTGCTTAAACATGATGGAAATGCTAGCTGTGTTATATGCATACAGCTCACTGCTTAAACACGATGGAAATGCTGGCTGTGTTATATGCATACAGCTCACTGCTTACACACGATGGAAATGCTGGCTGTGTTATATGCATACAGCTCACTGCTTAAACACGATGGAAATGCTGGGTGTGTTATATGCTTACCGCTCACCGCTTAAACACGATGGAAATGCTGGGTGTGTTATATGCATACAGCTCACTGCTTAAACACGATGGAAATGCTGGCTGGGTTATATGCATACCGCTCACTGCTTAAACACGATGGAAATGCTGGCCGTGTTATATGCATACAGCTCACTGCTTAAACATGATGGAAATGCTGGCTGTGTTATATGCATACAGCTCACTGCTTAAACACGATGGAAATGCGAGCCATGTTATACGCATACAGCTCACTGCGTAAACACGATGGAAATGCTGGCTGTGTTATATGCATACAGCTCACTGCTTAAACACGATGGAAATGCTGGCTGTGTTATATGCATACAGCTCACTGCTTAAGCATGATGGAAATTCTAGCTGTGTTATATGCATACTGCTCACTGCTTAAACACGATGGAAATGATGGCTGTGTTATATGCATACAGCTCACTGCTTAAACACGATGGAAATGCTGGCTGTGTTATATGCATACAGCTCAGTATTTAAACACGATGGAAATGATGGGTGTGTTATATGCATACAGCTCACTGCTTAAACACGATGGAAATGCTGGCTGTGTTATATGCATACAGCTCACTGCTTAAACACGATGGAAATCATGGCTGTGTTATATGCATACAGCTCACTGCTTAAACATGATGGAAATGCTAGCTGTGTTATATGCATACAGCTCACTGCTTAAATACGATGGAAATGATGGCTGTGTTATATGCATACAGCTCACTGCTTAAACATGATGGAAATGCTAGCTGTGTTATATGCATACAGCTCACTGCTTAAACACGATGGAAATGCTGGCTGTGTTATATGCATACAGCTCACTGCTTACACACGATGGAAATGCTGGCTGTGTTATATGCATACAGCTCACTGCTTAAACACGATGGAAATGCTGGGTGTGTTATATGCTTACCGCTCACCGCTTAAACACGATGGAAATGCTGGGTGTGTTATATGCATACAGCTCACTGCTTAAACACGATGGAAATGCTGGCTGGGTTATATGCATACCGCTCACTGCTTAAACACGATGGAAATGCTGGCCGTGTTATATGCATACAGCTCACTGCTTAAACATGATGGAAATGCTGGCTGTGTTATATGCATACAGCTCACTGCTTAAACATGATGGAAATGCTAGCTGTGTTATATGCATACAGCTCACTGCTTAAATACGATGGAAATGATGGCTGTGTTATATGCATACAGCTCACTGCTTAAACATGATGGAAATGCTAGCTGTGTTATATGCATACAGCTCACTGCTTAAACACGATGGAAATGCTGGCTGTGTTATATGCATACAGCTCACTGCTTACACACGATGGAAATGCTGGCTGTGTTATATGCATACAGCTCACTGCTTAAACACGATGGAAATGCTGGGTGTGTTATATGCTTACCGCTCACCGCTTAAACACGATGGAAATGCTGGGTGTGTTATATGCATACAGCTCACTGCTTAAACACGATGGAAATGCTGGCTGGGTTATATGCATACCGCTCACTGCTTAAACACGATGGAAATGCTGGCCGCGTTATATGCATACAGCTCACTGCTTAAACATGATGGAAATGCTGGCTGTGTTATATGCATACAGCTCACTGCTTAAACACGATGGAAATGCGAGCCATGTTATACGCATACAGCTCACTGCGTAAACACGATGGAAATGCTGGCTGTGTTATATGCATACAGCTCACTGCTTAAACACGATGGAAATGCTGGCTGTGTTATATGCATACAGCTCACTGCTTAAACACAATGGACATGCTGGCTGTGTTATACGCATACAGCTCACTGCTTAAACACAATGGAAATGATGGATGTGTTATACGCATACAGCTCACTGCTTAAAAACGATGGAAATGCTGGCGGTGTTATATGCATACAGCTCACTGCTTAAACACGATGGAAATGCTGGCTGTGTTATATGCATACAGCTCACTGCTTAAACACGATGGAAATGCTGGCTGTGTTATATGCATACAGCTCACTACTTAAACACGATGGAAAAGCTGGGTGTGTTATATGCATACAGCTCACTGCTTAAACACGATGGAAATGCTGGCTGTGTTATATGCATACAGCTCACTACTTAAACACGATGGAAATGATGGCTGTGTTATATGCATACAGCTCACTACTTAAACACGATGGAAATGATGGCTGTGTTATATGCATACAGCTCACTACTTAAACACGATGGAAATGCTCGCTGTGTTATATGCATACAGCTCACTGCTTAAACACGATGGAAATGCTGGCTGTGTTATATGCATACAGCTCACTGCTTAAACACGATGGAAATGCTGGCTGTGTTATATGCATACAGCTCACTGCTTAAACACGATGGAAATGCTGGCCATGTTATATGCATACAACTCACTGCTTAAACACGGTGGAAATGCTGGCTGCGTTATATGCATACAGCTCACTGCTTAAACACGATGGAAATGCTGGCTGCGTTATATGCATTCAGCTCACTGCTTAAACACGATGGAAATGATGGCTGTGTTATATGCATACAGCTCACTGCTTAAACACGATGGAAATGATGGCTGTGCTATATTCATACAGCTCACTGCTTAAACACGATGGAAATGATGGCTGTGTTATATGCATACAGCTCACTGCTTAAACACGATGGAAATGCTGGCTGTGTTATATGCATACAGCTCACTGCTTAAACACGATGGAAATGCTGGCTGTGTTATATGTATACAGCTCACTGCTTAAACACGATGGAAATGCTGGCTGTGTTATATGCAAACAGCTCACTGCTTAAACACGATGGAAATGATGGCTGTTTTATATGCATTCAGCTCACTGCTTAAACATGATGGAAATGCTTGCTGTGTTATATGGATACAGCTCACTACTTAAACACGATGGAAATGCTGGCTGTGTTATATGCACACAGCTCACTACTTAAACACGATGGAAATGATGGCTGTGTTATATGCATACAGCTCATTACTTAAACACGATGGAAATGATGGCTGTGTTATATGCATACAGCTCACTGCTTAAACACGATGGAAATGCGAGCTATGTTATATGCATACAGCTCACTGCTTAAACATGATGGAAATGCTAGCTGTGTTATATGCATACAGCTCACTGCTTAAACACGATGGAAATGCTGGCTGTGTTATATGCATACAGCTCACTGCTTAAACACGATGGAAATGCTGGCTGTGTTATATGCATACAGCTCACTGCTTAAACACGATGGAAATGCTGGGTGTGTTATATGCTTACCGCTCACCGCTTAAACACGATGGAAATGCTGGGTGTGTTATATGCATACAGCTCACTGCTTAAACACGATGGAAATGCTGGCTGGGTTATATGCATACCGCTCACTGCTTAAACACGATGGAAATGCTGGCCGTGTTATATGCATACAGCTCACTGCTTAAACATGATGGAAATGCTGGCTGTGTTATATGCATACAGCTCACTGCTTAAACACGATGGAAATGCGAGCCATGTTATACGCATACAGCTCACTGCTTAAACACGATGGAAATGCTGGCTGTGTTATATGCATACAGCTCACTGCTTAAACACGATGGAAATGATGGCTGTGTTATATGCATACAGCTCACTGCTTAAGCATGATGGAAATGCTAGCTGTGTTATATGCATACTGCTCACTGCTTAAACACGATGGAAATGATGGCTGTGTTATATGCATACAGCTCACTGCTTAAACACGATGGAAATGCTGGCTGTGTTATATGCATACAGCTCAGTATTTAAACACGATGGAAATGATGGGTGTGTTATATGCATACAGCTCACTGCTTAAACACGATGGAAATGCTGGCTGTGTTATATGCATACAGCTCACTGCTTAAACACGATGGAAATCATGGCTGTGTTATATGCATACAGCTCACTGCTTAAACATGATGGAAATGCTAGCTGTGTTATATGCATACAGCTCACTGCTTAAACACGATGGAAATGATGGCTGTGTTATATGCATACAGCTCACTGCTTAAACATGATGGAAATGCTAGCTGTGTTATATGCATACAGCTCACTGCTTAAACACGATGGAAATTCTGGCTGTGTTATATGCATACAGCTCACTACTTAAACACGATGTAAATGCTCGCTGTGTTATATGCATACAGCTCACTGCTTAAACACGATGGAAATGCTGGCTGTGTTATATGCATACAGCTCACTGCTTAAACACGATGGAAATGATGGCTGTGTTATATGCATACAGCTCACTGCTTAAGCATGATGGAAATGCTAGCTGTGTTATATGCATACCGCTCACTGCTTAAACACGATGGAAATGATGGCTGTGTTATATGCATACAGCTCACTGCTTAAACACGATGGAAATGCTGGCTGTGTTATATGCATACAGCTCACTGCTTAAACACGATGGAAATGATGGGTGTGTTATATGCATACAGCTCACTGCTTAAACACGATGGAAATGCTGGCTGTGTTATATGCATACAGCTCACTGCTTAAACACGATGGAAATGCTGGCTGGGTTATATGCATACCGCTCACTGCTTAAACACGATGGAAATGCTGGCCGTGTTATATGCATACAGCTCACTGCTTAAACATGATGGAAATGCTGGCTGTGTTATATGCATACAGCTCACTGCTTAAACACGATGGAAATGCGAGCCATGTTATACGCATACAGCTCACTGCGTAAACACGATGGAAATGCTGGCTGTGTTATATGCATACAGCTCACTGCTTAAACACGATGGAAATGCTGGCTGTGTTATATGCATACAGCTCACTGCTTAAGCATGATGGAAATTCTAGCTGTGTTATATGCATACTGCTCACTGCTTAAACACGATGGAAATGATGGCTGTGTTATATGCATACAGCTCACTGCTTAAACACGATGGAAATGCTGGCTGTGTTATATGCATACAGCTCAGTATTTAAACACGATGGAAATGATGGGTGTGTTATATGCATACAGCTCACTGCTTAAACACGATGGAAATGCTGGCTGTGTTATATGCATACAGCTCACTGCTTAAACACGATGGAAATCATGGCTGTGTTATATGCATACAGCTCACTGCTTAAACATGATGGAAATGCTAGCTGTGTTATATGCATACAGCTCACTGCTTAAATACGATGGAAATGATGGCTGTGTTATATGCATACAGCTCACTGCTTAAACATGATGGAAATGCTAGCTGTGTTATATGCATACAGCTCACTGCTTAAACACGATGGAAATGCTGGCTGTGTTATATGCATACAGCTCACTGCTTACACACGATGGAAATGCTGGCTGTGTTATATGCATACAGCTCACTGCTTAAACACGATGGAAATGCTGGGTGTGTTATATGCTTACCGCTCACCGCTTAAACACGATGGAAATGCTGGGTGTGTTATATGCATACAGCTCACTGCTTAAACACGATGGAAATGCTGGCTGGGTTATATGCATACCGCTCACTGCTTAAACACGATGGAAATGCTGGCCGTGTTATATGCATACAGCTCACTGCTTAAACATGATGGAAATGCTGGCTGTGTTATATGCATACAGCTCACTGCTTAAACACGATGGAAATGCGAGCCATGTTATACGCATACAGCTCACTGCGTAAACACGATGGAAATGCTGGCTGTGTTATATGCATACAGCTCACTGCTTAAACACGATGGAAATGCTGGCTGTGTTATATGCATACAGCTCACTGCTTAAACACAATGGACATGCTGGCTGTGTTATACGCATACAGCTCACTGCTTAAACACAATGGAAATGATGGATGTGTTATACGCATACAGCTCACTGCTTAAAAACGATGGAAATGCTGGCGGTGTTATATGCATACAGCTCACTGCTTAAACACGATGGAAATGCTGGCTGTGTTATATGCATACAGCTCACTGCTTAAACACGATGGAAATGCTGGCTGTGTTATATGCATACAGCTCACTACTTAAACACGATGGAAAAGCTGGCTGTGTTATATGCATACAGCTCACTGCTTAAACACGATGGAAATGCTGGCTGTGTTATATGCATACAGCTCACTACTTAAACACGATGGAAATGATGGCTGTGTTATATGCATACAGCTCACTACTTAAACACGATGGAAATGCTGGCTGTGTTATATGCATACAGCTCACTACTTAAACACGATGGAAATGCTCGCTGTGTTATATGCATACAGCTCACTGCTTAAACACGATGGAAATGCTGGCTGTGTTATATGCATACAGCTCACTGCTTAAACACGATGGAAATGCTGGCCATGTTATATGCATACAACTCACTGCTTAAACACGGTGGAAATGCTGGCTGCGTTATATGCATACAGCTCACTGCTTAAACACGATGGAAATGCTGGCTGCGTTATATGCATTCAGCTCACTGCTTAAACACGATGGAAATGATGGCTGTGTTATATGCATACAGCTCACTGCTTAAACACGATGGAAATGATGGCTGTGCTATATTCATACAGCTCACTGCTTAAACACGATGGAAATGATGGCTGTGTTATATGCATACAGCTCACTGCTTAAACACGATGGAAATGCTGGCTGTGTTATATGCATACAGCTCACTGCTTAAACACGATGGAAATGCTGGCTGTGTTATATGTATACAGCTCACTGCTTAAACACGATGGAAATGCTGGCTGTGTTATATGCAAACAGCTCACTGCTTAAACACGATGGAAATGATGGCTGTTTTATATGCATACAGCTCACTGCTTAAACATGATGGAAATGCTTGCTGTGTTATATGGATACAGCTCACTACTTAAACACGATGGAAATGCTGGCTGTGTTATATGCACACAGCTCACTACTTAAACACGATGGAAATGATGGCTGTGTTATATGCATACAGCTCATTACTTAAACACGATGGAAATGATGGCTGTGTTATATGCATACAGCTCACTGCTTAAACACGATGGAAATGCGAGCTATGTTATATGCATACAGCTCACTGCTTAAACACGATGGAAATGCTGGCTGTGTTATATGCATACAGCTCACTGCTTAAACACGATGGAAATGATGACTGTTATATGCATACAGCTCACTGCTTAAACACGATGGAAATGCTGGCTGTGTTATATGCATGCAGCTCACTACTTAAACACGATGGACATAATGGCTGTGTTATATGCATACAGCTCACTGCTTAAACACGATGGAAATGCTGGCTGTGTTACATGCATACAGCTCACTGCTTAAACAGGATGGAAATGCTGGCCGTGTTATATGCATACAGCTCACTGCTTAAACACGATGGAAATAATGGCTGTGTTATATGCATACAGCTCACTGCTTAAACACGATGGAAATGCTGGCTGGGTTATATGCATACCGCTCACTGCTTAAACACGATGGAAATGCTGGCCGTGTTATATGCATACAGCTCACTGCTTAAACATGATGGAAATGCTGGCTGTGTTATATGCATACAGCTCACTGCTTAAACACGATGGAAATGCGAGCCATGTTATACGCATACAGCTCACTGCGTAAACACGATGGAAATGCTGGCTGTGTTATATGCATACAGCTCACTGCTTAAACACGATGGAAATGCTGGCTGTGTTATATGCATACAGCTCACTGCTTAAACACAATGGACATGCTGGCTGTGTTATACGCATACAGCTCACTGCTTAAACACAATGGAAATGATGGATGTGTTATACGCATACAGCTCACTGCTTAAAAACGATGGAAATGCTGGCGGTGTTATATGCATACAGCTCACTGCTTAAACACGATGGAAATGCTGGCTGTGTTATATGCATACAGCTCACTGCTTAAACACGATGGAAATGCTGGCTGTGTTATATGCATACAGCTCACTACTTAAACACGATGGAAAAGCTGGGTGTGTTATATGCATACAGCTCACTGCTTAAACACGATGGAAATGCTGGCTGTGTTATATGCATACAGCTCACTACTTAAACACGATGGAAATGATGGCTGTGTTATATGCATACAGCTCACTACTTAAACACGATGGAAATGCTGGCTGTGTTATATGCATACAGCTCACTACTTAAACACGATGGAAATGCTCGCTGTGTTATATGCATACAGCTCACTGCTTAAACACGATGGAAATGCTGGCTGTGTTATATGCATACAGCTCACTGCTTAAACACGATGGAAATGCTGGCTGTGTTATATGCATACAGCTCACTGCTTAAACACGATGGAAATGCTGGCCATGTTATATGCATACAACTCACTGCTTAAACACGGTGGAAATGCTGGCTGCGTTATATGCATACAGCTCACTGCTTAAACACGATGGAAATGCTGGCTGCGTTATATGCATTCAGCTCACTGCTTAAACACGATGGAAATGATGGCTGTGTTATATGCATACAGCTCACTGCTTAAACACGATGGAAATGATGGCTGTGCTATATTCATACAGCTCACTGCTTAAACACGATGGAAATGATGGCTGTGTTATATGCATACAGCTCACTGCTTAAACACGATGGAAATGCTGGCTGTGTTATATGCATACAGCTCACTGCTTAAACACGATGGAAATGCTGGCTGTGTTATATGTATACAGCTCACTGCTTAAACACGATGGAAATGCTGGCTGTGTTATATGCAAACAGCTCACTGCTTAAACACGATGGAAATGATGGCTGTTTTATATGCATACAGCTCACTGCTTAAACATGATGGAAATGCTTGCTGTGTTATATGGATACAGCTCACTACTTAAACACGATGGAAATGCTGGCTGTGTTATATGCACACAGCTCACTACTTAAACACGATGGAAATGATGGCTGTGTTATATGCATACAGCTCATTACTTAAACACGATGGAAATGATGGCTGTGTTATATGCATACAGCTCACTGCTTAAACACGATGGAAATGCGAGCTATGTTATATGCATACAGCTCACTGCTTAAACACGATGGAAATGCTGGCTGTGTTATATGCATACAGCTCACTGCTTAAACACGATGGAAATGATGACTGTTATATGCATACAGCTCACTGCTTAAACACGATGGAAATGCTGGCTGTGTTATATGCATGCAGCTCACTACTTAAACACGATGTACATAATGGCTGTGTTATATGCATACAGCTCACTGCTTAAACACGATGGAAATGCTGGCTGTGTTACATGCATACAGCTCACTGCTTAAACAGGATGGAAATGCTGGCCGTGTTATATGCATACAGCTCACTGCTTAAACACGATGGAAATAATGGCTGTGTTATATGCATACAGCTCACTGCTTAAACACGATGGAAATGCTGGCCGTGTTATATGCATACAGCTCACTGCTTAAACATGATGGAAATGCTGGCCGTGTTATATGCATACAGCTCACTGCTTAAACACGATGGAAATGCTCGCTGTGTTATATGCATACAGCTCATTGCTTAAACACGATGGAAACGCTGGCTGTGTTATATGCATACAGCTCACTGCTTAAACATGATGGAAATGCTGGCTGTGTTATATGCATACAGCTCACTGCTTAAACACGATGGAAATGCTGGCCATGTTATATGCATACAACTCACTGCTTAAACACGGTGGAAATGCTGGCCGTGTTATATGTATACAGCTCACTGCTTAAACACGATGGAAATGCTGGCCGCGTTATATGCATACAGCTCACTGCTTAAACACGATGGAAATGCTGGCTGCGTTATATGCATTCAGCTCACTGCTTAAACACGATGGAAATGATGGCTGTGTTATATGCATACAGCTCACTGCTTAAACACGATAGAAATTATGGCTGTGCTATATTCATACAGCTTACTGCTTAAACACGATGGAAATGATGGTTGTGTTATATGCATACAGCTCACTGCTTAAACACGATGGAAATGGTGGCTGTGTTATATGCATACAGCTCACTGCTTAAACACGATGGAAATGCTGGCTGTGTTATATGTATACAGCTCACTGCTTAAACACGATGGAAATGATGGCTGTGTTATATGCAAACAGCTCACTGCTTAAACACGATGGAAATGCTGGCTGTGTTATATGCATACAGCTCACTGCTTAAACACGATGGAAATGCTGGCTGTTTTGTATGCATACAGCTCACTGCTTAAACACGATGGAAATGCTGGCTGTGTTATATGCATACAGCTGACTGCTTAAACATGATGGAAATGCTGGCTGTGTTATATGTATACAGCTCACTGCTTAAACACGATGGAAATGCTGGCTATGTTATATGCATACAGATCACTGCTTAAACACGATGGAAGTGCTGGCTGTGTTATATGCATACAGCTCACTGCTTAAACACGATGGAAATGCTGGCTTTGTTATATGCATACAGCTCACTGCTTAAACACGATGGAAATGCTGGCTGTGTTCTATGCATACAGCTCACTACTTAAACACGATGGAAAAGCTGGCTGTGTTATATGCATACAGCTCACTGCTTAAACACGATGAAAATGCTGGCTGTGTTATATGCATACAGCTCACTACTTAAACACGATGGAAATGATGGCTGTGTTATATGCATACAGCTCACTACTTAAACACGATGGAAATGCTGGCTGTGTTATATGCATACAGCTCACTATGCTTAAACACGATGGAAATGATGGGTATGTTATATGCATACAGCTCACTGCTTAAACACGATGGAAATGCTGGCTGTGTTATATGCATACAGCTCACTGCTTAAACACGATGGAAATGCTGGCTGTGTTATATGCATACAGCTCACTGCTTAAACACGATGGAAATGCTGGCTGTGTTATATGCATACAGCTCACTGCTTAAACACAATGGAAATGCTGGCTGTGTTATATGCATACAGCTCACTGTTTAAACACGATGGAAATGCTCGCTGTGTTATATGCATACTGCTCACTATGCTTAAACACGATGGAAATGCTGGCTGTGTTATATGCATACAGCTCGCTATGCTTAAACACGATGGATATTCTGGCTGTGTTATATGCATACTGCACGCTCCTTGGTTTATTTTCCCCGAGAGCTCTACTCTGAGACATGCACACTCGTAACCGTGATCTCGCTTATTAACACACCTACATACACACATACGTTGTCAAAGACAGGGTTCATAGAACTAATGCATGACAATAATAAAAACTATATACTTGCGAGTGCCTTGTGATCTAGCAGGCGGGATCTCAGAAACACCATCAAAAAATTCCAGGTAATTCGTGTGGTTGTGAGACGGGTGTTTGAAAGCCAGTCCGGTGAAAGAGGATTTTGTCCTCTGGATGGTGGTCTGGTGGTAGAGCACTCGCCTCCCAATTGCTAGGCGAATGTTGCCATGGAATTGCCAGGTTCGAACCCGAAAAAATTCAAAAAAGGTAAAATTACATTCCAGATGATGAATGAGCTAGATCCTCGTGCCAGTGCGTTGTCAAAGACAGGGTTCATAGAACTAATGATTGACAATAAAAAAAACTACATACTTGCGAGTGCCTAGTGATCTAGCAGGAGGGATCTCAGAAAGAAAATGTAAAAAGTTAGATTTCTGCTATGTACACCATAAAAAAATTCCAGGTAATTCGTGTGGTTGTGAGACGGGTGGTTGAAAGCCAGTCCGGTGAAAGAGGATTTTGTCCTCTGGATGGTGGTAGAGCACCCGACTCCCAATTGCTAGTCGAAAGTTGCCATAGAATTGCCTGGTTCGAACCCCACTCTGGTCGAAAAAATTGAAAAACGCTAAAATTACATTCCAGATGATGAATGATCTAGATCTTTGTGCCAGTGCGATGTCAAAGACAGCGTTCATAGAACTAATGCTTGACAATAATAAAAACTACATACACACATACGCACGTGTACATTATAAGTAATCAAACTCTACAGTTTGAGAACAAGAATCACAAGGAAGCTGACACATTATAATGCTCTATCATGCCACATGTGCAAGACAGCGAAATCCTGATACAGGCAAGTTGATGATTGTCTCTCCAGACACCGATGTCTTAGTGCAGTAGAATAGTATGACAGTCTATCTAGGAAGACGTTTATCTCAATGCTTTCTGGTATTACTAAGATAGAACGTATTCGGAAAACTCTAGGCAACGAGAAAGCGATGGCATTGCCCACCTTTCGTGCGTTTCTCTAGCAGACACTACTGGTAGGTTGTCTAGAATAGGTAAATCGACGTAGTTAATGCTCTTCTTTAAAGCAGATAGTGATGTCATCAAAGCGCTGAAGAACTTGTCGAGAGAGATTGAGGTGACAGATGAGCTTCTACCTACTCTGGCAAGATTTGTGTGTGCTGCATAATGTCCTAAGCCTACCAGCATCGATAACATCCCGGAGTTACGGTGGCATTCATTCCGTGAGAAGCTTGCTGATAGTGAAAAAACTGCCACATACCATTGGTATTACAAAAGGTGCACAATTTGCGGATGGTGTCTGTAAATTACATATTAAATCGGAAATCATCTGCCAAAATAGTATTTTTGATAGCCTTATTATAAATGTTACCAATGCATTCCTCGACCAAAAAAATATACATATAGACATCAAAATGATCAATCTGGAACATTTGGTAGCAGATATATATCGGGTTTCGGAGGATTTGGCTGGCGGCAATTTTGAAATCTAAGATGGCCGCCATGAAGACTTTGGTACAAATGCAAATATTGTTTTTGTGTAATGAGCATTTACTAAGCTTTATAAAAATATAAAATTTAGCAAATCGCCAAAAATTCTGAACGAAAGAAAATATTTAGACACAGTGGACCCTACTATTTTAAGCATTTTTAAGTAATGTCAATCCAAACACAGGTGGTGGGGTTTGGGGTGGGATGGGTGTGTGGGTGGGGTGGAGGTGGTCTGGAGGAGGAGTGGGGTGGAATGCAGACAAGGCAATTAATCAACCAGTGCTATCACCGCTGTTCTGAGACTACACGTCATACTTCTGAAGGGTCTTAAGCAACTATCCATTTGCAGATCGATAGAAGGCCAAAAAAAGAGAAAATTTGCAATAGGGATGACTCGCGTGATAACCTCAACAGATATTCCAGGGATAAACTTTCAAAAATGGGTATCTCTCGGTTTGCATATGGCTGTAAATGTCAATGACAGAGTGCTCTCGCGAGTATGAATGTACCCGTACTTAGAATATGTAGCAGCAGCAGTAGTCATAGTAACACTAATAATAGTAGTAGTAGTAGTAGTAGTAGTAGTAGTAGTAGTAGTAGTAGTAGTAGTAGTGGTGACAGTAGTAGTTTTATAAAGTGGGGTGGGGTGGGGTGGGGTGGATAAGGTTGTGCATGTGTGCGTGCGTGAGTGTCCATGTGTGGCCGTGCGTGAGTGCAGGCATGTAGGGGTGACTGAGCTGTATTTCAAAAATCTACTGAACCCTATTTTGACTCATATTATAACATGGCATGTACGGGCATACATGCGTGAGTGTGGGCTTGTATGCATGCACGCACACATGCGTTCGGGCATGCAGTAACGTTGAGATATGTGTGTGTGTGTGTGTGTGTGTGCACGCGTGCGTGCATCCGTGTGTGCACGCATGTATGCGTGCATGCGTGCACGTTCATGCGTGGATAATGGCTATACAATAGCGGCGTTTTCTCTGTAACCTTTACGTAGAGGTCATTTAGCAGTCAGCTTAGTACATGGTTCGAGTCCAAATGAGTTGAAAATCTCATCACTACGGTTCCCACATGCAGGCTCTGGTAAAACATGGCTATCCAATAACTTTCTGGAAGGTTATGAGGTTCAGTATTAACCATTATGAATCCTGCTCTCCTGGTACATTTAGGTATCACGTATCTAACGTAAACTCCTAAAAATTATCTAGATAACTCCCCATCTCCCTTACTTAAAGTTTCAATGTCCAATGCAGGGGGTGGAGTTACCTTCCAAAAAGTGCCACAGCCGGAGAAGGTCAAGGAGGGAAGGTGTCCTTCCTCCAAAAAGAGGGTACGGGGGTCCTCCCCCTAAATTTCGAAATCTAGATGCTCAGTTTCGCAGTATTGCTTAAATAGACGCTGCTTTTATCTTAACCGCGGGCCAAGAGAAAGAGGAAAATGGTCGCTAGTCGACGGAGAAGATCAAGCTGCGGTGTCTTTTCTTTCCTAGGTAATATGCCTAAAGCATCCTAATGTATGGTGCACAATTTATGCGGTGAAACTATCTCTATAAGAAAGATATGCAATAAGAAAGAGATGCAAGTGTCGCTAGACCTGAAGGAGAGGTCCAAAGGATGGCGGAGATTATCGAAGCCTTGGGTCAGAGTGTGCCTGTGGGGGAGCGGTCTTACGTAGCACAATACAATATCATGGCATCTAAACCATTCGCTATAGTGCAGGGATTCAGCGACGAGGTTTTTAGACATAAGAACTGAGAGCCACGGTGAGCTGGGGAACTCAGCTTTCCTAGCCCTAACAATACTTCCTACTCAAAATGGCCTGCTGAAACAGTGCAGATTCAGGTGTCGGAAGACACACACTGCTTGCGGGAGTTTCGAGTGAGAGCTAAAAGGGGAAAAGTGGCAGAAACGACTTTAGATTATTTAGGGAGGTCCAACTAAAGTGTGGGGATCTATTGAACAAGCGAAGCAATAACCTTTTTGGCAGGGAGACCCCATCTTTGGTAGCAGTGCTATTCAGTTTCATCATGCTGCGCGAAGCACTAAGGGCGTCACCCGCTAGAAAGGTGGCAAAGGTGAGTGTCTTTATTTGTGTCTATAAATGTCCAAAAAGTGACACCACTACAACGCTAATATTTATCTTCACATGAGCGGGGCACGAGATCGTCGTCTGCAGATGATGGCTAAGACGTGCAATCTCTTTTAGAGAGTGTCCTAAGTGATTCCTCTAGGTTTTGCTATTGTGGGCAATGCTGGCTTTAAACCAACCTTGGTAGATATATTTCCAAGGCACAATGTCGTGCAGTGACTTAACCCTCGACGGCCAAAGATCACAAAGCTGGGTACGCAGAACTTCTTAGAGCAGATGAATAGTTCAGGCAGATCTGCGTGGAGGATGCAGTCACAAGACCGACGTGGTAGATGCTAGTTTTCACAAGATGTTCCCGTGGTGGGAAGAGATGTCCTTCAGAATGTAAAGGTACGAAGCGGCACAAGCAGAACTCACTTGATCAGAGACTAGTACCGAGCTAAGAGTTTCTCAGTTCTTTTGCAGCAAGCGGGTGGCGGGCAGCGGCGATTCTTGGCGATCACAACAGTACAGGTACGTCGGGCGGTTTCAGCCATGGTAGAATTAGTGTTGACTTATCTTTCGTGTCAGGACACAGTGTGAATATTATGTACACGATAGCTTCTTGAGTAGCACAAGAACTGGAAGTTTCCTCAAGGTGGGAGAATTTAGGCTGTTATTTGGCCGCTATTATAGTGGCTGTTAAAAAATGAGATTTTCGCACTGTCAACTTTGTAAGTGGCGCTCCCTCTCCGAGCGGTTTGTCTCAGAAGTTCTGCGGTGCTTTCTCTGTCAGGTAGTTGAACTGAGAAGCGGAACAAGTACTGTCGACGGGGTCGTTGGCGAGGCGTCAACGCAAATACATGGATGGGTTCACAGTATTTTTTGTCTGTGTGTGTGTGTTGTAATATTTGAGGCGTTTATATGCTAGTTCCCAATGCTAGGGTCTAGACTCACGCCTGGCCTTTATGGTTTCTGTTGAATTCTTGTGAATTCTTGTGACGTCGGTTTGTGCATTAGCTTGTGTCTCTCTGTGTGTGTGTGTGTGTGTGTGTGTTGATCGTTGTCTCTCGATTTTGTCTCATGTTGCTGTTCTTTTCCATGGCTTTTTTTGTTGCTCCTCATGCTTGGGCGTGTGTAATGGGGATGGCCTAACCTGGACCTAACAGGGGTGGGTAAGGGATGGGGTAGGTGTTGGGTCGGGGGAGGTGCGTACGGTCTTATGACCTGATGCACCCAAGGGGGGGGGGGCTTTAGGTCAGAGACCTCCCGGCCCCTTTGGGGGGAGTGGGGAGGTTGGGGTGTGGGGTCTTTCGGGTCCTGGGACCCCTTTGGTCTTCTGGCCATCATCCGAGCAGGCACCAGCGCGCACTTGTTTGATTTTGATTGGTTAGGTAGCCCGTATGGTGACTGTGTCCGTCCGAGGACGAACTCGGTCAGTCATCCGGGTTACATCCCTCCATAGTCCCCTCGAAAATTCCGAAAGATTCTAATTCTAGCAATTTGGTTTTGGTTTTGTAATCCGTATGTTGCGTGGTTCCATCCGAGGAGGGATCCATTCAGCATCCGGTTTACTTTGACTATGCCGAAATTTCTTGCCTACCTAACCCTAGCTCACGTTCACACAGTGATGGGCACTGTGTGACGGGACCTCAGTTTAAAGTCCCATCCGAGAAGACTGAGAAGTATTTTTTGTCACAGAGCAGGGTGCTTTTATACTCTTGGCTCTGCATCTCATTATCTTTTGACAAATGACCGTCTTCTTTGCGATATCTCCAACCAATCAGTGATCGTCTACACTGAAGCGCCAGCCCAGCATCGTCCAGCAGGAGTCGGCCGTTCAATGGCGAGGTCATGTTTCTAGGTGTCTTTCTCCGGCTGTACATAGTATATATTAATATATATATATATATATATATATATATATATATATATATATATATATATATATATATAAAACAAATATCAGCTCCTCAAAATGCACGAATGCACGAATGCACGCACGCGCGCACATACGCACACACACACTACTTGACTAATTCATTAGCAATACTGTCGAAGAGCATCTAATTTTCTCAATTTTCCAGGCCTACTTTTTAGGAGCAACAATCCTAGGACTATGCGTAAACGAATCGAGAAGGGATCCGGTTGTCCTTCCCAGGATTGTAATTGTTAAATCTAGATGCTCTCAGATGGCATCTTCTGCGTTTCTGCAGATAAATAGTTCCCCACTTCGCTTTAAAGAAAGGGAAAATGGAAATATCAAATGATGTTTATTGGTAATTTCATACAATATTAAATAAACTACCATCGGTAAAAAATGGAAATGAATCGGAATTATTTGAGAAAAAGCATTTGCTATATCTAGGAGGGCTTAACGTGGAGCCAATTAGTGACTTCGCTGGCTCTTCCCACCCCGCCGTGCGTCAACTGTGTGTGCAGGTATACCGCATAGGCACACCTGAATATAGTTTTGTAAGCAGCATGAATAGTATTCTCTATAGGCGCCGATGTAGAGCGATTACATCACTACTGCTAATTCACTATTGATCCTTAATTTCGAAACCCTATTATTTGAAAGCAAATTTTTCTGGTTGAAGCAACAAGTTTCGGTCAAAATGATTTCAAAATACACTGCTGGTTTCCAAGGTCACAATATGATGCCTACTGAATATTTTGAAATTCGTGTGACTGAGCGTAGACCCTCTGGAAACAATGGCTTTCAGTCAAATTGTTTTAAAACTAGACAGTATTTTACCTGTATGGCGTAGTAGCTAATCTGCTTCGTGCGAATATAACTGAGCTTATATGACCGGCTATAGCGGGTATTATTCATTCCCTCGGCATACTCCAGAGCGCATAGGTCCAGCTGCGTCACTAATTGGTTCCCGCCAGAATGACATAAATGGTATTTAGCTGCTTTTAAAAAAAATTATTCTGGTTTATTTCTGTTTTTTACTGGTGGCTATAGTTTGATTATTATATAAACCTGTCCTTCAAGTGCATATGTTAGTTCCCTGATCCTTTCATTTAATTTATTTTAAACAAATCATTTATGTATTTTATTTTTATTTTATCTTTAAAAACGTGAAGGTTTCGCATAACTGTACGCCAAAACTCGCTTGTCTACGACGATGTTAATGCCGTTGACGGTCAACGGCGTTGGGTCCATAAGAAAGCGTGATTTACTTTATAGCACGCACTCACGCACGCAGTAATTGGTTCACCTACATACAATGGTTGGTGAGGATTGTATAATCTAGGCTACCATTTGTTAGGATGATAGACGTGGCGTAGGTCCTGCGTGGTAGAGGTGAATCACAATGATGATGATGATGATGATGATGATGATGATGATAGTGGTAGTGATGATGATGATGATGATAATAATGACTGTTTATGTTATTTTCAGTTAACTTCATTCGGAGTGTATTTGTCGCGACAATCGTGGATGAGTCTTCAATGAAATTTGAAGAGCTGCATGGAGTACCCATTCAGACCACTGTGTGCGTGTTTAGGACAAAAAACACTGATCAATTCATAACCGTGATCGATGATCAAACTGGACCTAAGATCTCATTGGTTGTAAGTAAACTCATTTCAAAATTATGGCTGCATTCTTATATCTGATAAATTCAAAGTATATTCGCGTGTGCGTGCGTGTAATCATACGCGTCTGATAACAAATTATTATTATTACGAACGCCGCCGAAGGCCGGTGTGAGTATTGCGGTTGGTACCGTGCTCATGCGTGTTTGGCGGTAATAGGTAAAAAAATCAAGGTCGCAGTATCACTTAGTGCCATCGAAATGCACATCTTTATCCATAAATCACCAAATTGGACACATATATACATTGATATTTTGACTGACTAGAAAATGTTTTAGTTTGGGGTCAAAAGATAAAAATCGAGTTCACTGGGTGGGTCACTTAGTGCATCCCGCAATACACATTTTAGCCATAAATCTGGAGTGCAAGGCCGCAGAATCACCAAATTGGGCACAGAAATTGATCTTATGAGTCGCTAGAAAATGTTTTAGTTTGGAGTAAAAAGGTCAAAGATCGTGGTCACGGGGTCACTTAGAGTGCATACCGGAATACAGATTTTCGTCAATAACTCTGTGTAAGAGAGTGAAATCATATGTTTTGTATAGTGATTTATCTCGCTTACATTTAAACTTTTGAACTTTAGAATGGATTCAATTTGACAGGCATAAGACATCGCAATCAACTGATGAATGTAATCCTCACTCCTTTATCTCGTACATCTCTAAATTGACAGGTTTTTTTAGACCGCATTCTATCTGATTTATTCAGATTAGGTAACTAAAATTCTCCATTTCATAATGTGGTTCTCCACACACTTACATAATACGTTACGACGTCACATCTGTAGTGCAAGCAGGTAAAATTACCAAATCGGTAACATACATTCATCTTGCGGTTGGCTACAGGGAAAACTTTGTTTCAGATCAATATTTCAAACATCAAGGTCACAGGGTTACTAAGTGCCTCCCAAAATAAATTTTTTTGCCATAAATCGGGAAAGCAAAAAGGTAGATTAGGTAAATTTGTCCCATCCTTTCATATTATAGGTAGCTAGAAGGTCTATTAGTCTCAGGATAAAGCATCATATATCTAGGTCACAGGGTCACAAAGTGCATACTGGAATACACATTTTTGGCCATAATTCTGGAAAGCAAGAAGGTCGAACAATCATATTTAGCAGACACATTCATATTGCGATAGCTTATGATTGCTTTGAGTTTGAGGTCAACTGATCAGTTATCTAGGCCATGGGGGCCACTAAGTGCATTGCCAAGACAAAGCGCAAATGCGTGAGTCAGCATCTCCCTCGAGTGCATGCTAGTTACTCATGCTACCGAAGGCCGGTGTGCGTATTGCGGTGCATGCGTGCGTGAGTGAGTGAGTGAGTGAGTGAGTGAGTGAGTGAGTGAGTGAGTGAGTGAGTGAGTGAGTGAGTGAGTGGGTAGGTGGGTGGGTGGGTGGGTGAGTGAGTGTGCGCCTGTGTGTGTGTGTGTGCGTGCGTGCGTGTGTGCGTGCTTGTGCGCCTTGGTGCGTGTGCGCCTGGGTGTGTGTGTGTGTGCGCCCGAGACATATCCCGGAAATCCTATGAGGTAGAATCGCCAAATTTGGAATGCAAGTGGCTAGAATTACCACATTGGGCACATACATTGATATTATGAGTACCTAAGAAATGTCTTAGTTTGGGATCAAAATGTCAAAAATCGAGCTCACGGGTAATTTAGTGCATCCCGAATTACACATTTTTAGCCATAAATCCGGAACGCAAGTAAATGTTTAGGTTGGGATCAAAAGTTAAAAATCGAGGTCACGGGGTCACTTAGCGCATCCTGAAATACGCATTTTTAGCCATAAATCCGGAACGCAAGTACGGTAGTTAGAATGACCAAATTGGGCTCATACATTGATATTATTAGTTGCTAGAAAGTGCTTTAGTATGCGATCAATAGGTCAAAAGTTTAGGTCACGGGGTCACTTAGTGCATCCCGAAATACACATTTTACCCACAAATCCGGAATGCATCAGCAAATTGGACACCTACATTGATATTATGTGTGCCTAGAAAATCTTTTAGTTTGGGATCAAAAGGTAAAAGATCGAGGTCACGGGGTCGCTTAGTGCGTCCTGAAATACACATTTTTAGCCATAAATCCGGAACGATAGTAGCTAGCTAAAATCACTAAATTGGACACATACATTGATATTATTACTGGCTAGAAAATGTCTTAGGTTGGAGTCAAAAGGTGAGAAATCGAGGTCACAGGGTCACTTAGTGCATACCAGAATACAGATTTTCGTCAATAGCAATTTGCAGTGCAAGAAGGTAGAATTACCAAATCGGTAATATATGTTCATCTTGCGGTTGGCTGGAGGGAAACCTTTGTTTCAGATCAATAGGTCAGATATCTAGTTCACATGGTCACTAAGTGCCTACTAAAATAAATATTTTTAGCCATAAATCGGGGACGCAGGTAGGTAGACGTATCAAATTCGGTACACACATTTATATTATAAGTACCTAGTGCTAGTTTGGGATGAAAACGCCAAAAATCGAGGTCACTGGCTCACTTAGTGCATCCATAAATACACATTTTTAGGCATAAATCAGGAGCACAAATAGGAAAAAATCATCAAATACATTGATATTATGAGTGGCACATACAATGATATTATGAGTGGCACATACATTGATATTATGAGTGCTTAGTAAATGTGTTAGTTTGGGATCAAAGGGTAAAAACAGAGGTCACTGGGTCACTTAGTGCATTCAGAAATACACATCCTTAGACATAAATCGCAGGGAGGTAGAATCACCAAATTCGACAAAAGTCGACATTAGAAAACACTGATCTAGCATATACAGTATCAATCATAGATCTGCACAAATATGAATGTACTACAATCGTGTCCTGGACTGAGATCAAGCTAGAAAGCAGTTCCAATAGTAGAAGTGGCACCAGAAGAAATAAATAGGAATACAACATGTGGAGGAGTAAATACAGCTGCAGATGACTGGTTTTGATAGGGTGGAGGGTGGCGTAGTAAGCTCTAGTAAACATTTGAAGATATCAATATTCTTTCGATCGGACCAAATACGAACTTAACCCCTTTCTTTACCCATTAATGACCAGAAAATGACAAATTCTATATGATGTAAAGAATATTCTGTTGAATATTTTGAAAGTAATTTTACTTGGGACTGTTGTCGCTTATGACAGCAACTTGTTCCAGTGAACCTAGTTTGTAATTATTCAACCGCTTTCCCGTAGGCCTATTTTCGTCAGACAAACAACGCCAACTTATGCTTTTGTATACTTTAAATAAAATACAATTTTATTTGCATATTTAAAAATTTTTTAATAGTAAAATTCTCCACGGAAGGTAATTTCTTCAATTTCTCACGAGAATCACATGGTGATGTCAATGGGTGAATGATTGTTAATGTGGTATGACGTCATCGCGTGACTAGAACCTTGATGTTGCTGATTGATAGATCACAGCAGCTTATTCAGACTCCATCATATTAATGAGATGAAAGACAAACACTAGCGTTATTAGGTTCAGTGGACCTTTCCATTTTTAGCTATGCCCCGCCCATCACTAGCTAAGCTCCACCCACACCTCACCGTGTTTGGATTGATCGATCCCCGAATGCCCTAGCTATCAATTTCGTTAAAACTATACAGGGAAGCTGTTGAATATTTTGTAACTAATTAGACTGGGTGCTGTTGCTGCCATAGGCAGCAACAGCGCCCAGTCAAATTAGTTTCAAAATATTCAACGGAATATTTATTAAATAGTAAAAGCAAACAATTTGTACAACAGCCCATAGACCGTCATCAAATATGCGTTTGTGACGTACTTATCGACGTCATTCATGACGTCATTGTACACACCACGCAGTTCATTATGACGTCATATGACGGGTGGGTACTCTGGAAAGGTGAGTTAAGCTAGAACTTGAACCGGACATGACCAACACTGACGGCGGAAGTCAAGTACGCACGCGCAGGATTTCTCGCCTAACTTGGTCAGAAATTTACTACATAACAAAGAGGAAATGTTCATAGAATCCTTATTTCCCTTAGTCTACTTAGTCTATTTATATGTTGTTTGTAAAATAACACATATGCTCAGAAAGCCAATTTTATTAGCTATATATTGCTGTAGCTTATAATAATCTACATAAGTTAGAAGTTACTTCCTCTTTATATTATATGTGCAAGGTATGCCCTCCCATAGGAATGTATGGGAAATCCACAAACGTGGAGAGAGATGTGAGCATCTGTCGACTTTGAACATATATTTATAACCTTTAACAATAACTTTAAATATAATAACACTGTCGGTCAGAAAGTATGGAGATCCAGGTTTACGAATCTGTAAAGATTATATATTTGTGATAACGCCTTGTTACTTCCTTTTGTATTTGAATGTTGGAAATCATATTCAAACAAATTTAAAAGTATTTCATGGATACAGCAATGTAATAGGCGCGTGCGAAGGAGAGGTGCAAAGAGCGTCCCGCTGCGCTAATTTCTTTGCCACGCCGACAATTAAAGTCGCTATTGATTTCTTGGCATTCTGGCGCCCTGGCCTACCGTTGTTTGGAATTAGCGTGGACAAACGTGATTGGTGTGGTGGTTGAAATGAATGAATGAATGAACGAACGAACGAACGAACGAACGAACGAACGAACGAACGAACGAACGAACGAACGAACGAACGAACGAACGAACGAACGAACGAACGAACGAACGAACGAACGAACGAACGAACGAACGAACGAACGAACGAACGAACGAACGAACGAACGAACGAACGAACGAACGAACGAACGAATGGATGGATGGATGAATGGCCGGATTGACGGAGGGATGGACTGACGGATGGCAAGACTGACGGACGGACGGGCGAATGAATGAACGCATATTCGTTCATGTCTAACTAATTTATAATCATGGTAAATAGATTTCGAGGCCATATAATGGCGGTTCTTTAAGACGGGTGTCTTACGACCACCCATCTGACCACATTTATTTGCCCTCCCCCAAGTGTACGTGCCCGTTGTATAAAGTTTGACTAGTATAAGACGTTACGGTGTCTAAAATCTGTCATTCTAAATGTGCGTGTGACTGTATAGATCGTTTGTAAACGTGTGCTGAGAGGTTTGAAAGAGATTGACTGAAAGGCAATGATGCCTGAAAATAAAGACGTCCTTGCGCTCTGTCTTGACAATGCATGCTGTGACCCCGTGACCCAGATAGTTAACCCGTTGACCTCAAACTCCATATTTTTAAAACAAAAATATGTATTCCCATATCCACTTCGGATAGAGTCCACTTTACGGGACACGCCGACAATGGCTGACGAAATAACGCAAAATAACGGGACCGACGAGATAACACGAGACTTTAATCGTTTTCAAGGGATTTCCCAGGAATTTAAATGGCTGATTTCTAAAAAGTTTTTACCACACTCACCTACAAACAGGACTATATTTTGTCTTAATTAGAATTGGTTAGGGGGATAGAATCCACTTTACGGGCCGCCGATAATGGCTGACGAAATAACGCAAAATAACGCGACCGATGAGATAATACGAGATTTTAATCGTTATCAAGGGATTTCCCAGAAATCTAAAAGGGGGATTTCTAAATCTTTTTTACCACACTCAGACCTATTAGTCACCTACAAACGTCACTATATTTTGCCTTAATTAGAATTGGTTAGGGTTAGTGTTTAGTACCAGGGTTAGGGTGAGATTTTTAAAATGATCTTCACATTGCTATTATTTTTACTTTAGCAATAAACAACAAAACCCCACTGAAAATTGTCATTTGTTTCCATTACATCATAATAATGTTACCACATTTCGGCTTAGATGTTAACCAATCTCTGCGCAATAAAACGAATTCCTATGACATCATTACGGAATTCCTAGAAACTGTTAAAATCTCGGCAAATCTCATTTGTCGCGTTATTTTGCGTGACTGACTTTGGCCGCCATTATCGGCGGCCCGTAAAGTGGACTAGTTCCCAATAAACAACAAAACCCCACTGAAAATTGTCATTTGTCGCCATTACATCATAATAATGTTACCACATTTCGGCTTAGGCCCTACTATACACCTACAAACAAGATTATATATTACCTAGCAATTGGAATTGGTTATGATTAGCGTTTATGGTTAGGGTTAGATATTTTAATGATGTTCATGTTTTTATTATAAACAATACAACCGGCTTTTAAAAATTCATGTTTGTTTACATTACTTCTATTTTAAAATAACCTTTATTTCATTGATACGTCACAAACGTTAATGAAACGTCATTAACGCGTCATAGATGTTAACCAATCGCTGGCAATAAAACGAATTCCTATGACGTCATTACGGAATTCCTAGCAACTGTTAAAATCTTGGCAAATCTCATTTGTCGCGTTATTTTGCGAGACTGGCCGTCATTATCGGCGGCCCAGTAAGGTGGACTAGTTCCATGGATTTGCCAAATTTGGCAAATTCCAAGTCGCATTCACAATCAGATTCGATATATACTGCCATGGTGTCAGATGGAGAAGGGTTAATAATATACTCCTATTGCAAGAAAAGGCATGTTATTCTAACTGGCTTATGGACGACAAGAAATCAATGCTGTTGAAGCTTGCTGCTATTTTAATTGGCTTGTCAATGTATTTTTAGGGGGAAATCATTAAGGCCGCATAGACTATTTTAAACCTAATTTGAGAGGAAAGTGTTGCTATGGCAACAACAGCTTCCGGGCAAATTAGTTTCAAAATATTCACCATACTATTTCTTACATCGCTTAAAAGTGTACAAAGTTATTTGAACGCTAGATAAAATATTTTAATCTAGTATTTTAAATAACTTCACGTACATTTTTCTGATTTAAGAAATATTATGCTGAATATTTAAAAATTATTTTGACTGGGAGCCATTGCATTTCCGTAGGCAGCATCAGTTTAATGTCAAATTAGTTTAAAAATATGTTATTCAACAGTTGTCCCGTGTTTATTTTAGAAACATAGATTTCAGAATACTCCCGCTTCTCTGTTTTCTGAAAAAATTAGAGGAAATTCCAAATCGGCAGAGCTGAGATGACAAAACATGAGTTTAGTGCATTAAGATAGGAATCTATGCATTTCAAATGGGGATAACAGCGACACCAATTATCTGGCGGAGTAGAGCGTGTGGCGGGAAACTAAGATCACCGCTGAAGGTGTGAAGGTTCGCGTGTCCGTGTTGTTAATGGCCGAATGGTCAGCTATGTTGAAAATAGCAGCGCCACAAAGCTCTCTTAGTGAGACGGCGAATTCAGTAACTAGAGGAAGACAACTTGTATGGCAAATTCGCCGTCCAATTGTTGGGAATGAGCTATCTCGTTTCTTCTAACCTGAAAACATTTGGGTCGTAATCAGAATACACGTGGTTGACGATTCACGCGATGACGATGACGTCATACCGTGAATTTTATGGCGTATCAAAATTCATGCTTTAACCGTTATTTTAACAATGATAGTTTGTGAAAATCTGTCAGCTTCTTTTTACTTTGTAATATATGTTAAAATCCTTTATTTTTGGTGGTTCTAATTTTCGTATGCGATCCCCTTTAAATTGAGTCACGGAAATTTCAAGTGTTAAAGGATTAATTAGTCAGGTGAGAGGAACTTGAAGCTAAGCAGCAACACCTTTCCATTAAAGAGATTTAAATATTAACCATCCAGAGATTATCCATAGCATGTACTAAGCATATTAAATAGGCCCGTTTTCTCTTTCTGATACAGCATGGACAACTAAAGACAGGGATACAAAACCTGACGAAAGCTGATCGCCACTTTTTCTACATTCATAGTTATGGCAATACCATGTATTTAGAATCTACCTCATTTGCCAGTAAGTATATGGCGCGTGCACACATACAGGCGCTTGTACGCGCAGACAGGCAGGCACGCACGCACGCGCGTGCACACGCATGCATGAATGCCCCATTTTCCATGCGTAATCATGATGGTGACGAGTCAGTACGAATGAATGCTGATTAAAACAATATGACAATGGGATATAAAGGTCGGATAGACGTTCATTTGAATACAGTTTGGTTTTAAGCAAATGCTACATACATTTTCTCTTTCTCCCCTTCTTTCTCGTGTACGTGCTGGCATGGGATCGCACGCACACAAGCAAGTAAGCACGCACGGACGGACCCATGATTGAACGAACGAACGTATGAACCTAGGGTCCGGCTGACAGACGGATGGACGGACGGGCAAAAGGATGGACGAATGAACGAACGAATGAGTGAATGAATGAAGAATCGAATGGATGAACGAATGAAGTTATTGATGGGTGAATGAATGGACGAACATACACAGACAAGGAATGAATAAATAAATAAATGAATGAGTGAATAAATTATTGGGTGGATGGATGCAAGGATGCGTGCTTGGACAAAAGAATGAACGAGTGAATTAACCACCAAACGAATAAATGGATGATGAATGGATGAGAGATTAATGATTTAGTAATTAATATAAGTTTATCATTCTTCGTTTTCAGAACATTTTCTTTACTATGATAATCGCGAATTTAGCCTGAAACACTGTAAGGACTTCGATGAGATACAAAGTACACACCGAAACAGGACAGATTTCCAGTTTCGCATCCAGGATGATCAAGGCCATGCCTAAGACAAAGATGTTTCTGCCAATGTGGCTCTCAATCCTGCTGTAGCTCACTTTAACAGTGCTTTATCATTTTTTCTTAACATTATCAGTGCAAAATAGTATAGGTTATTGCTCGATATATTAAATTATAGATAAATATATTAAGTAATTGTTACAAATATTAAATTATTCTTTGATAGTAAGCCCTATCTTCTTCTTCTTTTCGATCGCTGGTATCACACTTGGAGAGCCGTTCTCAAGATGAAATCTGTGGTTTTCTGCAGTTCTTCCACAGGCCCATACAGCTTTTCAAGAATAGAGGTTGACAAAGGCCAGATCTCTTCTCTCAGCAGCTGATACGTACTGCAACATTGAAGTATGTGCTCTGTGGTCTGTTCTGCTTCTCCACAAGGACAAGCGGGCGATGTCGTAAGGTGGAACCGCCTGTACATGTGTTGGTTTAGTCTGTTGTGTCCAGTTCTGAGACGAAAAATGGTCACTTGCTCTGGCCTCGAGAGATGATGGTAGACATCTTCTGATTGAGGTGTTCTATAGAGGGACTTAATGATAGTCTTCATCTCTGTACGGGTAACCATGTTTTCTGTCTGATTCTCTTCTGCACCCACCTTTGCCATCTTGTCTGCTTCCTCATTTCCTTGGACTCCACAGTGTGAGGGGATCCACTGCAGTGCTATCCGAAAGCATTTGATGGTTTGTAGTGCTTCTTCAAGTTGTGGCAGCTTACCTTTGGTGATAGCCTCAAGGACGGAGCGGGCATCAGATAAAAAGACAATCTGTGCAATAGGGTCTGCTGTTCTGCTGATGGTATTAGCTGCATGAACCAGTGCTTCGACTTCAGCTCTGTAGTTTGTGCAGTGTTTGCCTGTCGGTATTGCAGCTGACTCATGTTGTCCGTTTGGATACTGTATGTGCAGTCCGGCACCTCCGCTCCTAATTGCATCTTTGGCTGATCCATCTGTGTAGATCCTTATCCATGTCTCCTGAGGGTACATTTCTTCCAGCATGGCTAGGGTCAGGGCCTTCTTGCTCACATCACTGTGTTCATTTTTGGTTGTGAGATGAGGTACTGTGGTGCGAATAGCTATGCTCTCTAGTTTGTTTTCCCAGGGTGGAGGATCAAGGGTGTGGTTTGGATCTTCTATTTGTGCTGGCAACATCTCTTGGTGTTTCCTTTGAAGTGCTTTTGTCTCTTTCACAAAACTTGATCTTTTAAGTCTTCCTGATGACAGCTGTGCTTGCCTGATCTTCATCGGGTGGTTATTGAACGATTTGAACTTTGCAGCTTGGATCAGTGCTTTGCATTCCCTTCCTTTGCTAAGTGGGGGAATGCCTGCTGTCTGCTCCATTTTTTCTATTGGTGTTGATCTCATTCCACCAGTGATGATGCGCAGTGCCTGGTTTTGTACTCTGTCGAGGTTCTGTTGATGAGATTTAGCTGTTGTCATCCATGAGCTGGATCCATACTCAAGGTGTGGTCGTACGGCACCTAGGTAGATGGTCTTGAGGATCCTTTCATTGGCACCCCACTTTGTTCCTGCCAGCTTCCTCATGATGTTTAGCTTTCTTCTGGCCTTTGCCTCTGCATTCTGGATGTGCTCCTTCCATGTTAATCTTCTGTCATATGTGACTCCCAGGTATGTCTGCTGGTCCTCGTATTCGAGTGGAGTACCGCCCAGTGTCAGATTGCCAACCTTGGTTTTGGTGGACAGTGTGAATAGCATGGCTGATGATTTTTCTTTGTTGATGGTAATACACCAGCGATTGGCCCAAGCTGTAATTCTGTCCAAGGCGAGCTGCATTCTGTACATGGCAGTCGTTGTGTACTCCTCGGTGCACCAGATTACGAGGTCATCTGCATAGAGGGCTGCTTGGATCCCATTGGGCAGCTCTGCTACAATGTCATTGATGAAGAGTATGAACAGAGTAGGTGATAATACTCCGCCTTGTGGCACCCCTTGTCTCAGCAATACATTCCGTCCAGATTGTCCATCCACCAGCACCCTAGCTCTGCGATTGTGTAGGTATGACTTGGTCCATCGGAACATGTTGCCACCGATGCCTGTGCGCCGGAGTTTCACGAGGAGGCCATCCTTCCACACCTTGTCAAATGCTTTCTGCAGATCGATAAAGGCAGCTAGCATCACCTTCTTGGCTTGAAAAGTGTCCTCTATGTCCTGTGCAAGATGTGTTGTTTGATCTTCTGTGCTCCTGTATCTTCTGAATCCGGCCTGCTCTGAAACTATAATGTTCTCTGACTCCAGGTACCACTGCAACCGCTGGTTGATGATGCGCTCCATGGTCTTGCATATGCAGCTTGTAAGACTGATAGGACGGTAGCTCAGCACTTTCGTCTTGTTCTTTCCTTTTTTCAGAATAGGAGTCATTCTGGCTTCCTTCCAGCACTCAGGAACCTCTCCATTGGTCCAACTGAGATTAAAGATGTCTAGCAACTTGCGAAGAGATGCATTACCAAGGTGTTGGATCATTTCATTCGTAATGCCATCTGGCTCGGGAGATTTCTTCTTTTTCAGTTGGCGGATAGCCTTCTTCAGTTCTGTTAAACTAATGTCAACTTTCATTGCATCGTGAGTGTTGGTGTCTGTTCTTTCCTTTTGCTCTTTTCTAACCTCCCTTTGACGCATTCGTGGTATAGAAATGTTGCTTTCTTTTGCATATGCCTTCGCAAAGGCATCTGCTGCCATCTTTCCTGTCAGTGTTTGTCCATCTTCTTCAAGAGTAATCTTCTCTCCCCTGACACCCTCATCATTGAGTGCTTTAGTCAGTCTCCATAGTTTTGTGGTGTCTCTCTCTAAATTAAACCCTGCCGTCTTTTCCCTCCAGCTTCTTCTTTTGGCCTCCAGCTTGGTCTTTAGATACCTGGCTTTAGTTTGTTGTAGCGTGAAGTGGTTTTCATGACAGGGATTACCCTCTGCATCTTCTCTGGCCTTGTCTAGTTTATCATGTGCTGCTTGCAGTTCTGTTGTCCAGTAGGGGCAGTAGTTTTTCCTGAACCCTCGAGGAATCGCTTCATTGGCAGCCTTGAGGATACTTGAATTAAATTCCTTGACCACATTGTTGATGTTTCTCCCTTCTACTGCTATATTATGGGTAAGCTCATTGGAACGAATGCCGAACAGACTCCAATTTGCCTTTTTGTAGTTCCACCTTGGATGTTGAGGTGAACTGGTCGAAATACTTCCAGAAAGAGAGAGGAGGACTGGGCGGTGGTCGCTTCCTCCTAACTGCGATCCGACCACTCTACTGAGGTTTCTGTGAATGTCTTCTGTACAAAATGCCAAGTCCGGCGTTGTTGTCGAGTGCCATCGGCGCGAGTAGAAGGTAGGCTGATCTGTGGGATCGGTGACAAGTAAAAGGTGCTTTTCATCTTGCCATGCTTCAATGTCTTCTCCTCGTTTATCAAGTGTTCTGTATCCCCAGCTCTGGGACTGGCTATTAAAGTCTCCCGCAATGAGGAAGTGGCAGTCCGGGACCTGGATTGTGTCAAGTGAGAGATTCTTGTCATTAGGGCAGTAATAATTGACAATTTCAATCACAGAGTTGCTGGTTGTTACCTTGATCTTGATATATTCTGCCTCTTCCATAAAGGTTTTGATCTGGCTGGCGTTCACGCTGTTTCGGACCAAGGTCATCACCCCACCTTTCTTTCTTCCTCTTCGATCACACCGGAAAATCTGGTAACCTCTGATCTTAAATGGTTTTCCTTCTTGCAGGTGTGTCTCTTGAATGCAGCAGATATCAATGTTGTTTTCGTACAGGAACTGTTCGAGCTCTGATTTCTTGTTGGTAACCCCTTCTGCATTCCAGTGCATGATGTTGATACTGGGGTTCTCTTTGGGTTTGGTCTTCTCTTTCCGTTGGCCAGTAGCTCTCTATCCTCGTCCCCTGGCTCCACAAGACGAGTTGATGGGACCTCCAGTAGCTGAGGGTGGGCTCCTTCGAGGCATGGAGCCCGGCGCTGCACCTGCCTGGCGGATCCTCACAGGGCGAGCACCATTTCGATTGATTCGATCTCTAAGTGTAATTTCATTAGCGTTGTGCATAATGCTCTGGTTAGCCCCTCCAAATGTCTGGATTGACACCCAGTGGGTTACACCCCTGCGCCACGTTGAGGCCGAGCATATAGTCTTAAACAGGGGGTAAGCCCTATAATAAGATACCTAATATTGTTATTGATTCAATAGCAACTATTTTTTTGAAAACATGTGCACTATGATACAGCAGAAAACTTCAATGGGTACCAATTTAAATAGATGAATCTGATGCAATTGGTAATTTTACAATATACAACACAACGGAAATGCCCAACGCAACAACCACTGTATCTAAGCAGAAGAGACGAAGCATCATTGCGACACTATATATAGCAGTTATACGACGCTGGTTATCACATTGGATAGCCTGGAATTTAATTTCTACATGTTTTCTCGGATGGTCATGTTAAGAACGCGCATTTATAAACATACAGGGTCGAACATATGGCAGTGCAACAAGTTTATTTGCACAGGGCCCCCAAATAGCCAGGGTCCCAAACAGTGAAACAAAAATTCTTTTTTGTCTTAATTTTGTGTGCCCCTGCATGACTTAAACTTACACGCATAGATGGCACACTATATTCCAGCTCATAAATAAGTTAACACGTTTCCGAGACAAAACAATTTTGATTACGATGCAAAAATGTTCTGTTGAATATTATGAACATAATTGAATGGGAAGACATTGCTGCCTTAGGCAGTAACCAGTCCAATTATGTTCATAATATTCAACAGTAACTTTATATTTTTTGTTTGAAACATGACCTCATAACAGCCCCCCCCCCAAGCGGCATTAGGCATAGGGTTGACACTGGACACTAGCTTTTTCGCGATCCTAACGACTGTTCCGAGGGCCCAGATAAGAATTTCAGAGACCCCCACCCCCTGCGTCCGAAATTCGGCCATGAAAACATGATATTAGTACGCGAAATAGATACAGCAGAGCAACACATCAGTGGCTGGTCCGTTTTCAACACTATCACAAGGGGCTAAGTATATGTGACTCAGGTGTCCATCTGTCATTTTCCAGCTCTTAAGGCAGCAACAACAGTAAATGAACTTCATACACATATATAAATATTAAAGCCAATGTTGATTTGAATGAATTGACGTGTGCGTGTTTGTTTAGGCACTGTACGCTAAGGCAGCAGAAATAACAGGACACCATAAGAGACAATTTAGCCCATTTTTGGCAGAATGCAACATCGTCAGGACATTTGGCAAGAGATTCTAAGATTGCAGTCTGCAAGAATTTGCAATGGATGATGGTGGAAGCGGTGAAGGAATCATTGATTGAGACTAAATCTGATGGTGTACAAAGCTCTTCAGGACTGATTTGGAAAATGTTACTTGCTTGGTAAACGACAAACAGTTGATAGCTCTCAGTGTTTATGCACAGCAGATATGACTACACTTCCAGATCACCTGTAGATTCACATCTGATTTATAAATGGAGGAATTTTATGTGCTAATTTGGGAGAAGAACCCTGATGACGCCCACTGGACCAAAAGTTAAAGTACCAATCAGGAAAAACACAACGAACAACGGGTCTCATCTAAAGCAAACTGCAGTAACTAAATATTATCTTGTCCCAGCACACAGTTACTTGAAACAGTGAAGACAAGTCCTGAAGATAAGGTCCGAGGATTAAAACGGAATATGGCAGAAAAAGCTTCAAATACACTGCAGCGCAACTGTGGAATTATCTGCCTGAAACGATTACTCAGTCTTCCACTCTGCTGACATTCAAATCAAATATACATGAATATATACACCTGTGCAAAAGTTAAGCACCACCCTATTTTTACGCACATGTGAGGGTATATTCATGTGCTATGAAGAAAGCAATAGCATAAACATTTATGTACCCATCCATCTTAGTGCAAGAGGTAATAATGCAACTAGAGGAATGCTGATTATGATGGTGGGGAAACACTGTATGTTTTTGTTTGAACTTGAAAACGAGGCCTGAATATGGTTACGTTGACACAACTGACAACTATTGCCCTACAGTTGACACACGTGGCTAGATTGTCATTAATGGTGTCTGAAAACGAAGTTTAACATCTGTGCACGAGTTTGAGACTGTCATTATTAATACCGGGTATATCCACCTTGTGCCTGGATGACGGCCTGGACACGACGTCTCATGCTGGTCACCAACCGACTGATACGCCATTGTGGTATTCGTTGCCATTCAAGATGGAGTGCGTCTGTTAATTCCTGTAGGTTCTGCACAGGAGGATCCCTCCTTCTCACCATGTTTCCCAGAATGTCCCAGATATGCTCAATAGGGTTCATGTCAGGGCTCCTTGCTGGCCATGGTAGGGTTTCGATGGCATTCTGGCGGAGGTATTCATGCACAGCTCTGGCACGATGTGGTCGGGCGTTGTCATCCATGAATATAGGGTGGGTTCCAGGTGCATGATTTACAAAATGAGGGACCACAACTCTATCCAGTATAGAATCTTGATATCTTTGTCCATTTAGTGTTCCAGGTACAGTCAACAGATCCAGCTTACAATCAAATGAGATGCACCCCCATATCATAACGGAACCTCCACCAAATGGAACTTCTTCCATGATGTTACGTTGGTCGTACGCCGTGCGTCTGGACCTCCGTACACGAGTTCGACCATCTGTGGCATGAAGCAGGAACCGACTTTCATCGGACCAGTGTACCCGTCTCCAGGATCTCATGTTCCAGTGTCTTCTTTCGTTGCACCACCTCAGACGCTCCTCTTTGTGGTGTGCAGTGAGGAGAGGACGTCTGACAGGTCTCCTAGCTTTCATGCCAGCAGCATACAGTCTCCTTTTGACGGTAGACATTGACACTCTATTGCACGTTTCCCATTGCTGGCTGAGCACTCTGCTGTTGGTGAATGGAGATCTCCTAACAAGGCGTACTAGGGCTCGATCATCACGGGCAGTAGTCTTCTTCGGTCTTCCAGATCTAGGCCTGTCCTTCACCTCGTTAGTTTGCCCATGTTTTGCAATCAAACGACTGATTACAGTATGGTTAATGTTCAGCTGTCTGCCAATCTCTCTGCATGACATACCAGTGGTATGCATGCCTATGATTTGCCATTTCACACGATCACTTAACCTTCGTCTTGCCATAGCGGTTCACAATCAAGAGCTAATTCTCTCTGTACAAATAAACCACGGTCATGAACAGAAAATTCCTAATCTTGTCGCCTAAATCTGTATGTAATGTTCTACACCTCAAACTGGACTTTTACATAACTGAACACGTGTGCTGTTTCCCGCCACGCACGGACATCAAGCGGCTTGAAGTCATGCATGCATGTGCATTTCGTACTTGGAATTATGTCAGCTAACGCGGGGACAAAAAGTATGGCAGCCTAGTTGTACCATCATGTTTCTACGTTATATTGTTTTTGCTGGTGCTTAACTTTTGCACAGGTGTATATTACTAAATTATAGTGATATATGGGCAATGTGAATTCACCTTTTTACTTGTGTTCTAATATTGCATATTTTGTTTGTTTCTAAATAGCTATGTATGTGTGTATGTGTGAATGAATGTGTACGACCTTGCGCGTATGTATGCGTGAACGGTGATTCGAACATCGACATTCGACGAGGTAATTATTCTGCAATACTGTTTTAGTAATATCTATCGAAAATGAACAAATATGTTAATTATCTAATTTAACAGTCATTTTACTTGTGTTATAATATTGTACATTTTGTATGTTTGTAAATAGTTATATATATGTGCGTGCGTGCGTGCATGTGTGTGTGTGTGTGTGTGTGTGTGTGTGTGTGTGCGTGTGTGTGTGAGGGCCTCAGGAAGATCAGTTTACTGACGATGTATACCCTCCTTAAATAAAGATTATTATTATTATTATTATTATTATTATTATTATCCTCATCTTGAACAGTCTTGCATATATACATAATTACGGGGTGTTCTATCGTCAGTGATAATAGAATAAGCAATAGTGTAAATTATTCGATCCCCAAAGATAAAACCAACGGAGCTAAAAATGATATGCAGTGTGTAAAGCCAGCTATTACAAGTCCTAACAGTAAGCGACATCATAAGTATGGTGTAGTTAGGGAAAGTGTTAAAGGTAGTAGGAGTGAAAGTGTTAAAGGCCCGTATATTAGTAGAAATCAAAATGCATTTGCAAAAGCAGATACCATACATATAACTCACGGCGTGATACATATGAGGATCTAAATAATGGAAATACTAAGCAGTGAATGTACATGAGTTCATGTGCGTGTGGAAGTGAGTGTGTGTGATTGGGAGTGCATGTGCTTTGGTGAGTTCTTAATTTCAGTAAACTATATATACCTAGTTAACCTTTAAGATACAAACCTTCGATTGAACCTTCTGATTTTATCCTACATTATGAAGTGCTATGTCAAATTTGGTGATTCTTCCGCTCTTTGACCCATAAATGCACAAGCCTAGAAACAAGTCCATAAAATCGGCTAGAGAAATGACCATTTGCAGTCCAGAGGACTATTTTTGAAAATTTATGACAGGAATGACAGGCGCGATAATCGAGCCAGTCTTTCCGGTGATAAATTTCCAAGAATGGCATTGTCTTGTTCTAGAAACGGACATTTCACAATAGATAGACCTAATCGAGGTTTTCCTGACAAATTTAGTCACTAAAGGGTTAAGACATTCGACGGCCTGGGTAATGATAATAATTTTACTAAATCTATTGTTTCTGTATGTATGTATAATCGTATGTTATAATGTGCTTAGCTCTAAGTATTTGTCTACGAAATTGAGAATTAGTTTCTATATTTTAGCACATAAAAATATCGTTATTTCTATTTCTTGCATTGTTTCCAAAGCATTTCAGCAGAAAAGAAAGGAATTTACTTTACAATGCTGAATATATCAATGCTAATTTGATTGAAAGTTTGCTGCTGTTGAAAGCATCAGTAGCTTTTGTTCAAATTACTCTTAATACATTCAGAATATTATATGATTATAAGAAATAGATTCCCTAAGTTCCTTGTCTGTACATAGATGTATAAATTTGTATATATTATGTATTAAAAAAAAATGTGTATATATGTTAATGAGGGCCTCTGCTAGATCAGGCCGTGTACTTGAAGTGCTACCCTCAATAAATAACGATTATTATTATTATTATTATTATTATTATTGAGGTCGATCATAGTGATGCATCTACCAGTAGACACCATACATCTCAACGCGAAACTCGGCACGGGAATCGCCGCCATTCCACATCTGTAGACCAACACCGTGAGTGCGACATTGCGCTGTTTGGCGATTCGATACTCAACCAAATATATTGACCCCGCTAGGATGTTTATCAAAATCGGCACGAAAACAGAAAAGGTGAACGCGGCAACAGTCCAGGCCATTCAAACAGACAAGGTTACACAACGCACTAAAGCTGTCATCTTCCAAGTGGGTATCAACAATCTAAGAGCCCCTAACGCCTGTATCGAGGATGTCGTCAGCGAATACGTAGACTGTTTACATACCATTAAGAAAAACGCGCCTGACTGCAAATTGTTTGTCTCTAAACTTATCCCATGCGCTGATCCAGTACTTGACCGTAAGAGAAATCTGTTTAACGCTCTACTGGAACGTGAAATAGCGCATAAGTGTGACCTAATCTTTATAGACCACAGCAATCTGTTACGGAACGGTAAACCTGGTAGGCGTTTCTTCTCGGATGACATCCACTTGAATGGTAGAGAGGGCACCGCAGTATTCGCGTCTAATATTATAAGAGCAGTTAGTGGCGAAATTAAGTCTGTTGAAAAGCTGAGATACGAGGACTTTTAGTAGTTTATTTGCTGCTGATATTTTTATTATAAATTATTATAAAAGAGAAGGGCCTAATACCATAATTATGCACTGGTATATAGGCATGCAAATAATTGTACAGTTTTACTAGTTATATCATGTCAAGTATAAATATTACTATCACAATACATTCGGATCCTGAATGTATACGCCCATTATAGTATGCGTATGCAGTAAACTTGACTAAAGCGACCACTACACGCACCATTAGTGGCTATTCAAAATATAAGATGAGTGTTTTTTCAAGACGTGTGATTTTGCAATTACCCGTCTTGAAAAACTATCATCTTCTGGTCCCAACAACAGATGGTCGCTATAGACAGATTTAACTGTACGCCTTTAATCACTAATAGCGCCGCCTGAATACTATCGCTATTATGCACTCGCCAAAGTCAACGTTGTCCATATGTTCATGGAACGTACATGGGTTAATACAGAACACTCTTGCTGGTTACCCAGTAAACAAACTTCATATACGGTCTGTAAAAGAGGATCTATGTAAATACGATTTAATATGCCTAACTGAAACACATACTGATACCAAAAGTGATATTTCTTTGAATGAATTTGAACTAATCTCGCAAATTGACCGCCCAAAGCGCAACATGCCAGTGGCGGCATTTGTATTTTAGCAAAGGAATCCCTCAAGCATGGTATTAAAGAGATTAAACCATCTAATGAAATTGTTTGGGCTAAAATGGACAGATTTACATTTGGACTGGCTAAAGATATATATGTTGCTGTTGTTTACCTACCTCCTGAAAACACAACCTATTCAATGAGAAACAATCTCGATCTGTTCCCGACACTCGAGCATGACATAGCATCATTTTCTCAAGAGGGTTCTGTATTAATCTGCGGCGACTTTAATGCTAGATGTGGGAAATCTCCCGATTTTGTCCCTGATGAGTGTGATTTATCGGTTTACCTACCCAACTGTGAAATTGTAGGCCCGCCATCAACCCATGTCAGAAATAGAAATACACAAGATACTAAATCCCCGAATAATTACGGGAAAATGCTATTAGACCTATGTATCGGGACCGGACTACGAATTGTTAATGGCAGGACACTTGGTGATTTGTTTTGAAAATTTACATGTCACAAATATAATGGTAGCAGCGTAATCGATTACTTTCTGATGGATGTCGATATGCTATCTTCAATTGTCTATTTTAAAGTGGAGTCTCTAGAACTAGCTTCAGATCATTGTAAATTATCTCTTCAGCTATCAGTGAATGACATGCCAAGTGGACTGCCAAGTAGCAGCTCACATAATAGAGACGTAACTGCACCCAGACCCCTCCCTGCAAAATATATCTGGTCAGACGTATCAAAACAGAAATTCATCGATGTATGCAACAATATTGATACAAAGAGAAAAGTTGATAGCATAATTAAATCAATGAACTTCATAGATGATAATAGCAGTACAGATCTGGTGGTGGCGCTATCTAGCATAAATCACCTATATTGCTCAATTGCTGATAGATCCCTTCGTAAAATCTTACCCAACGCCAAGCGGCGGAAGAGAACATGTAAAAGGAAATGGTTCGACCAATCATGCCTTGACCTGAAACGAACTATTCGAAATTTGGCAAAGGTATTGTCTAAAAATCCGAATAATCAGAACCGCTCCCAGTATTTCTTAAAGCTAATGTGTTATAAAAAACTCATAAAGTATAAAAAGAATATTTATATTAAAAATATAATAAGCCAAATGAACACTAGCCAAAACAATAGCTCTTCATACTGGAAATTATTAAAGGAATTTAGAAACACAAACCAGCCCACCTGATGAAAGCTTCGTTACCACAGACAGATGGTTCGATCATATTCGCCATGGAAGCAAGCCATGTAAGTCCTGGAAGACATTAATTGATAGATTGCAAGATAAATTAAGCAAGTTGGAGAATGTACCATCTTTCTGCCCTTGCACCCGTTCTCATGAGCGCCCATATCGTTACTAACATCAATTAAAACAGCACAAATTGGGGCGGTACTCAAAGCCCTATGGGCGTGAATCCGGACCTGATGGCATGAGCAATGAACTATTCAAATATGCAAGCGACATTATCTCAAAACCGATCACGCACCCAATCAATTCAGCTTTTATGCACCACCATACCATCGATGCTCTAGGCCAAGACATCCTGATCATGCTACCAAAGCCCAAGAATCCACTTGACTCCAGCCAATCTATGGCCCATTGTGCTACTAAAACAGCATACGGAAAATCCTATCCAATGTTACTCTATGCCGCAACCGAGACAAGATCGATGAATTGACCGGATCATGTCCAAGTGGCTTTAAACGTGGACTCAGCTGCACAGACATAGTATGGGCTCAACGCATGCTTGTGTCAGTAGTGATGTCCAAGTACTGGGATTTCCACAAAATGGGAATTGACATGTCATGAGCCTTCAACACAATTAAACACTTAAAAGACCCTAGATGTACTACGCCACGCCAGTTGTAATGAAGATGACCTACTAGTGAGACTACTACTTGCAGACACCAAGCTGAGAGTACGGGTCAAGTCAGTGAAGTCTGCAGAGTTTGAGACATCAATCGGTTCTCCACAGGGAGATGGTCTATCCCCTGTGCTTTTGACCTGTTAACCTGTTACCCAATCCATTTGTAAAAAAGCCTACAACAAAATATGTTTAAATCAACACCCTGTTACATTGCTGCTGTATTGAAATCCGTACTGGAAAATTCCACAAGAGCCAAACTCCCACCCCACATCCCAAGTGGCAATACTGGGGATGTCACTAGAGCTGGAATATGCCGACAATATGGACTTCATGGATGAGGAAAAGATACCCCTTGACGAACTTCTCCAAATAATGCATGCAAACTAGAAATTGAGAATCTCTTAATGAATGGATCTGAAACAAACACATACCTATCTACAAAGCATGAAACTAAAGAAAATGACGATCCACTTTGTCGTCACAATCCATGAAGGAAAAGTAAAACCCTGGACTCATTGCTTTCTAGTACTGCTGAGAATGTTGCGTGCTGCATCATGGGGAACATAGCTTTTCAATCCTTCTGGAAGCTAAGGATTCGGAGATCAAAGACGCCCTTGACAAAAAGAGTACTTTTATACAATGCAACCTATGTATCCTTGATACTGTATAACTTCAGCAGCTTGGCACCTCCAAAAGGCAGCTCTACCCAAGGGTGATGCCTGCTACCGCAAACACCTACCCGCCATCACTGGGAACCGATGGCCAGACAGCATATTCGAATGATAGCACAACTTCGAATGATGCACTACACAAGATGTGTAATACATCGCCGCTGTCCGTAAAAGTCTCCCATCAATGGACCATGTTTGGCAATGTGCTAAGGATGCCAAGGGACATACCAGCACAGAGAGCCTTGGAATTCGCCCTACTGGGATCCAGCAAATACAAAGCCACGAGAGGATGTCATTGCATACATCTGTTAGCATGCTACGAGGTGACCTAAAAAGCAGGCCTCGATACACTGGGATCAGGAATGGACCTGAGGACGCTTTAGATTTTGGCCGAGGACAAGCCACTGTGGGAAAAAGCGAAGAAGAACTGAGTGCAGCTGTAGGATGTTTCTACTACTACAGCCTCAGAATACAGTAATCATACTGTCTGGAACATAGGTAAAGCATTTGAAATCATGGGTGGAGGGAAGTGGATGGACATCTGCCCATTTCTAGGATGACAGGATTTCTAGTCCCTGATGAACTTAATTCGACCTAGTCATGAGGGATTGTCAGTGTGTAGAACCAGATCAAGATTCCTATGGCGATAACAATGCCCCCCTCCTGTTGGCACGACCATGCAGCCTTTGGTCAGTTGCGTACATATACGTAATGTGATTGCTGGGTTAAGTTTAGCTCTATATTATGTCCGGATGCACAGCTGATGGGCTTACATAATCTCTGTTCAGATTACTTGAAAATCTGAACCTGTTATAGCCCAAACTCCGACCTAAGATCAGTGTAGCAAATGGTAGATTATTTAAATCTAAACTATCAAATCGATGTTGTTGGGAGACTAATTGAGTGCCAGTGATTAGAGACTATTTACATCTACTTTGGAATAAAACATTAGTGGGGAAGAGCACAAGACCGGTCCATCTATTTCCACTTCCGGTGGACTACGGCTTCACAATTCTGAGACCGAATTGTTATGATTATCATTATCACATTCATGGCTGTAATGTCGAATAGAGAACTACACTCACACTGTTCAACCCACCCCTCAGACACGAGAAGATGCAACAACACATGATCAAATGAATGAGCATATATACACAAATGCACACCACATGCGTAGGAAGATGTCCAAAAGTGGAGAGGGGGCAAGGCAACCCAACTCCTGGGGATTCTCCCCGGAGCAAATTAGGAAATTTAGATGTTCTGAGACAGCATCTCCTGCATTTTTGGGGGTAAATATTTACGGATATACACTAAAAAGTGTTGGGGGAGGGAAAGAAAAATTCATATCTTTGCCCACCCAACCAGACCCCTTGCACACACACGCACACACACACACACATGCACGCACACATGCAGCCACGGACACATGCATGCACTGATGCACACACGCACACACACACACACACACACGCACGCACGCACGCATGTACGCATGCACACACACACACGCACCCACAAACACCCCGGCGCATGCATACCAGATGCATGATGTGGATCACCAGGAAGCATGAATTGCCTGTTTTAAAATTTATAAATTGTTCTGGCAAATATTAAAAAAATAGTTTGACTGTATGAGGTGTTGCCCATAGATGTGCATTAAAATTTGAGATGAAATAGTTTCAGGAAGTGTTTTCGAGATACCTCTACAGAGACACCCTCTCTGAAGTTCACCTGCGTAAGCACCCCCTCTAGGATTTTGTCATATGTCTTGCTTTTATTAAAGGAAAATTCCGGGATTGGTAAAAGTGTACTTTATTTTAAAGTCTTATATGACTAACATATTGGATCCTAAATAAAAACAATAGACACATAATACGAGTAATTATACCATCGTAAACATGGAATTATTTTATCTCCCGGACGGCGCCATTTTCTTGCAACGAGAGCGAGATTTCACGAGATCCTGACATCATCCCCGCACCAATGCTATCTTTGCCGAGCACGAAAGCTGTACAGTAAATATGTATATGCATGGAGGCCTAACATGTGCTAATTTGTAATCGTTAGGGCATTGTCCAGTTAAGCTAGTAAGTTTTTCAAGTAATTCTAGTATCCGAAGTCGGTGGGGGAATCGTCAACCCCTAGACCGCTGAAGCATAGATTCCATTTTCTCTATCCTATCAGAATGTGTTCATTTTGGTAACAATGCTGCTGTAAGTCGTGCGTATTGCCAAATTACTCAGCTGACTCAAGATACCGTTAAAGCGTGTGTCGCAGGCAGTGTAAATATATATTCCAAGAAAACATGCTATGATAATATTACCGGAACCACAGAACCGATTGTAATAATTCTGATACCTACCTGTAGCTGCAAATTCGAAGATTTATCCAATGCTAGGGATGTTAGAATCTGCCTAGTGGTTCAAAAGATACACTGCGGAAAAATCTACGCCAGCAAAATTTCAAACACAAATTTCAGGATGCGCTCTATCCATCATCCCATATCAGAATGAGTATTACTGCTACAATGACAGAATTTGATGTGCTGAAGCTTTACAATGTTATTATTATTACATATCGGGGGAAATTCCATCAAAATATCTTATTTATTGAAATTACTACAGCTTGCCTGGCAATATTGATCGGCGATGAAAATTTCCCGACCTTATGTCAAAATATTAATTCATTTGGTGATAACTCTGGCAAAATTCATGTGAGCAAAATTATAATTGGTCAGGCAAATAGACATTTCTTTCAGCTTTAAGCACACTACAATTTAATGACAATACGCAAAGATAGAATAACATAAAAAAGAATAACATATTCTCAGATCGTATCTTAGATGAATAATTAAAAAATATATATTCCAGTCTTTTGAACCCCTTGTACGATATTAACATCCATTATATCATATTAATCCCCAGGTCAGCTCCTAATTAGAGATCCTATAATCATTGGAATCGCTTCAGCGGTTCATTTGCTATTATCATTTGCGTATACTTCCTTAAAATATATACCCGCATCTATTGGCCTGGCTCCTCCAGTCATAGCAAAAGTGGTGGTGCAGGGCTGACGTCGCTAGACGCGATAAAATGGCAGCGCCCCCATGTGCGAAAAATTGTCAATTTTACCGACTTTATCTAGCGATAGTTGGTTACGCTATTTCTTTCTAGTTATTATTTTGACGCAATTTCATTAAACATGCAATAATCTTTCAAATAAAGCACACTTTTTATCATCCCGGAATTGTCCTTTAACTTAGTGTGCCCTGGCACATACATCCAGATATAACGTATATACATGTGTTATACCTCTGCTTGGAATATGCGAACGTTTTTACAAGCGCATGTCTTGACTTTTTAATATGCATGCTGACAAATATTTTGAACATAATTTGACTGAACACGTGGAGGGTCCAACATATTTCCACAAACCCAACAACAAGTAGGCAGATTTCACGGATGTAAATCTAGGGTATGAAGGCAGCACTTTGTTATATGGTATAATGTATATACAGGTTTATAATTCTGCATGGCATAGGTGAACACTTGTATGAGTGAATGTCTCTGCTATTGCTATTTAATAAAGCGTTCTAGGGAATCCTTTGAAACTAATTGACCTGGGTGGTGTTGAGAATGTGACATATTTCCACAAAACCTACAACAACCATCTCGATTCCATGGATGTAACCCTAGGGAATGAACATCGGGACTTATTATTAATATTATTAGTCAAAACCACATGCATGTAAACGGTTTGGTGTATAAACCCCAGCCCACAGACCCTAGGCATAGTAAAACTTAGTATTTGTAAAACATGAATGGTGGACCCTTTCACTCATGTCACCGCACGTCAATAGCTCTACACCTCAAACAATGGCGACTGTATAAGAGGTTGTTCTGATTGGCTGGGAGATGGTCCGTGACCTTGATTGGCAGACCATGTCCGAACACATTATAGCTCTGTATAATTCCTCCATCATCTCAAACAGTGGCGACTGTATGTGAGGCTGATCTGATGGGTCGAGAGTTATGACTTCATTAATATTTGAATTAGGCCACGCCCCCTAACAGTTTCACAGCTCATTACCCTTTCCATAGCTCTACAGAGCAAATGTTTTGGGCAGCCCGAGCTGCGAGAGTTACTGACTACACACCACCACTCACTGTACACAACTCTGAAGGACACTTTATCGGGACTGACAAGGGAAAAGCTGAGGTGATCCGAGAATGGTTCAAGGAACAGTTCACTGAAAACGATGATGAGCCCTTGCACCCGTTCTCAGGAAACCGCAGGCCATTACTAACACCAATTAAAACAGTAGAAGTTGAGAAGGCACTTAAAGCCCTGAAAATGGACGTGCATCTGGACCTGATGGCATCAGCAATGAACTATTCAAATATGCAAGTGACATTATCTCAAACCCGATCACGCACCTAATCAATTCAGCTTTTATGCACCACCTTCCCACCGACGCTGTATGCCAAGGCACCGTTATTGCACTACCCAAGCCCAAGAAGCCACCTGGGCCCCCAGCCAATCTGCAGCCCATTGTGCTCCTCAACAGCATACGGAAAATCCTATCCAATGTTACTCTATGCCGCATCCGAGACAAGAGCGATTACTTCACCGGATCATGTCAAAGTGGCTTCAAACATGGATGCAGCTGTGTAGACATTGTATTGGCTCAAAGCATGCTTGTGTCGGTAGTCATGTCCAAACACTGGGACTCCCACAAAATTGGAATTGACATGTCACGGGCCTTTGACAAAATTAAACGCTCAAACATCCTAGATGTACTACACCAGGCCAGCTGCAATGAAGATGAGCTACGACTAGTGAGACTACTGCTTGCAGACACCAAGCTGAGAGTACGAGTCAGTGAAGTCTGTAGAGTTTGAGACATCAATCGGCTCCCCACAGGGAGATGGTCATGTCTGCACACTGCGTCATGGGGAACATACCTTTCCAGTCCTCCTGGAAGCTATGGATTCATAGATCAAAGATGCCCTTCATAAAGAAGCTATGTTTATACAATGCAACCTGCATATCCTTGATGCTGTGTAACTGTAACAGCTGGGCAGCTCCAATGGCAGCTCTAGACAAACTCGATGCCTGCCACCACAAACACCTATGCACCATCACTGGACACTGGTGGCCAGACAGCATAATTTCCAATGATGCACTATACAAGATGTGTAATGCGTCGCCGCTGTCTGTAAAAGTCGCCCAGCAAAGATGGTCCATGTTTGGCCATGTGCTAAGGATGCCAGAAGAGACACCAGTACAGAGAGCCTTGGAATTCGCCCTACATGGAGCCAGCAAATACAAAGCCAGGAGAGGACGTCATTGCAGGACCTCAAGAAAGCATGACTCGGTACACTCCAGTCAAGAATGGACCTGAGGAAGCTAAGGATTTCGGCTGAGGACAAGACACAGTGAGCAAAAGCGAAGAAGGACTGATTGCAGCTGTAGGATATTTCTACTACTACAGCCGCAGAATACAGTAATCTTACACAGAGCAAACATTGGACTGCATAGGCAGCTTTTCTGATTGGCTGTGAGATGTCACACGACCTCGATTGACACAGCATTTCGTACAATGGCGACCATATAAGCAGCTGCTCTGATAGGCTGCGAGGGGTCATGCGATCTCAGTTTGAATACACACCACCCTGGACACTTCACACCCCGACCCACCTGTCAATAGATCCAGACCTTGATCAGTGGTGACTGTATAAGCAGATGTTCTGATTGGTCAAGAGTTATGACATCATCAATATTTGAATTGGACAACGCTCCCTAACAGTTTCACAACTCATTGCGCCTGTCAATCATCATTGACACGTTTCAATATATCAATGGCTCGAACTGTTGTGAGCATATTGGCGGCTCTTCTGATTGGCCGTGAGGGGTCAGATTAGCCTGCCTTTGACCATGCCCCCTTCAGGTTTTTCCCATACACCTTTAAAACGCAATCATCGGCACACGTCAAAAGATCTACATCCCCAAAATGTGCCCAAGGGATGGGAGTCTGGTCTGATTGGTCGAGCGAGTTATGACTTCACCAATGATATCATCAATGTTTGAATTAGGTCATGCCACCTTTTTTCTCCACCTGAATCTGATTGGCCGAGAGAGAACAATAGAAAAAGCTCTCAAACAATCCGATTCGAGTATTTTTGGGTGTGAAAAAAAGTGGGAGCGCCTAATTCAAATACTGATGACGTCATTGATGACGTTATAACTCTCTCTCGATCAATCATAATTGCCGCCCATTCCGTCGCCTCTCTACTTGCGTGCATGCTCAAATATTCTAGATTTTCACATTAAAGTGGATGTTTAGAAACAAATTGATGCCAATTATGGAGCCAGTGTAGTCCTAGTGACGGTGGGCGATGTGCGTGCATGTGTCCAACCCAAAAAGTGCATATTGGAATAGTTACACTGAATGGGTTCTGGTGGACCACCCCCACCCCGAAAATTTTGAGAATCTGATGTTTGAGTAGCAATCTCCCGAATTCTGAGCATTTAAATGGCTTCATCATTTAGCTTCCAAATTATGGTTTCTTTCCATTTGATCTATACGTGTCACAATTTTACCTTAAGTTTGTGGAGGAGAAGGAGACGAACAGCAAATGGTTGTTAAGTTTTACAAGCCAAATAGCAGAATTTTAATAATGGTCAATAAAACAAGTGGCATTCATTGCCGAAGGAGTAAGAGTTAGGAAATTGACGTATCAAGAGATGCTGAACATTTTGTATTGTAAGAGTTAAGATATATCAAGGACTGGCAAGGAAGTGATGAATGTTTTGTATTGTTTCCGAGAGTGTGCCCTATTAGCCAGTCAGTATTACTTCATAGCTAAACTGTCAAACAATACACATCCCTCAAACATTCTTTGTGTGCCTGTAATTACAGATAGCCACCCTGTTCCATACCTCAACGTCCACCGCATAGCGTGACAGCATGAGAGCCAACCCAGTGAGTCTTTCCTCAGACATATTATTTGGAAGATATGTTTTCATCCTTCGATATCCTTGAAAATGAACGCTCAGATGAGGCACTACCAACAGCTAATACACAATCAATTTCAAGAAGGATTTCAATGTTTGGAAAGATGTCTGAATCACACAGAGATTAGACATGGAGAGTCTATGAAGTTAACAGGTTGTTGACCTCCACTTCTGTCAGTATTTGAATTATGCTTTCTGTCACAAACGGGCTAGCAGATCATCTTTGATGATCTTTCCAAAACAATATTTGCCAGTAAGAGTGGCCGGATATATGTCTCAAATAATGAATTTCAGAACCAAAAGAAATATATCTACATGTAGGTCTACTTAGCTGTTTCGCAAATCGACTGGGTTCTTTCTGTAATCACTGTAAGGTGTAGTGCTTGGTGCATTATTCTGGTATTTCAGAATCATAGCTGAAAGTGTCATTGCCAATTCAGACATACACTCACACAATTCCCCCGCATCTTCGAACCACCAGTGCAATTTTATACCTAGCTTCTTTTGTGTGTCTGAAATCTGGTTGACTGTAGATTCTATCACAGCATATGCTTTGTAGCAGTCCATCTGTCGGCAGTTTAGTAGCGATGATAGCATACACTCCGCGCATATTTTAGCCATGATGAAAGGCACCCTGAACACGAAGGACTGCAGAGTTGCCAGCAGACATTGGACCTTGACTCGAATACCTATCATGAATACTAAAGAGGAAAACTAGATGAATTTAGGGAAAATAGATAGGCATTTTGACTTCAGGCAATGGATACCAAAAGGTCACATGGTTTTAACATTGATTCTGGTTCTGGGTAAACGTAATGTCATCACGTTTAGGCTAATGTACAACATAATTTATTTTTAGAAATTGCTAACATTCTGAAGGATGAATATAATATATGGAATTGCAAAGCAAATTAGTTAACCCATTAGTCTGGTTGCCAAACCCTGATTCTTAGCTGAACCTTGCAAAATGCGATACCTAGTTGTTGTCGCATGATTTTGTACCTTTGATGTGTCCTAGTTACAGAGCTGAATAATGCAACCCTGGCATCTTTGGGGAATTGGGAAATCCATGATGGCGTCCAAGATGGCCGCCATAATATTTAAGTCGCTAAATTTTGGCCCCCAGACCAGCTAGGAAGATAATTTCAGTGTCTATGACCAGGTTTTTGGGGTGAATGAATCCATATTTTACATTATCTAAGATAAGAAATTACTCAATCAGTTATATCCGAGATGGCTACCATAATGGCTCCTGCGAAAACTGAAATTCTGCAATATTTTGGCTTCCAGATGAAATAGATTGATAAATCTGATGTCTATAACTATGTTATGTAAATGAATTTGGGTTTTACATAAACTAACTTACGAAGTCAGTTTCTTTATCAGGGCTGCATCCTACTCCAGCCTATTTTAAAGGAATACTTTCTGTCGCCGCATTTATTTGCCTGAATACAAGAATTTCCACACTCCAAACCAATGAAAATGGCTTAAATTTGTCATATACCATTATCAAGTGTAAATTAAATTACAAGAAATTAAAACTGATCATATAAGTGCAAAATAAATTTTCAGCCCAGTACATGCAGGCCACTGATGAATTAATGTTTCTGTTCCGGATCATATCCTCCGAAAATGCCCTTACATGGGCAAAGCCGCAAACTATACAGTGTAATTGCAATATTTGTCTAACATCGATTACAATATTAGACTGATACAAAGTTATTCATCTTCATCTTCTGGTTGATTGTTCTCTTCTGGTGTAGTAAACTTTGTCCATGGGTTGATGAGACATGTCAATTCATCTGTGGAACATCCACAGAAGACTGTACAGGCAAGTTGAACCTTGTAACAACAACACTTCCCTGCTCCACATGACTTATCAGTGCTGCACCCACATCTAATCATCTTTAGAATTTCACGTGGTGCAGCTTGTACATTAGATGGCACGGTCACTGGTATAAGAGACTTTGAGGTATTATCCATGAGCCATCCGTAATTTCGAACATCAAGATTCGGTGGCTCCTCTTCTAATTCTGCCATCCAAATAGCAAGCTGTAGATGAGTATGCTTGACATTTTCATTAAATGGCTCTGGTGTTGGTGGAAATGATCTCATTTTTGGGGGTATTTGTGACATTTCGGTTTGCAACTTTTCGCAGCTATGTTGGATAGCACACCTTGGACATACTTTCTCTGACATTACTTCCATAACACATTGCTACGAATGATGTGGCCTCGTCTATAACGTCTTTATGTCTGCTCTAGTGTCACCAATGCTTTCAAGTTTGCACCCTTTCATTAATACTTGCAGCACAGTGGCTTTTCCAATTCCAAACATGTAAGCAACAGTGTCACATCCTGATAGTGCATGAGCTGCCAAGACATACGAAATGAGTGTAGCATGCTTTTGAACTGTAGCAGCTATATCCACAAGAGCTCTTTGTGGACTGGTTGCTTCCGTAAAGAGACTACATGTCAAGTTTTGCTTGTGGTGCATATACATAAGGAGGATAAACACTTCAGTATCATCACATGTTACAACGATGCTGCTTGATGATTCTTCTGTTGCTATAGTAACCATTTGTTGTACAATGATGACATCTGCCTCTTCATGTGTTGTCCGCTTGTCATATCTTTGCAGCAAGAGTCCCATTTGAACCTGATGTGGGATAGGGTTGGATCCTGTAATTACGAATCTGTGGCTATATGCAGCGCTAATAGCATGTAGCTTTATTGATACAGTTAGAAGTTGGGAGCAAATAAGGTCAATCATCTGGACTTTATTCTTTGTTAGATTTAGAACAACTTTCTGAGAAGGAAGAGGAGTATCTAATGTGAGCTCATGTTCTCTACTCGCCTGCTGACGTGCACGGGAACTCCTGGTTGCACTCTTAATGCTGTAGTCGTAATACCTATCAAAGATACGATACACATCACTTTGATTAAGTTTGTTGATAATATATCCTATGAACCCATTAATAAAGTCCTTGACTGTACCGTTTGTTGGCCAGTGGATGATCCATAAAATTGCACATCCATCTACAATTAGGACAGCTGACTGACATGATGTTCGAGCTCAGTGTTCAACCTGAAGTTTCTTTTTAATGTAGATTTAGTTGTAGTTACTCGCATGTCACCATCGTCATCAAACATGGATGTTGGTATTGGAGACAGTTCGTTGAAAAATATGTTCTCCATGTCTAATTCACGTGAATTTTACAAGCCCATGACTCTTGAATATATCAATTCGGTATCGAATGAGGCAGCTGACCCAATCTTCACACTTTTCCTGTTCTCAGCCATAGGTAAAACATTTTTGGGTAAACTAGTATGAAAGCCTCCTGGCAAATTTGCTTCATACATCAACTGTTCTGTGTCTATCGCAGTTGCCTTGTCTGCATTTACGTTTTCACAAGAGATTCTTCCTGTTACAATATCGATGTGATTTCCAGGATGCCCATCTGGGTTTAGTGGGTCAATGCAGCTTTTAACTTCTCTCTGATTTTCTCTTTGTCTTTGGAATCTGAGACTATTCGAGTTTCCATTTCCTCCTTGTAATCAAAAACCTGCGATGCAACATCCTTATCTCTCATGTCTGATATATCGTTGATGAGGCGGCTGCAGATATGAAAGCTCAGTGCCCATCGTTTCAATGCCGATGTGTTATGAGTGATACCCACACTCCCTCCAGGATCATGCCCATATCGCATAAATGTGGTTTCAATGAACATGTCAGACCACATGCCTTTCCATATTCCTGGCCTATGGCGCATAACATGCGGACCCTTCATGAATTTGGATAAGACTTCAGTGGGGAGGTTTTCCATCGGTCTCAGGTAATACAATCCGTATCTGGCATAGTTCATATGCCATGCAGCAAAGAAATAAGGCATCATTGCTGAGACTGTTAAGATATGTAGCGGCCAATCAGCCTCCCGTTCTGCTCTAATAAAGTTCATTATCAGAAACATTAATTGGTTTGAGTAGACAGTCTATCCAAAAGCTTTGATGTTCTGCTAGCCGTAGCAGTGTCCTCCAAGGTGAACAAGAGGTCATCGTATGTGTCAACACTCTGTATGGTTTCACGCAACAACTCTTCACTGACCATTCTGAGGGCCCTCGTATACTGTGGGAAGTTCTTTCCAATCAACATGCGTTGTACTCATCCAAAAGCCACTTTCAGAACATCTTCAAGGCCACTATTTGCCATTAACGAACCTACACAAGCAACGAAGCTCATCAGGAAAGGCATACCACCGAGTCTTGGAATGGAAGTAGAGAACCGCTCTGGATATACCCACACAATGCTAACCATCACACGATAGAGTCGTTGGTCTGCTGTAAATTTGAATCTTAAAACCTCGTCATATGAACATGTCACACCAAGGTCATGCAAACAATCGATTACGCTTTTTTCTCTAACCAATATGCCAAGAGCTACTTGGAGAGATGTTGGCTGGTTTGTTAACAAACTTGTAACCATGTTTTCTATCAGAATTGCTGGCAATGTTGAATTCAGTTTTTCTGTAATATTGGCGAGGAGACCCTTCGATGAATAACTCATATTTTCCTCAGCTATTGCATCATCAATTCCCGAATTGTACAAATACCTATCACGAGTTGTAGCTGTCTCTTCTTTGACAATTTCTCGAGCAACATTCGTAATTGACATATCTGATTCATCGTCATTTACTATTTTAAGAACGCATGTAGCTTTGCAGCGGAAGATAATAATATTTGCAACACCATTTGCTGATAAGACAAGCAAGTCATTGTCAAAGTATTCAGATAACATTTACACAAGATTCCGAGAGCGAAATGTACCACCATTTGTTTGATAGACATTGAAGATTTCAACTGATGACCATATGCATGTAACATCGGAGCACATTGTGTCTATTACAGTTTGAAGTGCGGTGTCATCGCTCGACGGCTTAGGTTTACCCTTTGCTCTCTGTATGCACTCAGTTGACATGAATCTAATCTGACAATCTTTATGATAGCGTACATCGGCAGCATGTAAGTCACTTACATCACCCTGAAATCGAATTTGGACACGATTAGCCCAGTCATCACTTCGTGATACAATCACGTATACGATGAAACGCAATTCTGGTGGCAGCTGATAGTCAGAGCGGGGTTTCCATTTAATTGCATTTGAAGGTTCATATGTAGGTTATCACCTCTGAGTTTACTCGAGTCTATGATCTTATGTATGCGTACAGGCCCGGCAGAAGTGAGTTCCTTATCCTTAACGTCACACTTTAAATAACATTCAGTTATTTTGCTATAGTCTACAGTTACCTTATTCTGTATAATAATAATAATAATAATAATAATAATAATAATAATAATAATAATAATAATAATAATAATGCTTTACAAGTCAGAGATCAAAAGAATTTTATTTATTTATTTATTTATTTATTTATTTATTTATTTATGCTGATGGATTGAATTTAGGTTTGGAAATGTTGCTGGCTTACTGCTTGCGTTATCACATGCACATTTGTTGTAATTCTGCGAGCACACGACAGTTTAAGCCTGTTTTATACTTATAAGTGGTGCTTTTGCGAAAATATGTTTTCTATTTACTCTTGGTAACAGTTTTGAAAATTACCCCGTCCCATGTATTATTGTAAAATTGTTACACTAGGTGGAATGCTCAGAATTTATGGATGTGGGCGAGGGGGAGCTTGTGTAATCAGTTTCATACATTACACTTTAGTCAATAAAGGTGCATGTGTGAGAAAACAGACATTTAGTGACAATATACAACACTTTATTATAAAGTTTCTTTTCAAATTTACACAACCGTATCCGTCGGGTGACCTATTTCCCCTATTTCGAGCAGGAAAAGATGCTAAAATGCGAATGAACAACTAGTACTAACACCTCTCTGTTACGGGAATACATAACTATTCATAATACCCTAAATTTACCAAAAGAAATCATCATTCTACATCAAGCGTAAACTAAGATAGTCGCGTTTAATTGTTTTTCATGGTGGCCATTTTGAATTCCAAGATGACCGCCATAAACACATTTGTGAATTCTTGGAATTGGTACACCAAATGGTTTCGGAAAATATATAGTTTCTACAAATCCCTCAAAAAACTTTAACGAAAATACATAGTTTTTACAGAGATTTCTTAATCTAGATCATCTGGAAACCAAGACAATGCATAATTTCAGTTTCCCAGGAGCCATTATGGCAGCCATCTTGGAAATGGCTGACTCTGTAGCCCCATCTTTTGGATAGTGTAAAATATGGATTCCTTCACCCACAAAGACATGGTCATAGACACCAGAATTGTCTTCATAGCTGGTCTTAATTAATAATTTCGCATCATGGACGCCATCTTGGATTTCTCGATTTCCCCAGAGATGCCAGGGTGGCATCATTCAGATTTGTAATTAGGACCCCTCAATGGTACAAAACCCAGTGAAAACAATAAGGTATCGAATTTTGCAAGGTACGTGACTCTGCCGCCAGACTACAATTGGTTCCAGACCAGTCATTCATTTCCAAATAAATACAAGCATTCGGAACATTTACTAAAAGCTAAATTAATGTAGGCATTAATAATAACCAACGTAGCGCCGCCCCCTTGTTTACTGGGTAAAGGAGGATAACTAGTGTGTTTTTAAAATGATATTCCTGGCAAGGTTCACAGAATCGTATTGTGAGAGGAATCGTCTAGACACCACCATCTTGGGTAGCGGAATAGTAATTCATTCTCCTGTGAGGGAATCACCTAAGTAACGTAACAAAGAGCAAATCTCAGGTAATAAAAATATAAACAAGACATTCTTATCATGGAAAATCTGAGCCAGTGTGTTTGACAATATAACGTTGCTTCCGCTGCTGCTCATGATGATGCAGTTGCGCGCGTGGGTGTATGCGTGCGTGCGTGAAAATTCCGGGAAATCCTTTTGATTTGAGAATCCGTGAGAAATGGGAATTCCCCGCGCGGAGAATTAAAAATCTCTCCATGAGCGCTTCACAAGACGCTCGCTTGCCCACTGCCCGCCTGCCGCCCGCGTTAGTGTGTTTTGTCCTTATTAATCTCATATGTTTCAAATCTGACAGACTGACGCCCGCGTGACGCCCGTGTTACGTCCGCGTCCTGTCTGTTCTGCCCTTTAGACACACATACATGTAATGTATGCGAAAACGTGTTTGAGTAACATTCGAATTAGAAGGCCGAGGAGATAACTCTTGACAGATTAAATCAAATGCTGCCTATTTGGTAGTTGCCTCCCGTGAAATGCAAAGTACGTTCGATGTTGGCCCAGTTATTATCCTATTGCTAGTATGGCCAATCTAAAAATATTCCCCTGTGGTATTCCCCACTTAGGGCGCCATATGATAATGTATCCCCCACCCCACCCCCCTGTGGTATCCAGCCCCAATAGGATGTGGTTGCGACGATATAACTAATCAAACCAGATTCACGCAAAACTCATAAACATGTGTAAATATCTAGGTCATGTTGACTTACATATACGAATGCTCAAACACGCGCGGCTTATTATGTTGGCTTTAGTTCAGCTGAATGCGTTATATTATTATTCCTTAGCTTTCTTGTCAATAGGTCACGGTGACCTGATACTACCTTCAGTCTTGAAAATCGAACAATAACCTGCGTATTGATCTATAAACACATTTCTAGAGACAACTTATTCTAGACCGCTAGGCGAGATATAAATCGTGTATCTTCATATTGACTGCCACTCGAATAGCCGTGCTCTGATAGTTCAAATTTCAAGCCTGTAATATGTTTGCACGACGCTTGCTCATCAGTGGCGTCCGTAAAGGCTCGTTCTCTATACAACATCCATCGGCAATAAAACCAGGTTTTGTTCGTTGGTTAGTCAGCGGCTCCAATATTGGAAGACAGAGATGGCTAACACGTGAGCGTGACCTAATCCGTAGTGCCCGCAACGTCAGCAGCAGCAGTATGACCACCAGTAGAGGAACTCCGGCTGAAACAGAACCCAACACCGACAAGGAATGCAAGCTACGGTATCTGGGCGGTGAATATGAAGGTAACTTCTAACGCCCCCACACTCAGAGCCGAATTAAGTCTATTTTCTAATTAATTGGGCCGTGTGTGGGTGCCAGGGTGCGTGTGGCTTATTGGGAATGGCTGAGCACTGCCGCTGCAGCCGTCGCTCCTGCTACTACTACTATAGCAAATATAATACATATAATAAATAAATTAATTACATGTGTCAAAATGTTGTTGAATATTTTGAAAGTAATTTGACTGAAAGCTGGTCCTGCTTTAGGTTTCAACACAGGCCTATTCCTCAGCTTACGCATAGAATGACCATAAAATTGAGATACTGGGATTAGAGGTTCAACTGGGTAAAATGTGATAATTGTTTTTGATTTGGGGGCCCATTATTTTTTCGAGGTCCCCGTGGCTGTAAGCCCCTTATCCCTTGCCTTAATCTGACTGCCCAGACGCACAGCTACACACTAGTCCGAGTCTTCTGACTCTGCCCACACGCACCCCTACACATTAGTCCGAGTCCTCTGACTGCACTATGAAAATCCCAATATGACGTCCGAGAACGCTGCCTAACAGGATTTCCATACCGCGCGTGTACCCGCGCGGGTCGAAGTTTTCCATTGTGCGCGTTTTTAAACTAGACCCGCGCGCGGGTCGTCCTGTTACTGATGCCATTTCCTGTTCTCTGCAACTAGCTGGTATATCCTGGAAAATTCTAGATCCATGTGTTTTCTATAAAACATTCGCCAGATCACGCAGTCACCATTATACCGTACTTTGTTTGATGTAACTGGAGTTGTTAGGGTTGCTTTTTCATAAAACACGCTGTGTGTCGTTAATGATGGAAGAACAAGTGTTACTTCTACATCTCCTTAAGAAAAAGAAACTTCTGGAGAGTATACAACTACTTCTGCTAAAAAGACGACAGTTAATAACAACCAAACGTAAGCACCGATTTTGGGTACATGAAATTATTAAGAGGCGCCATGAGCAAGGTGCGTATGATAACTTAGTGCGGGAATTAGAATTGGACAGGGACAGACACCACATATTATTTTCGCATGTCAGCAGAGCAGATGGACTATGTGCTAAGTTTTGTTGGCCCCATCATTAGCAAGGCAACTGTGGCGCGTGAAACAATTTCTGCAAAACAAAGACTTGCAATTTGTATAAGGTAAGAAAACATTAACAAATGTTGCAAAGATTATTTTATCTTTTATTATTTATCAGTTTAATTTTTCTTGAAGAGTTCATCGTGTTTGTAAACGTGGAATCGCTCCAGTCTCTCACATACTGGTGTTACATAAATTCGATGATTCAGTAATTATATCTGACATGTTTGACGGTTGTTGTTGCCACTGCTGTGGCTGTTGCTGATGATGCAGTAGCTGCGATTGATGTTGTTGCAGTAGCTGATACTGTTGTTGATGTTGCACTGAGTGAACAGCGATGAAAGGGTCAAGGAACGACATCTACTCAAAGAATTGCATCTTCGGAGCATCGGATGCGCCAGATCCACTCTTTTTGGTTTGCAAAGCTCGCTTATACTTCATATATTGGTCTCTCTTGTTCTTCCATCTTTTCTTTAAACAAGCACCTGTAATCGTTTAAAAGAGTAGAAGTTACATTAACTATATTGCTTGGTGACCTAGGGAAAAGGAAACAACAAACTATTGTAGGAATTGGCCTATAATAACGGTTTTGGTCAAATTACTTTTGCCTTTTGTAAAATAATTCAATAAAAACAAGAGCAATCAGTGAGTGCAGGCCCTCGCCATCCTATTTTGACACTGTAACTTCAGATTTTCCGGATATACAGAGTTGTTCTTTACGCCAGATTTATCCCAGGTTGTTGATATCCTAGTGGATAATAACACACATTCTTGTGTTAAAACTTTTGACCAGTCGAATCGACAGTTTTCGAGATATCCATTGATCCATAATTTGATCCGAGATCCGGATCCGGGTAATCTAAGTCGGATCACTCCCAACATTCGGAAAATTTATTTGAGGACCAGCACGCACGCACGCACGCACGCACGCACGCACGCACGCACGCACGCACGCACGCACGCACGCACGCACGCACGCACGCACGCACGCACGCACGCACGCACGCACGCACGCACGCACGCACGCACGCACGCACGCACGCACGCACGCACGCACGCACGCACGCACGCACGCACGCACGCACGCACGCACGCACGCACGCACGCACGCACGCACGCACGCACGCACGCACGCACGCACGCACGCACGCACGCACGCACGCACGCACGCACGCACGCACGCACGCACGCACGCACGCACGCACTTCCCCTTGCGGGGCGAGGGTAAAAAGAAACATTTTGAAAATTTGAAAACTGAAAGATAGCGTAGTCTGTGGGCAACATGATTGATTCTACTATAAATATAGGCATACGCTAATGTATTACCTGTCATGCCTTCTATGCTCAGGTTCCTGGCAATCTTGGCCCACACATTTCTTGTCCAGACTACGTCTCTATAAAATCCTAGAGACTGGTCGTATATTCCAGGGTTTTGTCTCACCTCTTCAATCAGCCTCTCCATCTGTGCGGTGGTTAGTTTTATATCAGACATGTTTCTACTCAATATATAGGCCTACATGAATGCACGTGCATGCCAAGAATAGTTACAGGCTGGGGGTTTCCCAGTAATGACGTAATTGGCTAGGTTTCCCTAGTGGCCGACCCGCGGGGCGCGTGCAAAATCGCTCACTGACAGATTTTTTCTATCCGCGCTCGGGTCCCGCGCATCCCGCGCGCGGGGACCCGTGTGGTATGGAAATAACCTAATTGAAAATCAACTATATGGTATGGAAATCCTGCCTAATACTGTACTGCACACGCACCCGCACGCACATTGGGTGTGTGTGTGGTGGGCTGAGGGTGGGGGAGGGGTTGGAATGTAGAGGGGGATCGAGGCTAGTTGTTGTGAGTTTTAGCCCACCTATTCGACTACGTACAGTAATCGAATTAGTAACAAAACATATTATTTGGAGACTATTATAAAATACTGAAATCTGACATTCGGCGTTTTAGTCAGGCTCACTGTGTAATTCTGTGGGAACTTTTTGTTGATTTCAGGAAACATACATATTTGCAAAGTAATGGCTATGACAAATCCAAAAAATGGGTGATTTCATTTTTCTGATATGGTTCAAGGTCATTTAGAGGTCAATAAAGGTAACATTTGACACAATATCTGGTTTCTTGCTGTGGACACGTCACTTACCAAGGAAATCATTACATGCTGCATATCAAATTAAATCTTATTGAAATATAGTATCAGAAATGCGATGTTCATCGTTACCTGTCAAAAATGTCAAAGGTCAAATTTATGGCAATGCGTGTAAATCATCAAAATGTGATCCCGTCATAATATTATATAGAAATATGTCATGCTGCATATAAAAATAAAGCTTATCAAAAAGCATTGTCAAAGAGTTATAAGTATTTCAGTTTCCATTTCGTATTACCTTGTTATTTTACTTCAATTATGTAATAAAATTAATAGATTGCATCAAATTAGGTTTTTATTGTTTAATGTCTTGTCATTAAATTACTAAGTAACAGTTTACACAATTTATTCAAATCAATGACTAAATAGCAGAGATTTCAAAGAGAAACATAGACTATAAATCTAATTGCTTATTAGACATTTAGAATTCTAATTCTATTTATTTTTATGTTCTCATATGAGAAACAATGGTTGATCTCCCAGAGGTAGCAGCAATGGTCTACAAAAGGGTAAAGTCTCAAACAAACCAGAATCGTTGCATTATCTGTCAAGTCAAATTGATGTACAGCCCAAAAAGGAATCATACGATCAATTACTTAAAGGTATCCACACGCGAGGGCCACTAAAAGGCAGTAATATATGTAGGCTTTCTCATAGACGAAATGAACAAACTGTCGATTCTCTGAAATCTATGCGGGCATCTTAGCATCGTCGGTGCTATTCACCTTTCCAGAGTACCCACCCATCATGTGACGTCATAATGAACCGCGTGATGTGTAGAATGACATAATGAATGACGTCGATAAGTACGTCACAAACGCATATTTGAAAAGGGTCTATGCGTTGTTGTACAAATTGTTTACTTTTACTATTTAATAAATATTCTGTTGAATATTTTGCAACTAATTTGACTGGGCGCTGTTGCTGCTATAGGCAGCAAAAGCACCCAGTCGAATTAGTTGCAAAATATACAACAGCTTCCCTGTATAGTTTTCAGGAAATTGATGGCTAGGGCATTCGGGGATCGATCAATCCCAACACGGCGAGGTGTGGGTGGAGCTTAGCTAGTGATAGGCGGGGCATGGCTAAAAATGGAAAGGTCCATTGTGATGGTATGATTAAAGACTATTCAGTGTGTTAAACAGCATCATGGCAAATCATTAAATGCTGGATGTTTTGTGCTGAAAAGGAAGGGAAGACGCAGCTCAACACCTGGTAACATACATGATAACTTTGCTAGATTTACCCATTCTAAAACACTGCCATCTTACTCTGAGAACTTTTGTCAAATAGAGCAATGTTTTAACTTTATATCTTATAATGCCAGTGAAGTGCTAAGACAAACTGGTGAACATAGTGACAGAGATGATTTAAAAGTTAGGCTTAGTACCACAGTTGAACTGAAGGATGCTTGTGCCATTGACTTAACATATCACAACAACTGTTGGATTAAATATGCCCAGGGATCTGTGTCATCTACAAACTCATCTACAGAAACCTCACAACGGATTCAAGGACAAATGCCATTCTTTTCTAAAACTGATTGATATGATTGAATTCCAGACTTCGAATCAAGCTTATCTCTCAATTGAAGACATTAAAAGCACGCATATCAGTCTTTTAGGTGACTCTCTTGAATCTCATGTACCAGCATACAATCGCAAATCGTTAAGTAATCATTTCAAGCAGGAGTTACCGACAATCTCCATTAAAAAGCCTGCTACTTTCTTCTCGCTCAAAGCTTGCCAGCAAGATCATGCAAGTCCTTGAATTAACACAGACAATGTCAATCCAAATGAAATACAATGCATTTATAATGTATAATCAGAAAGAATATGAGAACATTCAGAGCTGAGAATTGTAAAATGCCAGATATTCGGGTTACTAGTGATCAAAGTAACGTACCTCCATTTCTCTACATGCTCATAAGCTGGAAAATCATTGGACCTGTTATGGCGGTAGATAAAAAGTATTCAGGAATACGATTTAGATCTTATTGTCATAACAATATGTCAAAGTATTATATACACTCAGAAAACTGACATGCAAATTCCTCACATTCAGAATACTGCTGGGACTACATTCAGAATGCCACAGGATAAAGAAAGCCCTTGTGTTTTAGGATTAGCATTACCGGTTCATCATGACACGAGAAACAGATCCTTATTTGAGCTACTATAGGCTCATGGCTATTGTGTAACTTACAACACTATTCTTAGAAACATCCATAGCTAATGTAGTTGTCGGTAAGATGCAACAGTTTAATGGTGTCTAAGGTACCCCCACTCCTCAGAAAAATAAATGGGCATTTGCAGCAGACAACACCGATTTCAGTAAAGACAGTCAAGATGGTAAAGATACATTGCATGGAGCCATAATTGTGGTCTATCAAAACGCTAGTAATGTGTGCAATAGCGCTAGAAGTATTGAGTCCTAGTGTAAACCACACTTAAGAACAGTCAGGTTAATAGGGTGCCGACAAGTAGAAAGTAACAGAAACAATCTCGTTGCGTTTTGAACGTATAATGATCAGAACTCTAATCTACATTGTACATAGGTAACTGCAACCTGATCCTCGAACCAATATTACATGAGACTAAATATCCTTCGCTCAATCGCATTCCACGGTACTCCACTTACACTCTTGATTAATACATGCAACATATAGCGACACATACACCACACGTGATTCATAACTAGACATACATTCTTCCAGGCAATCAGTCCACAACATTCTCCCGGCCCACAAAAAATGGGTAAGTTAATCATCTCTAGCTATGATTCTAATCATTTCTCTTGCTGTCTGGGAATATGTTCGTTAGAAATTGTGTCATTAGAACCATCGGTCGGGATCTGTGGAAGATCTGAAATTGTTCCAGACGATACTTCTAATGTATACAATTGGCTAATGGGTCGATTTTGTAAGCACATTCTTCGTTTTAATTTGAGCTGAGCATATTTGATGGTCATTTCCATAAATAAGTTTCACTACACGGGCGAGTCTCCATTTGAGTTGAGAAGTGTCGTCATGGACTAGAACAATATCTGATAAGATCACCAGAACTTCGAGGGTTCTTGTTGGAGTGAATGTCTCTCTCTCTCTCTCTCTCTCTCTCTCTCTCTCTCTCTCTCTCTCTCTCTCTCTCTCTTTCTCTTAGAGCAGTGACATATTCATTCTGCCATCTTTGCCAAAATGGGAAAGTAAGTTAGCAAGATACATTGTCGTTTTTTCCATCTCGACCTGAGAATTACCAAAGGTTGTGTCAGTAATATACCCTTGGATGGGTCAAATTGATAATCATACGACCGTGTAGTAGGTGAGATGGTGTCAAAGGAGAAGGATCATTGATATCTGCTGAAAAGTATGTAAGAGGTTTATTATTAATTGCTGTTTCAACCTCTGTGATAATAGTAGCAAACTCCTCAGAGGTGGCCAATGCCCTGCCAAGGACTTTCTGAGAGTGGCTTTGGTAATGCCGATCAGTCTCTCCCAAAATCCCCTTGCCAGGGAGCTCGCTTTGTGATATTTGATCATTCAATATGATGGTTTCTTCTCCAGCAGAAAGTAAAGTTGATGCGTTATCGGAAATGAATCTACATGGTAAATATCTGCGTGCTACAAAGTGTCTAAATGCATAGAAAGGCATAGACAGACAGACTTGGGACCAATTCTAAATGGATGGCACGTATGCTGGCACACGTGAACAATAAAATGTACACTTTGATCTCCTGTCTCCCCCCCCCCCCCCCCAATGTTTGATTTGACGTACAATGCACCAGTAAAGTCCAAGCCACAGACAGTAAATGGTGGTGCTTCTAAGAGTCTACACGATTGAAGCCGTGCTGCATCTGGGAGATGATAACGTAGTCCTGTCAGTCGCTTACATTGTACACACTTGGATAGTATGCCTCTAACCGTTCGCCGCATTCTCGTAATCCAATAGTTTTGACGTAAAAAATGTCATCAGCATTTCAGTTCCTCCATGTTGTATCTCACGGTGCGCATCATGAATGAGAAGTCTCATATAATGATCATCTGAAGGCAACAGAATAGGGAATCTAGAATCGTATTAAAGTGGTGCATTATGAAGCCTTCCTCTGACACGAACGAATCCTTTGTCATCTAGAAATAAACGCAATTGTTTTACAAGAGGATTTCGTATTTTACCACCCTCTTGTAAAGCTTCAATTTCACAAGTATAATGCTCTTAGTGCACATGTGTTAACCAGAAACGCTCGGCTTTATCTATTTCGCTTGCTGACAAGTGGTTTGTAATTGCTCGTTTCTTGTCCTTTAAACATTGTACGAATTGCAACACATAAGCTGTAATTCTATGAAGTCTTGCCCGTGATGAGAAATTCTTTGGATTGATAACGAATGGTTCAGTCGGTTTCTGAACTGTTATATTTTGGTTGTCAATGTGTCCTCAACCTCTGCACCCACAGTGAGAACAGCACTATCAAATAGGTGACAGATGGGCCAGTCGTCCTGTGTGAGCCAGGTAGGTCCATTCTACCAAAGCAATGAATGAGAAATCGGAGAAAGAAATTCCCAGTGTCACTAAGTCCATAGAGTAGTACCTGAATTCGTTGATTTGTCGAGACTTGATTACTTTGATATGATTGCTCACAAATATGGACAGTTTCTTATTGCTATTTATCCAGTGGAGTACAATTTGATTCTCAGTCCACAGAATGTTCTTTGTAATCACGAGAAGTTTGTTAATTGAATTGAGGACAAAGTTCAGTAGATTGAAAGCGATTAGCACAGCTAGTAATTCCAGTTGTGGAATAGTAAGTTCCTTAATTAGTGCGATGCAAGATTTTGCCATAACTAAAGTATTTTGTCCATGTTGAATGTCACTCAAGTAGATTGCACAAGAATATGCTGATTTGCTAGTGTCAGCAAAAACGTGTAACTCATATGTAGACTCTGCTGTTGTACTGAGAGTGAAACATCTTCGATCGATTGCTGTAGTAGAAGCTAGAGAAATGTCATTGACAATGTCTTTCCACTCTTGTACTAATTCACTGGGAAATGGTTCATCCCATCTATATCCAGCCTTCTTCTTCTTCGTCTTTTCGTTCGCTGATCATACCGACAGTCCTAAGTGACCATCGACATGATCATAAGCGTTAAGTGCGTGGATCCATGGTTTATTAGAGTGCGCCGTGCGGCCGGGAACCTCTGTCTTCAGCACTGGAGGTTTCTGTCAGGGTTACCTCACCCTTACCTCCTTTAGTCGCCTCTTATAACACGGAGAGGATACGGAAGGTGTATTCTAAGCTCCACCTACAGCCTTCCAGAGTCTTTGAATGAATAGCTTAGCGCATACCTGGATTGGAGCTATGTACCCTAATGGATCGAAAATCTTTGCCGCCATCTGCACAACTGTACGGTTAGTTAGCATGTCCTGAGATTTTGCTGAAACTGCTGTTTAAGGAATGAGAGACGATCGTTTTCAGTGTCCCATTGTATGCCAAGCGTTGTCCACATACATATTCAAAATTAAATCCTGAGTAACATCGGACAGCCGAGCTTCTAAATGGTTCCGTACTGTTGAATTAAGTAAGAAAGGTGAACAAACTGCACAGAAGAAAAGAGCCTTGAATTGGTATGTTTTGAAATCACTTTCGGGGTCATGATAGTCAGATAGCCAGAAAAGCTTTGTATATTTACTGTCATCAGAGTCCAATCCAATTTGCAAGAATGCCTTCTGACTATCGGATGTGAAGGCCACCGTATGTATTCTGAAACGCAGTAGGATTGTTACAGGATCATTAAGCATTGGTGTGCCAATTTGCAGGCAATCATTCAAACTAGGTGCATCGTTTTGAGAAGAAGAGCAATCATAAACAATGCGAAGCAGGGTGGAAGTTGATTTCTTCATGACTGCACGATGAGGTAGATAGTGTTCAGTTGTGGGATCATTATCTGCAACCAAGTCTATATAACTGTGTGATAATTGTTCCTTGATAATGTTATCATAAGCCTCGCGTATATCAGGTGCAACTCGTCTTACCATGGCATGTGTACGTTTCTCTGCTACTTGATGGTTGGTGGGTAGTGGAGCATGATCCTCGCTCCATGGAAGCTTCGCTATGTAGTAACCTTGTTCCTGACGAAGGTGGATTTTGCGATAATCAGTATGATTTGCCACTGTCTCTAGCTCGTCATTTTGTACTCCAATCCATTCCAAGTCCCAAAATCGTTGTAAATCAAATACTTCTTTTTGATTAGTGCTAAAGTCCACGTTGACGTAATAGTCTGAAGCATGCTTCCCTTGGGTGTGTTGGTTTGTTGACGCTGTTGGTCTGGACAACAGAAACCCGAGCTTAGACGGTACTGCCATTGGACTGGGTCCTCGAATAATGTGGTCACCGGTGATTGACTAGTAATAATCCGCACCGATCATAACCGATATTATGTCCTCGTTCACACACGAATATGGATGGGCTAACAGTAAACCCTTGATGTGTGGTAAATTAACCACTGACCCATTCACATGATTTCGGTTTGGAGTTGAGATCCTTGGGACTACTAGGGCACATATAATCCAAACTAGCAATAACAGAATCATGATCATCTTCATTGAGTTTACAAGACACGAAAATGTCCTGAACACGGTTTTGCAACTTAGTAATTAGACCATGATAAACATCTTGCTATTTGACCAGTCTTGACTTGTCGGCCATTCTTAAAATTATGCTGGTTACCACACCATAAATGTGCAATAGCACTAGACGTATTGAGTCCCAGTATAATCAACACTTAAGAACAGTCAGGTTAATAGGGTGCTGACAAGTAATAAGTAACAGAAACAATCTTGTTGTGTTTTGAAAGTATAATGATCAGAACTCTAATCTACATTGTACATAGGTAACTGCCACACTGATCCTCGAACCAATATTACATGAGACTAAATACCCCTCGCTCAATCACATTCCACGGTACTCCCGTTACACTTTTGATTAATACATGCAATATCATATAGCGACACATACACCACACGTGATTCATAACCAGGCATACATTCTTCCAGTCCACAATATAATGACTATGAAAACAGTTTGCAACAACTGCAACTTGAATATTGGAAACGTTTACATGGCTGCAATACGAACTATTGCTACATGTAGCTCAATAGAGAACTTTGGACCTGATGATGTGTGGGAAGAACCAACTATTTGGGACCAGCAACTACAATGCAAGTCTTGAACCATACACATTACAAATCAGCCATAAATGTGAACATTTTTACCTATTTAACAATCTTTGAAATCCTCTTGATAGCAAATGCAAACCTTAGAGACCCAAGTTTTAATTAAAAAGATTTAAGAAGAAAAATGCAATGCAATGCATTGCACAGAAGTAATGGAGCCACACAAGGAAATCCAAACATCATTGTCCTCCATCTTGAAGCAGCCGGTATTCTTTGCCATGAATAGGACCAAGTAGAAAAAAACTAACGTAGATATTTGGGTGACACAAAATCCATGAAGAAACTGATCCTGAGATATGGACTGTGTTTGGGTAAGATGATTTCTGTGTTACAATAAGTGATATCCTGTTTATGTGGATTGGTTCAGACCGTGCATATGAAATGCAAAACAGAGCCATGAAAGGAAACAGATAACTGATTGGCATATCTTCCAATTCTAATGCAAAACAGTGATTCATTCCAGCTGGGCCTTAATTAGTGTGAATGCGGCAAGAGTATAAGTCCAAGTTTCTACAAGATCGTACAAGTCATCTGAAGCATGGGCTACTAAAGACGACTCATGTGGTAAAGAACCTAAAGAACGCTAACTTGTCTTACTATGTAGAATACAATAAAATTCTATTCAATCTAGTATTACCGAAGAAGTAGCACATGGCATCCTACACGTTGATGGACTCAAATGGTATCAAATGGTTGAAGAATATGCGAGAACTTGTTTTCATGGTGATGTTAGTCTGTGCCCTGCGGACACCAACAAAGCTTTTGGAGCTGAAGTGCTACACACACGAGAATACAAATGAACGATCTAAATGAAACACACAAATTGCTATTTGGTAGGCTAATGGTTATCGCAAGGACAATCAGAGAAGTTGACTTGTCCTGTGCCATAGGCAAGTACGGATAGATTTGTAGACTATGCTTGTCATTGAAATCTTTGCTATTTTGCTCTTAATTTGGATTAAACACATAAAATGTGACCTATTAATTTAATGACATTAAACAATAAAAACCTCATTTGATGCAATCTATTCATTTTGTTATATGATTAATATAAAATAACAAGGTAATATGAAATGGAAACTAAAATATTTATAACTATTTGACGATGCTTTCGATAAGCTTTATTTTGACATGCAACATGCCATATTTCCTCCTAATATAATAATGATTATCACATTTTGATTATTTACATACATTGCCATACATTTGACCGTTGACATTTCTGCCAGTTAATAATGAAACTCCATATACATCGCATTTCTGACAATGCATGTCAACAAGATTTAATTTGATATGGAGCATGCCATAGTTTCGTTGGTAAATAATGTGCCTACGGCAAGAAACCTGATATTTTATTCTATTGACCTCTAAATGACCGTAAACGTTATCAGAAAAAATGAAATCATTTTCATCAACTTATTCAAAATTTATACAAAATCTGATCAAAATGATTCTATATGCATCTAATATTTGCATTGTTTACATGAAGATAATCTGATCTAAAACATCAGGGGCCATTGTTGTTATTGTTGGTTTGGCTTTACTGGCTGCTCACACCTATGTGTATTTGAACCATGACTCTCTCTTTGAGGTGGTCCCCCGAAGGGTTGTGTAGCTTCCCCGAAGGATTGCAAAAAGAAAAAAGTAAAATAATCAAAACCTAATATGTTACTAGGGGTGTATGCGCCTGTTGTTGGCGGGTGTAAGTGTTGTATGCCATGTAAAGGAGGGTAGGAGGGGAAATTACGTTATTTATTTAGGAGGTTTGCTGGAGTGGAGGGCAAGTCCGTGAAATTAAATCAAAAAGGGGCCGTATTCACGAAGTATACTAAAAGTTATCTGGAAGCATTAAGATTTGAAACAATTTAGAAAAATTCAGAGACGATTGTCTTCTTCTGAGCCACCATTTTACTTGATATTTGCAGGCACCATTATTTGGAATTCTATTGTTCTCGCTTCTACCCAATGCTCAGTATGAAACCATTCCTGTAACGCTAATGCTAGTCTTTATACTGTTGGCCTCCGAGGTGAGCGGATCTACCTGTATAACGTGTGGTAAGTGTGTAGTATTTTCTATGGTAGATGTGAAACATGCTAGCCTAGATATTTTTATAATAAGTTAACTGATAATTGTTGCTGACGATAGCAGCAATAACTTTCCTTTAAATTGTTTGCGAAGTAATCAGCAGAAAATACTAGCTAACGATAAAGTTGTTGCTGATTTAGTCAGCAACGACTGTCAATCAAATTGCTAGAAATATCGTCAGAATGTGTTTTTACATTGATAGCCCTACTTATCATTTTGAAAACAATCTGGTTGGAAGTTGTTGCAGCAGCCTTTTTCAGTCAATTTCGCAAAATTGGATAGTAGAACTTGCAACAATTATCATTCAAATTACTATAAAAATATGTAGCTTCACGTTTACAATAGGAAATACAGATTTAGAATCGAACTACTATGTGCTTACTACACCGTTATATAGGTAGATCAGCTGAACTCGGAGGCTAATAGTACAATTACTATCATTAGCATTACGAGAATGGTTTTATACTTGACTTGGCGTGACAGCAGAAACAATAGAATCCCAAATAATGGTGGCTGTAAAAATCAAAGCAAAATGGTGGCTCAGAAGAAGACGATTGTCACTGAAATTTTCAATTATTTTCCTAATGTTATACTGCTTCAGGATAACTTCAAGTAGGAATAAATACACAGACGTAAATATGGCATACGTAAAACCGCGCCTATGTCTATATTCACCTACATTAGATGAGTAGTTAGCCACCTCTTCATGAATACGATGTAGTCAGGTCTTCTAAATATGTGCAAGCTGGTAGGTGGGTGCGTAACTTAGGCACTCTTTCAGAATACCACCACAGTGTTATTCCCTTGAGATTTGTTATCCATGAGGGATCTAAATTTTGATCTTCACCCTACCTTTTGAATGCAGTATCCAATTTCCATACCACGTGTTTTACGCTGATGGAATGCAACCATGGTATTATTGTATGATGTGTTGCGCCATCTGCTTATTATCTCTGAGGTAGCATTTAGCCAAGCTCCCCACTGTATATTTATGAGATTTCATTACGAGAAGGTCCCCTGACTCAGACCTAAGGGCATCCTCCTTGCGTCTACTTCCTAGAGGTAGAAGTCTAGTAACACGCACTCGTTTCTCAAAATCCCCACCTTATCCCACTGTTCATGTGCTCTATGTGTACATACCATTGCTAATATATGTACACTAAACCTGAATAAAGATTGTGGTGTATGTACCCATCCACCATGTGTATATTGCATATCTCTGACCTTAAAGTGTGTGTAGGTGAGATATTTCTTATTATTTCTTATTAACAGCAACAACAACAACAACAACAACAACAACAACAACAACAACAACAACAAAAACAGATACGTAAATGATATATGAAACTTGTCAGTTAACTCCTACACATAAAAAGGGTGTTATTACACTTATCTATAAGAAAGGTGAGAAAGGTTTATTATCGAATTGGCGTTCGATATCTTTACTAAACATGGACTATAAAATTATTGCAAAAATACAATCTAATCGACTAAAATCTGTCTTACCATGTATAATACACCAGGATCAAAATGCATGTGTACCACATAGGTCAATACATCAAGATGCTTTTATTTTATTTAGTATGATTTCTTATGCAAACGAACAAAATTATCCTGTGTTGACACTATCTGTGGATCAGTTAAAGCCTTTGATAGAGTAGACGTTACCTTTTTGTTAACGGTTTAGCTTTAAAGGTGCATATTCACAACAGAATGATTGAAAATAAAATTGTTAAAATTGCATACTTTTATAAGCTTAAATTATGTGCCTATGCGCAATGAAACGAAATAAATTGTGCCTCTATTTCAATTTCGCAACTTAAAAAATTATATTAATTTATATGGAATGGAATCATCATATGTTAAGCTTTATTTCGTTTTATTACATATAGGCTCACAGTTTAAGCCTCTAAAAGTGTATAATTTAAACAATTTTATTTTCAGAAATTTTACTGTGAATATGCACCTTTAAGTGTGAACACCTTTATAAGATGGATTAAGATATTATGTTCAAATCCAGAGAGTTGTTTAAAGATAAATGGGTATTTGACAAGATTTTCACCTATTGAACGATGGATACGTCCGGGGTGACCATTATCTGCTATTCTATATATTATGACAGCTGAAACAATAGGAGAAGCAATTTGGCAGTAATTATTCATTGAAGGTTTTACAATTCCAAACAGTGATATTGAACAGAAAATTCTGCAGTTTTCTGATGATATAGAAATTACTGTCTCTAATACAAGGTCCATTAATGAAGGTATGAACGTATTTCAGATGTATGAAAGAGCATCTGGTGTTACAATAAATATGAATAAATCTAGTATTTTTTATTAGTGGGTACTATAGAAATACAAATATTGTTTTAGATAATCTATGGTGTTGTAAAGAAAAAATCACAACACTTAGTTTTAGTTTCTTTAATGATTGTACAGAGACAATACCATTCAATTGCGAAAATAAAGCAGAAGTTCGCAAATTTCTACAGCGTTGGAAAGCTAGACATTTAACTGTTAAAGGTAACAATATGATAGCAAACTGTTTGGCTACTAGTAACCTATGGTATATAGGAACGGTTTTTCCTATAACTGAGAATATTTGCCTAAGCATAGAAGCTCTTTTCAAATTTTATATGGTTAGGTAAGCATTGGATCAGAAAAGAGATCTTGCAGAATTTACATGGTGGTCCTAATTTAGCTAATATTCATGATATAGTTAAGGCATTACAGATTAATTTTGTAGCAAAATTTGCACTGACTTCAGAAATTGTTATGGGTTCTTATTATATGAGCAAAACAAAAGTTTCCCTATGCTACATGGTCTGGATGTTTTGACCATGGAATAGATTGAGTATAATAAATTTGCAAATCATTTTATTAAATTATTGCATAAAACATAAGCAATGAATGAAAACCTGATGATATGAATAACATAGCCATTTTAGAAGAAAGCTTATTTATGAATACACATGTAATCTAAAATGATGATAATGAATCTTTAAACATGTATTCTTTGTTAAAGCTAATATACTATATATAAAAGAAATTTTTGTTATCAATAAGCTACGTCATTCTACCAATTGAAGAATTGTATATCACATCTAATAATACTTCATATCGAATGTTCAAGCAAGATTATGAAAATAAAACTTCAACACACTAATTATGTTTTCAAGCGTTTATCGTGTCAGTTTTATATTACTGACAAAGAAGATAATGAGCAGCAAATAAGTGCTTTGAGAACAAAAGCTTTTTATAGTCTTTTCAGAGAATATAATGGTACACATCAGGGCAATGCATACTTTTTGTGGTGGTCAAACTGTTTTAAAGATTTTAAAATAAATTTTAAAAGTTTCTTTAAAAACCTTTTTAGTGAACAACTAGAAAATGAATATAGTGAAATGGAATTTCGCATATTTTATCATAGCATTGCTTGTAACAAATTACTTTGGAAAATGAAACAAAAAAATGACCCATTTTGTAATTTCTGTAATACTGAAGATAATCTAGAACATTGTTTATTAAATTGTGAAACACATGCTATACTTCCTTAATTATATATTAACACGAATCAATGGTATATCTGTTTTGACTAAATATATGTACATATTTGGTGATCGGGATCATTCTACATTAACTCCATTAAATAAATTATATACCTATCTTATATTTCTAACTAAGTGTATAGCAATCAAAATGAGACCTCACATCAGATACCTGGAATATTTAGATGTTTTAAAAAAATATATAGGGTGCCGTATCAAACAAGATTTGAAAAGGTCTGTGTTTTCTCAATGTTTTGTGTACTATTACAAATGGAGAACTGTTTATATTGATGTAATGTATTGTAATGATTGTGATGATTTGCCACTGTGCGCTGATATTTGTATGCTTTGTGAAATAAAACTTTGTAAGCAAGCAATGTAAAAAAAGGAAAGAAAAAAGGAAAAAAGAACAAAAAAACCCAACAACAACAACAACAACAACAACAACAACAACAACGACAATGGTATACAACTATAGATGTGATTGAGATAAGTAAGTTGAGAATGCACACAGAGCAGCGATGTAGGTACAAAAGAGAGTATATTATAAAAGCATATTATAAGGTAGATTTAGGAGGCTGTTTTTCACCCATGCTTGTTTGTACGAAGTTGTCCTTAGGTAATGTACATTGTTGGCTAAGTCTACATGATCAACACCTTCTGTGTCATCTTAACACTTTCAAGGCCAATCCTGTCATATTGGCCAATGCAGTAGTCTTGATGTATGTTTATTTGCAGGCCAAGAGACCCCCCCCCCCCCCTGAAAATCAACCCATTCCAGTGGCAACCCCTAGAAAGTCTCCTGCCAGCCTACAAATGGACATTGACTAGGAAAGAAATTCCTTAGATCTATTTTTCTTAAACACCAGTGGTAAAACTTACAAAACAAGTCTTCTCTTGACCAGCAAATGGACATTCCCTGAACGGACCGTTCAATTATCTGAAAAAGCAGGGCCATTAAACTAGTGTTGATTGATATGACTAGCATTGTGAGTGATTTAATCCTTTAGCACTCAAATCGACCAAAAACGGCTTCAGCAGTGGTCTTGGGAAATGTCAATTTGCAGCCCAAGAGAAGACTATTTTTGAAAATTTGCCACTGGAATGACTGGCTCGGTTATCGAGCCAGGCATTCCAGTGGCAAATTTTCAAAAATAGTCTTCTCTTGGGCTGCAAATGGACAGTTTTTATGAGAGAAATGAAATTTTCTTGGACAAATTTAAGGGTTCAAAAGCTAAGGCCCTGAAACCGTTAAAGGATTTCCCCTAATAATGAACTCCTCCTAAGAATGCATGTCCTCCTATGTCCTCCAAGCACACAAGTAAGCATCATTGTCTCACTCAATTCCCATATATCGTCCAGACATATCAGTCACTGGTATAGAATGAAAAGCTAAGAAGAATGATAATATAAATTATATTTTTTCCAGGCATTGCTGTTATATCAATGTGTCGGCACAATAAAAGAAATGCTATGGGGAGAAACATTATGACAATGGTAAGTCGCAAAGGCATGGTGCGTGAATAATATAATATATAATTAAAGATTATGTTTGATTATACTAAAAGAACAAATACGAAAAATTATTTACAGTTTAATCATTGTTCTGATGAATATTTTGAAATTAATTTGATTGGTTGCCGTCACTACCTATGGCAACAAACCTGCCATTGGTAAATTACTTTTACCGTTGAACATGGCATTTTGTCCTGTGATAGTGCTATACAGGATTGGCAAGTCGCACCTATAAATTAATTGGTAATCATGCACGTTTTCTGTTAGTTAGCTAAATATACAATGGATGCGTTTGTTTCAAGATTGAAATTACAAAATGCTTAACGCGTTAGCCCCTGAAATCCCACAAATTATCCCTATTGTCGTGGACAGCGTATCGACCACTACAAAGATAATTTTAACTGAGCATCATTTTTGCTGGGAGGTTCCCCCATTACAGGTATGTATGGTTACTGTATTCTGCAGCTGTATTAGTAAAACTTCCTACAGCTGCAATTAGCCCTTCTTTGCTTTTGCCCAATGTGTCTTGTCCTCAGCCGAAATCCTTAGCTTCCTTAGGTCCATTTTTGATTATATCGAGTCCTGCTTTCTTGAGTTCACCTCGTAGCAAGTTTATCAGGTTTATGCAATGCAGTCCTCTTCTGGGTTTTGTATTTGTTGGCCCCGAGTAGGGCGAATTCCAATTCCAATGATCTCTCTGTTGGCGTGTCTTCTGGCATCCTTATCACATGGCCAAACATGGACAATCTTTGCTGGGCGACATTTACAGACAGCACCAACGTATTGCACATCTTGTATAGTGCACCATTGTCCAGTGATGATGCGTAGGTGTTTGTTGTGGCAGGCATTGAGTTTGTCTAGAGCTGCCTTTGGAGTTTCCCAGTTGTTACAGTGATACAGCATACAGGATACGCAGGTTGCATTGTATAAACGTAGTCTTTTTTATCAAGGGCATCTTTGGTCTACGAATCCATAGCCTCCAGAAGTACTGGAAAGCTATGTTCGCCATGACGCAGCGTGTAGCAATGCAAGCAGTACTGCAATGAAGTGAGCCCAGGATGTTACTTTTCCTCCATGGTTGGCCGCCACGAAATGGATCCATATTTTCTGTAGTTTCATGCTTTGAGGATAAGTATATGTGGGTGAACTCTGTTTTGGATTCATTCATAAAGAGATTCTCAATTTTTAGCTTGCTTGCAGCTATTGGGAGATGTTCGTCAAGGGGTTTCTTTTGCTCCTCTATGAAGTCCACATCGTCGGCATATTCCATCTCTAGTTGCAGTATTGACAGTGGGGAGGGGGGGGGGGTGTTGGTCTTGTGGAATCTTCCCACACGGATTTCAATGCAGCAGCAAGGTAACAGGTGAAAAGCACAAGGGATAGACTGTGGGGAGCCCAATTGATGTCTCAAACTCTACAGACTTCACTGACTTGACTCGTACTCTCAGCTTGGTGTCGGCAAGCATTATTCTCACTATTCATAGCTCATCTTCATTGCACTTGGCTTGGCGTAGTAGATCTAGGATCTTTGAGGATTTAATTGTGTCGATGGCTCGTGACATGACAATGACCATATTGTGAAAATCCCAGTGAACTGTTCTTTGAACGATTCTAGAATTGCCTGGGCTTTGCCCTGCTCAGTCCTTCAGAGTTTTATACAGTGAGTGGTAGTGTGTAGTCAGTAACTTTGAAGGCTCGGGCTGCCCGAAACATTTTGTGACAGTCATCCATGGCAGTGATTTCATCTGCTAGGGAGTCTGCTTATTGAGTATCAAGATCTTTTAAGCATTCGCTAATGTGGTGCAGATGTTATTGCATTCCTGGCATAAGTCGGTTCCAGAGTATAAACCAATTTGATCTCAATAGTTGGCATCGATCGCCCAGATACTGTTTACGACTTCGGTACCATCCTAGTGATAGCATTGAAGTCATAACCTAATATAGAGACTGGAAATCGAGACCATGCCATTTTAAGAATAGGTGCTCTGTATAAGGAGTCTTCGATTATATTATATCTTTAGCCTTACCTGGCTTGTCTACCAATCATGGTACTCATCATGGGCTGAACCATGGTCTGTCACTAATCTTGTTTCTGTTCACATCTGTTGCCTCCGTTAGCACTTGTCATTTCAGTTGCTTTGCTAGTGTTCAGACCGGTACCGTAGCATGCTGAAGTGGTGTGAATTGGTTTTGATCACTAACGTGGGCCTATGACGTGGGACTGTGACATATCGGGAATGACTTTATTCCGTCCTCCAGTAATTCTGTGCCACAAGAAAATTGATAAACCATCCGATCTTTCAGCGGGTTCTGTTTACAGCAATTAATGCTAGTCTGATAATGCCCACTGTGTCTTGTTGTCAGCCAAAATCATTGGCTTCCTCGGGACCATTCTTGATTTGACTGTACCGAGTCCTGCTTTCTTGAGGTCACCCAGTAGGACGCTTAGCATGTTTATGCAATGACGTCCGCTCCAGGCTTTGTATTTGCTGGATCCAAGTAGGGCGAATTCCAAGGCTATCTTGTGCTGGGGTGTCCCCTGACATCCTTAGCACATGGCCACACATGGGCCATCTTTGCTGGGTGACCTTTGCGGGCAGCGGCGATGTATTACACATCTTGTATAGTGCATCATTGGAAATTATGCTGTCTGGCCATCGGTGGGCAGTGATGATGCGTAGTGTTTGCAGTGGCATGCATCAAGTTTGTATGGTGCTTCCTTTGGAGTTGCCCGGCTGTTACAGTTATACAGCATCAAGGATACGTGTGTTGCACTGTATAAACGTAGTCCTTTTGTCAAGGGCATCGTTGATCTACGAATCCATAGCTCCCAGAAGGTCTGGAAAGATGTTCCCCATGATACAGCGTGCAGCAATGTCAACAGTACTACAAAGCAGTGAGCTCAGGATGTTACGTTTCCATGGTTCGCCACCACGAAGTGGATCATCATTTTCTTTAGTTTCATGCTTTGTAGATAGGTGTGTGTGGGTGAACTCTGTTTTGGATTCATTCATAAAGAGATTCTCGGTTTTTACTTTGCTTGCAGCTATTGGGTTAGCCTACACAGCCTAACGCAAAATGAATATAAAGCCTTACTTGTTAGATAACTCAGTAGCAAGACCCTTCGGTCTCCTCTTTGGAATTATTCCTATTATCTACGGTTTGGTACAATGAACCGTTATCGTCCTGCGCAGTACAGCCACCTTTAATGAAAACCATTTGCCTGTCTTTTAGTCTAACATACGGTTGTAATGTGTGCACTGCATGTACAGCGCGCAGTTATGGCAATCGCCATTATCCAAGCATATACAGGCGTGATATTCTAGCATACTTATTTTTAGTTTCTAGATGCAGTATCTGAAGTAAAATTTAGCAAAGCAACAAGAGTTGTGATTATCCGGAGTGAAGTACCTGGAGTTTTCTGCGCAGGTGAGCGAGCATTAATGAGCTCTGAATTCAATATGAGTAGCTATATCTGGCGGTAGCCATCATAAGACGTTTATCGTGGGTGCGTTAGCCATTTTAGTCCACGTAGCAATAGGACTAAAACTATGATGGCTACTAATATACGCGTCTAATTTAACCGGACGCTAATCTACTTAGCGACGCGATAGCGCACGTGACCTGCGATATTATAGGCTGTACACATGTAAATACAAGCTCGCCATCCTTCCTTTTTACAATGCTATTATACAAATTTAATCTAAAATACTCTCATAATATATAGTGAACATTTACGTATGCTATAATTATTCTAAATAACAATTACTACATGTACATAAATTTGAAGAGATTAAATTACATATCGCCAATCTGATGTCCTTCAGCTAGTTAGACGCTCGTGTCTAAATTTCATTTTTCTAAAATCGTCATGATGGAGCTTGGATATTATCAATCCCTGGCATTGGGAAAGTATTAATGGAGGGATCCGACCCGTCACTCTACTATCTGATGTTATGATCAAATACGTTTCTTGTTAGCTGCGTCACACACAAAATGACGTAGGTCCATCACAAATGTGGGACATTTACAATTACATAGGCAGGATATAGGCAGGATCAGTCAAATTAGTTTCTAAATATTCAACAGGTCATCTGTATTGTTACTTTGGGGAATTCATGGTTCAAAGTTTTAAAATAGATTCCACAAGAATGGAAGGTGGCCGGAGCTTACCTCGAAATGGATGGGGTTGATCTAGAAACAGATCCATCTTCTACGTGTCATGATTCGTCATTTTCTTACCACAGTTATATTGCACACAGTATCATTTCCTTCTCGGCATAGGTAGCCTTAATGGGTGCATCCGATCTGTTGATAAAGTATATGACGTTGTCATAATTAATTACGTCAAATGTAGCCTGACGTAACAAACGTACTTGCCAGAAATATGACGTCATAAAGCTGAAATAGTCTGTCAAGTGTACGAATTGTATGTCTTTGATTGATTTACTGTTAATAAAAATTTTGTTGAATATTTTGAAACAATTTTGACTGGTCGCCGTTACTGCTACATGGCAGCAACAGTACCCAGGCAAATTAGTTTCAAAATATTCAACAGCTTACCGGTATAGTTACTTTTATATTTATATTTGGATTCCGGGAGATCAGGGTTCGATCGATCTCAACACGTACAAAGCGTGGACGGAGCTTAGCTATAAATGGGCGGGGCATATCTAGAAATAGATCCCTTTATTGGCAGATTGAATTGCTAAATTAGATGCAGAAAAAACGCATACAGGCACTACTCTAGTCTTTCAGAGCATATGGTAACGTAATCGGTATACAATATTTCACCTCTCAGGGGCAGACCTGAAGGAACGTTCCGAAATGACAAATGAAGAGGTGGCACGTTTTGTCAGTACCGTGTTACGAGACGGATTATCAAGCTTAGCGAACTTACCGCAGCCTGTGATTGCGGCCCTAGATGGCACTGCTGTAGGAGGTGGTCTTGAAATGGCATTGGCGTGCGATATCAGAATAGCAGGTAGAGATATCGTAGAATACACTACACAATTCACCTTTCCAGAGTATCCGTCAATGATTTGACGTCATATGACATCATAATCAGCCAAGCGGCGTGTCGGATGACGTCATAATCATTGTGTCATAAATGATTCTATTAGGCTCGTTTTTAACTCTTAATAGTCCGACACATTGTAATTTAATAAACATGCTGTTGAATATTTTGAAACTAATTTGACTGAGCATTGTTGCTGCCATACAGTACCCAGTCAAATTAGTTTCAAAATATTCAACATCTTACCTGTATAGTTTTCTGGAAATTGATAGTCAGTGAGTTCAGAGATCGATCGATCCCAACACGAGCGAGGTGTGGGCGGAGATTAGCTAGAGATGGGCGGGGCATAGCTAAAATGGAAATGCCCATTACCATTGATATCAGTACGCTTTCATATATAGACGAGAGATGTGTATGCTGGGCGTGTACACCCTCGACATCCTTCAACTGACGGTACTGGATCTTTCCAGTTTATCCATCAATCATGTAACGTCATAATCAACTGCGTGACGTGTAGAATGACGTCGTAATCAATGCCATCCTAAATGACATTGATGATAAGTTCGTCACGAACGCTTTTAATTGATGACGGACTAAGCGTTGTTGTACTAATTCTATGTCCTTATTGTTTAATAAACATGCTGTTGTATATTTTGAAACTAATTTGACTCAGTAACAGCACCCAGTCAAATTAGTTTCAAAATATTCAACATCTTACCCGTATATTTTTCTGGAAATTGATAGTCAGTGAGTTCAGGGATCGATCGATCCCAACACGGGCGAAATGTTAGTGGAGTTTAGCTAGAGATGTGCGAGGCATAGCTAACACTGGATTACTCCATTGGTCATGTTTTCGAAGGGCAGATAATCCGTCCACTCAGAAATATGCATAATATAATTAATATATTAATTAATTAACTTAGGGAGGGTTTGTGTTCATGAGAGGTCGGCTAGTTCCATCATTGGAAACCAGAATCATTGTGTTTTCTGAAATTGTGAGGGTGATAGTGATCCGGACAATAAGTGAGAAAGGGAAAAATTGGTTGATATTAGTACATTGCCAACATAAACTTCACCATCCCCCCACCTCCACCCCACCCCACCCCACCCCAACCCAACCCAACCCCCATGACATGTATTAAAACTTATTTTATAATTTGTGTCAAAATTCCTTTAGTTTAAATATCAGCAGCCATTCGAGATGAACTGACTACTGTAGAGCATGTGGACACGTAGTGAAGTACAACATTTTACTGCATTGTTTCTGTAGAAATGAAGAACGCTCTCGAAATAATCTTTAGCCCCCCCCCCCCCCCCCCCCCCCTAACCATCATGTTCCCTGACGTGATAATCTTTGACTCGAGTGCTTGGCTCTTCCTCTCTGAGCGAAGTTATAAAGTTGACCATATTCTAACCTCGCAGTAAATAGGTCATCGTAATGTCGTATTATGTGGCAGGTGCAAGTAGGCCAACTCTCGGTTGTTGTGCATCCATGGTCTAAGCTCATTGCTTACTGACCATGTGTGTAACGTTTGTACGAGATACTCTTTAGTACCAGTAGTTTGTGCCTCTAGCTCATCTGAATCACTGACAACTCTGAATTTTACAAAGTAACTATCTGACTGTGAATGTTATGTGGCAATCCTGCTGGTATAGTAAATTGTCACTTACTGTCTGAGTAGTGAAAGATCACCCACGATTCACGTTTCTGAAGATACAATGGGACTAGCTTCCGATTTTGAAGTGATTTAGGGGACATGTCATGTTGTATTTTTCATTCTTCAGCTGACCGCGCAAAGATGGGCCTTATTGAAACAAGCCGAGGGCTGCTACCAGGAGCTGGTAAGTATTTATCTATTCATATGAGGACCAGAGCCGGATTAAGGCAAGAGCTAATGAGGCTACAGCCCTGGGGCGTCGAAAATAAGGGGCCACAAATCCCAATTATTGCATTTTACCTTTTATTCACAGTATCTCACTTTTACAGCCATGATGTACGTAAGCTGTGGAATATTTGGAAACCAATTTGACTGGAACCGGCTTCCAGTCAATTTGGTTTCAAAATATTCAACAGCATTTTGACACATGCGTAACAAATTTATTATGTTTGGGAGTAGTAGTAGTCAGCAGCAGCAGCAGCAGCAGCAGCAGCAGCAGCAGCAGCAGCAGCAGCAGCAGTTCCTTTTATTTAAACATATTTTATTGTACCATATATGTACAATGGGGTTGGGCACAAGTTCTGTCAACTTAGAGATGCTCTCTCCCTCTTTGCAGCAGTAGTAGTACTAGTAGTAGTAGTAGTAGTAGTAGTAGTAGTAGTAGTAGTAGTAGTAGTAGTAGTAGTAGTAGTAGTAGCGGCACCGGAAGCAGCAATAACCCGATAAAGGGCCCCACTATCCGTTAGCCATGGGCAACAAATAGGCTTAATCTGGCTTTGATGAGGATACTCATGGACCAACGATTGCCATGCATGTCTCTCTCTCTCACGCACGCACGCACGCACGCACGCACGCACGCACGCACGCACGCACGCACGCACGCACGGACGCACGCACGCACGCACACGTGCATGACTGAGGGAGGTGGTGGAGGAAAGGAGCGACGGAGGAAGGGATGGGGAGGGAGACGTGGTGGGATGGTGATGGTGATGGTTATAGACAGATTATTTATAATGTGTACTTATACTATGTGCTACTCCAATTACATATGTTGAAACTTTTTGATTTCTGACTGAATAATGTAAAACATAAATCTATCGCTGATTCACATGAAAACTACATAGCATAATATAATGTACAGTCATTCTATGTGCCATATTTTCTACAGGTGGAACTCAGCGTTTGTCACGTGTGGTTGGTCCTGCGATAGCAAAGGAACTTATCTTCACTAGTCGTATTGTTGATGGGGAACAAGCACATCAACTTGGCATTGTTAACCAAGTAGTACCTCAAAATGAGGCTGGCGATGCTGCTTACCTTCGATCTCTGGAAGTCGCACAGGAGATCATTCCTCACGTAAGCTTTCGTTCACAATATAATGGACCTTTCCAAGTTTATCCATCCATCATATGACCTCATACTCAACTACATGATGTGACGTGTAAGAGAATGTCATAATCATGACGTCATGGGTGATTCGATATAGTCGGTCTTTATCGCTTAATGGTACGACGCTTAATAGTCCGACACGTTGTATGAATTGTATGTCTTTACCATTTAATAAACATTCTGTTGAATATTTTGAAATTAATTTGACTGGGCGCTATCGCTGCCATGGGCAGCGACAGCGCCCAGTCAAATTAGTCTCAAAATATATAAGAGATAATGTGTATATTTTACTGGAAATTGATAGTCAGGGCGTTCAGAGATTGATCAATCCCTACACGGACGAGGTGTGGGTGGAGATCAGCTAGAGCTTGGCGGGGCATAGCCAAAACTGGAACGGTCCATTATTAACTATCTCTGCTTCAACTCATTTCAAAAGAATGTGTTGAGATTGGTAATAATTATAACGAGACTCAATGGACCTTTCCATTTTTAGCTATGCCCCGCCCATCACTAGCTAAGCTCCACCCACACCTCGCCGTGTTGGCATTGATCGATCTCCAAATGCTCTAGCTATCAATTTCCTGAAAACTATACAGGGAAGCTGTTGCCTTTGGCAGCAACAGCGCCAGTCAAATTAGTTTCAAAATATTCAATAGAATATTTATTAAATAGTAAAAGCAAACAATTTGTACAACAATGTATAGACCGTCTTCAAATATGCGTTCGTGAGTACTTATCGACGTCATTCATGACTTCATTCATTATGGTGTCATCGTACACACCACACAGTTCATTATGACGTCATATGATGGGTGTGTACTCTGGAAATGTGAATTACCCTCAAAGGGGATTCTTTTTATGGCTAAAGCTGATTTTTGATAAGCTTCTGCACATAAATGCGGTTCACGTGTTATGAAAGTGTGTACAAATCAATAAAGTCACCATCATTTCAAAACCATTTATCACCAGATAGCTTCGGGCCAAAATACTGAGTCAATCTGATGCGTCATTCATGGCAAATAGAACTGTAATCCATAGTAGTTAACATACTGAGTGACTGACAGGTTGGCGAATGGATAAAAAACCCTACCTATGAGAACAAACTGTAGTGAATTGATTAACATGAACACTCACTACAAATGCAATGCTAACGGGCTGGGCCATTTTGAGATGTCTAAAATATTTCTAGCTTGTCTCCTTGTCAAGCCGGATACATTTGTGTTTGTAGCAAATTCCTATTTGTAGACACTTTAGAGACTGCGCTACTTGACTGACCGAATGGTTATTAAAACAAGTGTGGGCGCGCAATCATTGTGACATTGACGGATTTGCCAACATGTCAAAAAGCTTTACAGTTTACAGACACACCGGCCGACAGAATAAGATATGAGAGTCACAACTGAAGCTTCTCCAAGTTCTCGATCTTGGCCTGCAAGTTGGAATTCCCTATGACAATTAAATTTGACACGTGCTGCTGATGTTAATGGCCTATTATAATTTTGGCGTGACATCAGCGACTGTTCTAGAAACAATGTCATAAATTATCCTATGCTCTCTGTGGATGCTAGCCTGCACTGTGTCGCCGTAGTCGCTGCTTCTGTCCAGTAAGCTAACGAATGTAATGACTCACGTGGTCATGGAGCTGAATGTTTATATGACATCACATGACTAAGCATGTTCTTACTCCCAATTTTGTCCAATGGCGACCATTTAGTCTTTCTTCCACATGCGATATTAGAAGAGCAGTTTGTAAAGCTTCACGACAATGTCAAGTAGACTCATTTAAGTACAGCTTTGAAACTTGCCATAATACGTATATAGACTACGCTGTTGTCAAACATTGCTACATACATATTTATCTTTTCTACATTAAATTACCTAGACATGCATAAACACTGACATGCATGGATAAAGTTATTAAGTACCGTGTGTTGTATTTTAGGGTCCAGTTGCTGTCCGGATGGCCAAGGTAGCCATAAACAGAGGAATTGAGGTGTGTACTAATACCTGCACTTACTTTTAATAGGCAATGAGTAATTTCATTAGAACACGCACGAAGTTGTATGCTCAGACACTACCTAAGCGAATCCTCTGCTATGGTGACCTTATGATATATATTATGACAATCACTAAGGACAAGTGTTTTGTATTTGTAACGTGAATAATATGAGGAGGGATGTAAGGGAGGGGTGTGCGTAACAGGGGGAGTAACGGATGGATTGAGAGAGATGCATAAGCGCATCACGATGTCATTGCCTGAATGCAACGTTCATGTATGGGGTGGATAACCATGTATGTTAGCAGGAGGAGGTATAGGTATAATAAATCGTGGTTATACATGCTAAATTGATTATTGTCACCCATTTAGAGAAACATCCTCAGTGGTATACCGATCACCTGTGATCAACCACACATTACACGGTCCGAACGCCCATTTAGAGACACACATTCTACATGGTATACCGATCACACGTTACAGGTCTAATCATCCAGAGACGAATCTGATCAATATGAGTCACCACGAAGAACTATCGAGTTATAGCCACCACCTAGAACTATGGAGATACATGCATGGTGTAGGCTGTGTGACACGGTGGGAAAGCATGGCAAGATCATTACATGACCTGGGCGACTATGCAAATAGATCACTTGAGTCCTGGACTGCTTCTCCTGACCTAATAATCCCAACAGTACTAGATGAGTTACTCGTCCGAAATCCACCAACAGTACAGGAGTTAAGCTATCCACTGACAGAAATGGCATTAACACAATTATGGAAGTATTTAGATCATCTGCAACGATCTAGATGCTGCCAATGTTAAAGAAGCAAGCCCAAAAGTCCGGGTAATCCGAATTCTGCTCTAATCTCTCCCGGTTACATCGACCCCAGATTTTTTACCATTTCTAGTTGGATATCATACACGAACGCTGAGAAGATGGCATTCCGATGTTGCTTGGAACTGCTTATGCTCTGCTTGCAGCAACAGCTGCAAGCAGAGCTCTTGAGCGGCCTGCAGCAACGTATCCTATGCTCTCCAGAGCGATGCTGCTCAGACAAACACATAGTCAGGACCAGTGTCACATCGGCATGAGGGGCTGCCTTGGCAACTCTCACTTGGCAGAACGCTAAAGTGCGTACCATCTGCACCGTGACAGACTCTGGCGTGTTTACAGGTGACGCAGAGGATCTGGTGCCCCCTCAGCTGCAGACAACCACGTCCAGACCTTTCTACACCATAGAAGTGGCAGGCAGACTCAATTTACTCACGTGGGTGAAATCAGTCATAAATGTTTTTCCGCAAATGGTCGCGGAAGGGATTGTACTGAGGCTCTTCTCGGAAGTGGGCGCACTTGGCATCTAATATCATGGCTGTCTGTGAGGCAGCCATCACAGGTATGAGCAGTAGTATAACAAGCATCATATACATGAAGGGTTAAACTGAACAAGGTGAACCCCTCAAGAAATGTCTGTGTCAGATCGAGCCCTGTGCCGGCCTCGATGCTGATGTTCATCCCATCTGGGGCAGGTCTTAACTGCTTCACTTTACCACCAGCTAGAAACCGCAGCTCTAGCACAATGGGTGTTGTTTGCAGACTTGTGAGCCTGACACGCTTGAGCAGCTTCACTGAGCCCTTCGTCTTCGAGGAGTGCGACACACCCTCTATCCGCAGAATGCCATCCTGAATATTGATGGCTTCCTCGGGTCCATCAAAGTGGCGACACAGCAGGAGCTTTCCTCCAGTGACCCAAATCCTATGACCCACTGCAACTAGAGTTGTGCCCTATCCTATGTAGGTCAGGAAATATGTCCCCCAGTTATAAACCTTCCAGACCATGCCATCCTTCTTCACAACGGCGGAGAGTGTGGTGACCTCCAGGTCAATAACCGCTGGAAGTCTATATGGTGGCACCCACATTCGCCAGTTACCACCAGGTCCAACACGACACCACATCACATTCTTTTTTAAAACTACCTGCAGCTGGTTCGCCAGGGTCAACACCACATCATCATGTGACATCGGTGGGGCACACTTCACAGGCGGCTCTAAGACATGAAAGCTGATTCAGCGTCCAAGGTGTTAACATCCTCAACCTTGTCTAGTGACTGTTCTATAAGCGGGTGGATGATGAACTTCTTTGGGACGACATAGCGGAACAGTATTTTGTCCCCATCCCTCTCTCGACCCATACGTTCCTTCGAGACATCCTTTAGGTCAGTGAGCAGCTTTACACCATCTCCATCGACGGGATGGAAGGAGAATATCTTGGAGTCTGCTCCATACTGGAGGACAAACGACTTGCCATCGCTTTTCTTAGCCTTGGCAGCATCAACATCGTACACGTCCATGAGATCAGCTAGACCGGTCGAGTGAGCAAATATGGGCTCCATTGTTTATACCTATATAGGGGTTTAAATGGAGTGTATAGCCATGCTGATTGTCCGATTGCTAATCCAAAATGGGGAAAATGTCATCAGACCATCCCTGGTCGGTAGACATGCGGTTCAGTATCACATAGAATGGGTTCTCTTCAAGGTAGCTCAGCATTCCACCACATACGCATATGCTGATGTGTTACATCCACCACTGGGCAGTAGTACCTACCACAGCTCACTTACTGAAATAGGGTTAGACGTGATAGAATATCTGCCAGGAGCCACCAGCAAACTGTGGAAAGTGATCAGCCCCAACATTTTCACCCATGTAAATCACCTGTTTGACAGCTTGACCATTAGTCTAGATGCCAGCATGGATGGTCTGTCGGATGCTCAATTAGAGTTTATGCTGCTACTACTTATTGACCTATCATCATGATATCATATCAGACCTATCAGGCATTTGCCGAGTTGTGGAAAAAGGTGATAGAGGAGCAGCCACACCTTCTCTGGGATGGTAGCTATAGTGGTACAGGAAATGCGAGGTCGACAAGAAGGCGAGTGACTGCAGTGGGTGAGCTGGTATGAACAGAAAGCCAGAGAGGCAATGAGATGAAGGGACTACAACTCTGTCCAAGAATTGGAGAGCCTCATCCGGCAGGAGGATGACGGTGTAGGGCCAAACTTGTATGATTACTTGAATGATGAGTGTGGTGAGTCTGTAGAAGTCTCGCAGTAGGGAGAGGAGAGGGTGTAGGAGTATAAATTCAAGAAAGTCCGCCAACGGTGGGTGTACTACCAGGCGGACAAGGTGAAGTTCCAGATGTCATGGCCGATCAAGCTACTGGCCCGTGACATTATGCTGGATAAGCGGTGTCTGAGGGAGGTATGTTTCCACACCAATAAGCGCGCTCGGTCCGCCAGGCTCTCCAAGATGAATCCCACAATGACTCATCAACAGATCCTACAGGTCATGGTATGACTTTAAGACCTAGGTATACCATGGCGAAATCGGAATGGCGAAAGCAGCCTGAACTATATCCCACCGTAGCACCTGAGCAGGGTGGTACAGTACATGGCTGGCGACTCCAGCAGATTGACACCATCAAACAGAATCTTGTTCATGAGACAAAAAAGTACAGCAGAACACGCAGGCGATATAAAACAGTCTACAACAGTCTAGCATGCACAACTACAGTGATTGGAGCCAGTGCTAGTGTGGCAGCCGTTGCCACCCTCGCTACAGGGGTGGGTGCTATCGTCGCTATCCTGCTGGGTGGAGTAACCCTTTCTGCTACTGTCGTGGCCACCGACTTAGCGGTTGGACAGCGTCAGATCACCAGGAAGCTGGAGAAGCATGCTAAGTATGTAACCCTGGCACAGAGCAGCATACAGGCTATCGGCGGGTCTGTCAGCAAAGCTCTCGAGAATGGGCAGGTCAGTGATGACTAGTACCACCATATATTGAAGCTCCAAACCCTGTACCACACAGAGAAACCCAAAGTGCGTCAGCAATATCTCAAAGGCTCTAGCGGGTGGGTGGACATGGAGGAGTTAAAAAACGAGATGGTGCGGAGAGGCCACATCGAAGATTTCTACCGTGTCAAATAGTATGCTGCGTCCGCAGCTGGAACAGCAGCTTTAAGATGACTACTATAGATGACCTTCCTGATGAACCTCACGACAATCGACCAGAGCCAAGCACCCCTCCTGGATACACTGGACCCGCTCAAGAGCTGGACTACATGGTCTTCTGGATGACATACCGGACCTAACACCTATCTCGATTACAGTGATATGATGAGTGGTCCCGCATTAGCCTCTCCATCAATCCACGGCCACTGACCAACCTTGCAATCACCATCATGGATGGGAGGAAAGCTCATAGCTGGATGGCTGGCCCGAATCTGTCGTTCTGGAACCAACAGCTGAACTTTGCCATGTGGTGTGCCACAACAGTATGCGGCGCTCTTCTCTGCTGCTAGTAGATCCAGCTCCTCAAGCAATAGATCATCCTGACTCCAATGTGGGAGTTGTGGAAAATGAGATTGCCTGAACTAGCTGGGCCTGCCAGACAGCCCTCAAACATGCTGTCAGCATACACACCCAAGGACTATATGGTTCAGTGGTACAGCCTTTTTCCAGCTTGTAGTAGCGCAGAGTCTTATTCAACTCAGAGTCGGGGGATGCCATGGATGTCTGCAACTGCTGGAACACGTCTGACAGATACTCCCAATCCTTGTAGAATCCCGCTGCTGCCCATTGCTTAGCATTCTTGAGGTAAAATGTACACATTTAAACGTGTTGTATACTCAGGGCTTAAACAATGACGTCAATGGTACAGATTGCAAAGCTACTCTCGGAGAGCCAGGCGAGTCTCCAGAAGGTGGAGAAGCTGCTCAAAAGCAAGACCCAGCAGCTACTGACACAGGATAAGCCCCCGACCATTCATGTTGCCAGTAACGCGGCCGCGAATGTGGCAGTTGTAAAGATGACTGGTGGTAATGAGGTTATTCCTGCTGCTGGAGGCGTTGTCCAAACTACAGTGGCGAGTACGGTTGTCGACCACTGTCTAGGAATAACACATCCCATCCCAAAGATTACCATCGGTGGTGCCTACCAAGATTATGGCCGAACGCATTCCTCTAATGGAAGCCACGGTTCTAGGGCTAGTAACGAGTGCTATGGCCGAGATCATCGTGGCCTATGTCTAACTTTAAGAGGGGTATATATAATGGAAGCCTGGCAGGTCCATGATACACCAGTAGCCTATGAGGCATGGTGGGCTATGCCAGGGTTGGTAGCGCATAGTCGATCACACAGACTGAGGATTTCCAATGCCCAGAAATGGTGGTTAGTCCACAAGGCATTCCCCTGCAGGGAGGGCCAGTATCCTGAGCACTGCTACCTCTTTCCTTGGCCCACAGCATGGTTCTCCCATGCCCATCTGTTTCACTGGGGATATGACTAGGTTTAGGCCACTATATATATATATATATATATATATATATATATATATATATATATATATATATATATATATCCCAACAATGTCTCTATCACTTACAAACTTGGAAAGCAAGGAGATTGTGGAGTTGGCCCACTTAGGTGAGTCATGCCTCGGCTCAGAGGACACTGGTGCCCCCATCTCCTTCATGGACTTCGATGAGAAGGGTAAACCATGGGAAATCCGTGATACCATACCGGTCAGAGACCTGAATGGAAATGTACAATCTATAGGAGCCTCAGCCCTTAACAGTGCCACCGCTGCACTGTTGGCTGAATCACAGGCACATGAGCTCGTTCCGAAGCTGGTCAAGAGCAGAAGCTCCTTCCGACTGGATGGAAATAATCTAAAGATTGGTAGGATCACGGTCAGTGATGTTAGCGTCGATTGTGAAAAAGGGGCTGCCTCTAAAATCCAACTCCCCGAGGTGAAGAAGTCAGGGTTCTTCGGCTTGCTGTTTAAGACCTCTTAAATAGACATGACCTCAGGTGCCTGACAAAGGCCCACTGCGTTACCTTCTCAGCTGTTGTTGTGATTTCATGCTCGACACCGCCATCACATTGTCTCAGCCGGTGGTACAACAATGCCGGTCCTGCAGGCAATAGAGCTCTTACAGGAAGTGCTTCCATTTAAACTCCCAGATAGAGACGAGGCTACAGCCAAACAAGTGCTGACCATCTTCCAGGAACATGTTAGTAGCATTCAGCAGTAGACCAGCCGGTGCTGGGCAGGTGGTATTGATCATCGCCCCTTCGGGACACGGAAAAAACATCTTGTTGCACGCCTTGCTGGCAGAACATCTGCATGAGCGCTACATACTCCTGGTGTCCGACTCTGCCACTGACGCAGTCGACAACAATGACCAGTAGTATAAGGGCCCACTAGCCAAAACGTGGCACCTATAGGCACTAATGGAGAAGCTGCTAGCAGCTCTACTGACAGACCCACTTGTTCTATGCATCGATGACCCTGCAATGGACCAGAAGATGGTCAGCTACCTCAGCGACATCACAAGGCGCATCTGTCATACCAAGATCATCGTCTTCACCCTCTTTCAGAAGTACACCCATGAGATCTTGCCAGATATCCGCCACAATGCTCGGTTACTGTACTTCAGCACGAAGTGGGGGAGTGCCCTGCTGGAGACCATATATGACAGCCTGAACGTCAACGAGACCAAACGGGACTTTGTCGTGAGAGTACAGAGGGTGGGTTGATGGTACCAATTCATCTTCAGCAGCAAGGAGACAGGTGAGCTGTCCCGCTTCAAGCATTCTCGGGAGAAAGCAGAAAACTTCAGCTACAAGCTGGATCCCACCAGGAAGCTAAAGGAAAGCATTAGCCCAGGAAGCTGAGCCACGACAGGAGTAGTGGCGGGATGCTTTTTCAGGGTCGAGGAACTTCGTCAAAAGATTGAGGAACTTCATGAGCTTGTTGAGGAACTTCGTCAGAAGTTTGAGGAACTTCGTCAGAAGCTTGAGGAACTTCGCCAGCCTGAAACTGTATCCACTGAGAATCAGATGCCATGACTCTATTCTTCTGAAACTTCTCGTGGAAGACCCACTTCAGCCATGCCCTCTTAGCATTTGCCTTGAGGCAAGTTTTGATGAGGTAGTCCAGGTAGTTCTCGGGGAACTTTAGAAATGCCTCCAGATTACTTGCCAGTTGCTCACGCCCTATTTCCTTGAAGATGTGATCAATGGCCTCCTTCCAACCCTCGGTCCGCCCCTTCTAAGTACCAGTGGCATGCCCAGCCTCATGGCCCATGGTCCACCCCTCCTCTCTACCTTCGGTGTGACCAGTGGCATGCCCAGCCTCATTGCCCTTGGTCACAGCTGTACTGATATAATTTTGGAAGTAATCTGTGGCTCCAATCTGTAGATCATCCAGCAGGTGTTCATCATCAGTGTGGATATCATATATGCCAGCCCACTTCCCTACCATTAGATCTTTGGGGTCAACCATAGCCTTTTGAAGAGCACGAATGATGGAACTTGCTCGATTTGAAGGGTAGGCTGAGTGACTTGCCCTGGGCACTGTCAAACTTCCGGTAGAGCATCTGAGTCAATAATTCCTTCATACTACGGACCGGTGGCAGTCTATGGCAGTCAGTATCGCCACATCAGATAATGTGGATAATGTTGACATCACGAAGTAGTCGTCAGACCCTGTCAATCAGCAGTTGTACTGGTTTCTTCTTGGAGAGTGATACAGGTTTTTTCTGCCGACCAAAGACGAGCTCGTGAAGTAGTACTCTATACATCGCCGTTTAAAACCTGGATATACCTAGACGTTAAACATGCAGCAGTATGTACAGTATCCAGACGGGGCAGTTGAACCTGCGGCCTCGCACCACACTGATCCTCGGAAGGACTGTCTGACAGTCATTCGACCTAGTATCCATGATGCGATCCCTCTATCCACAGTGGGGAAGTTCATCGACTTCATCCTCTCGGGACAGATCCATGAGATTAGGAGCATGCCCCTCAAGTTCAAGCTCAAGAGCACAGAGGCGAAGAAGGTAGAGCTCCCGCAGGTGGTGAGCAGGTGTGCGATTATGCAGACCAACAACACCCTGGACACCAGCTATGTGAATGACTAGTACCGGGCCCTGGCTCCACTGGCCCGTGGAACTTCGTATTATGCGAAGGTGAAAGGGTACTATGCCGTCGGATGTAATGAAGGCTTCACAGAATTCGACTTACAACTAGGCATAGAAACACCTGTTGCGGTGCCACTCTTCTCCTTCCTCGAGAAGACACATGTGAACCCGGCCTTGATGCAGGACAAGCTGTTCCTCTGGGTGTACACTGAACATCTTACGGATGTAACGATGACCTCTCCACGACTTCAGGTCTGGCATGATGAGAACGACCAGGAACTAAAACGTGCAGGCTCTAGACAACGCACCCTACATGTAGAGCGAGAGCATCAGCAGGTCCAGGCCACAGCTAACCAGCATCTAGAGTTGACATTGCAACGAGGTGCCTCGGACTGTGTAGCTGTATCAGTGTTGGTTCAGAGGAGAAGGGTGGTCCGGGAGGTGGGGAGCTAGACGACTTCAAACTTATTGTGGCTGTGACCAACATTCTCAGTGAGGTGCATGATCTGGCTGATTGCTGTCTATCGACAGAAAACGAAGTCATATGCCCTACTCCGCCTAACCAGTGGCCACGAGGATCTCGAGTCGGTGCTATCGGGTCAGTGCCACCTCAGAGGAAGGGACATCCCATCTAAACATGGCAACCAGCTCAGCTTTCATGTTGGGAGCCTGCACGGAGAGCGAGAGGGTACTCGTCCGGTCGGAGTAACAGTGCTGTACTTTTGATATAGCAAGGTACACTTCTCGCAAAATGGAGGTATTCAGCTTGAACACGCATAGAGCAAAACTCCAGCAGCTGTCCCAGCTACTACCGCTCCTACAACTACTATGGCTGTCTTCTGATATCCTAATGCCTCATAGTCGAGTGTCAGCTCGGAGAGCTTTACAACCACGTGGTACTCATCGAGACTCTCATCAGCGTCTTTGATGTTCTGGTTGGCTTGAGCCCTTTGTTGCCATCAGCGTGCCTCCCTTTGGTGCATATGCTTGAGAACCTTGTTGTACTCAAACTTCTCCTTAAACAGCTTCTCCATCGCCTGGTTATGGCGTTTTCTCTCTACCTCCGCCGCCTTATGGTCAGTGATATCTCTATATAGCAAGTTTAAAGCACTTGTATAGACGGCTCTCGAGCAGGTCCAGAGAACAGACAATGTATGAACCGGAAGCGTTTGAGGATTATGATGATGTTGACGAGGACTACGATGAGGACGACTATGATGAAGACGAGGACAATAATGAGGATGACTATGATGAAGACGAGGACAATGATGAGGACGCCTATGATGAGGACTATGATGGTAAAGACGTAGAGCGGGAATCCCGCCGACTAACCCACCGAGCCAAAGGGATTTATCGTACCTACGTGAAGGGCTGTCTTGGCTCACTAGCGGCAGTTGGGGCTCTGATTGCTCTGTTCATGACGAAGGCTGGTGAGACGGTCTGCAAAATCGCCAACAATGCTCTCCATAGAGTTGAGAGGATCTCCGAGGCCATTCTAGACATTGCCTTGGGGGGTAGGTACATTCTTTGGCGTTGATGGTCCATGGCTCCCGTATGTTGCAATCGCCCTCACAGTCATCTGGGCCGCCAAACATTTAAGACGTGGTATATAGGATGGCTTCTATATCATGACCTCGTCAAGACTCACTGGCAAGCCTTTGTCAATAAGCTACCCTTCAATGATGGTGCTAACGCTGCAGAGATTAGACAGCAGCGTTCACAGGTATTCGAAGAGGTGTTCATTGATGGTCGGATGAATGACAGTCGTCTGTTCGTCTGTCTAGAGTTTGCCCGGGCTGTACAGGAGAGGATAGGAGTCGACGTCAGCGATGAAAGCGAGGTCCTGACAGCCTCTCTTGAAGATCTCTATTACCGGCCCGGCAGCTATTGTCATGAGCCTCACCAGCTGCTCGAGGCTGCACGTCGCAAGGGTCATAGATTCACCTTGGAGATGGTTAGCCAGTGGCTTACCAGACAGGCGATGTGGCAGATCTACAGACCTCATCCATGGCACATTCGGTATGCACACTTAGATGAACCTGTCCCGAACAGAGTCCATCAGGCTGATGTGCTGTTCCTTCTGCATGATCGGGTTTGGTCCAGAGGAACATGCAAGACCTACAAGTACGCCCTCATTATCGTCGATGTCGCCAGTAGGTAAAAGGCAGCAGTACCTCTCACGGATAAGTCCACGGGTCAGACCGCTGCCAGGTTCCAGAATATCTATGAGGACCTGCAAAATCCCCTCCAGTGGCCAGAGTTTCTGCAAGTGGATGAGGATAAGGAGTTTAGAGGTGAAACTGCAGCCCCCATGCGGAAACATGGTGTGGCGATTAGGTGAGGTGAGGTGGGATATCACCATGCCCAGGCTATCGTCGAGTGGTGGAACCGGACACTGGCAGAGAGGCTGTTCCCACATCAGTATGCTCAGGAGATGGCTGTCCCGGCTGGCGGTCGTTCCAGGATATGGGTGAGAGGGTTGCCAGTTGCGGTGGAGAGATCCAATGCTGAGGTTACTAGGCGGATAGAACAGAAGCCAGTCAAGGCCATTCAGCGATCCTCTGTGGCCCAACCTCGATGCCAATCATGCTCGGAGGATAGACTTCCATCCGATTCCCTGGTTCGCTATTTGTATGAGCCTGGCGAGTTGGAGGGTGGGCGTAGGCGGATAACTAACCCCAACTGGTCGATAGATGTACACAAGATTGACAGATATGTGGAGACGGCTGGACAGCCTACGCTGTACTACCTGGCACAGCCGGAGAGCAGCCCTAGGCAGCCGTTTGTATGAGAGGAGCTCCAACTTATCCATTCAGACCCCCAGCTACCTCCACCGCGGAGAGTAGACATCCTCCACTGACTGTCAGTTGAACATGTCACATGATGCTCATACCAGCAGCTCTTCGATAAATGCATCCATTGGCGTGATGGCATCCTTGTGTCTATAAGCCATGGTATGAATACCATCGGGAGCGATCCATCGCTTTGTGTCCGAGGGGCTGAGGCTTGTTTTGGTCTGCTGGACGCCATAGAGGTGGTGACCCTCACTTCGCAGCATGTTCATACCATGGTGGAAGACCTTTTGCTCGAAGACACATTACGTGTACTGCTCATGGCAAATCTGTCTAACCACAGCCCTGCGCACACCCTTTACCTTCTTGACTTCCCGCGCATCCGACCACTTGATGGAGTACATCTTTGGGCACAGGACAACAAACTCTTTTATGGGCACCCAGTCACACACATTCTTCATCTTGCCCAGGACATTATTGTTGGCAGTACTGTGTAGCGGGTGTGTTACTGGGTAGTCGCTTGTGTCACAGAGGTCGCTCCTCGCAGCCATATCAGCATAAACATCCTCAGCCTGGATCTCCAGCAGGAAGCTGTCTGTGTCAGTGTATAGGAGTACACTGTTGGCACCATATAGTTGCTTCAACTTGTTGTAGTAGAAGTCATACATCAGGTGCTTGGATAGGTCGAGAACGGACATTCCCACATAGACATGGTGGTTCAGCAGCCGGCTCGTCTTGTACATGTGGAGAGCAGCTAGATCATCATTGAACACCTTTGCCTGGGAGAGGTTGGGCTTGGCTATTAGGTGGCGCAGCTTGTCCTCCTTGGTTGACCGGACCGGCTTGACATCCACTTGCATGCACAAGTTCTCCATGGTCTTACCGATGACAGCGTTATTCATCAGCTTGTAAAGATCCCTCTCAAAGTCGCTGTTGGCCTTCTTATGAAGCTCTCTGTTGAGTCAGATGTAAGGCTCCATCCATGATGACTGATTGAAGCGTAGAACCCTGTGCACCTTCAACCTCATACCCAGGCTGAGGTAGAGCTTCAGGTTGCGGTAGTGGAGAACGTACTGTTCTTTGTCTCTCAGGTTAGGCACCAGCTTTTCTGCTGCCGTCTCGGCTATCGACTTGCCCAATGCACACTGATACTCTGAGAGCCACTCTCCCAGCGGGTAGGCATTATGCATGTCATGCAGTTCTTGTGGGTACTCAAGGTCAACTAGGATGTAGCCCTTTTCATCATCATCGGGATGTTGTGTAATCTCTTTGACATCAATGTCCACCCATTCAACCCCACCCCACCCCCAGTCGGTAGGTGGTGGCTCATTGCCCAGCCATAGAGATTGTTAGCGTCCAGATACATGATGTGGGTTGTCAGTTGTTGTGGATTGTAGCCTTAGCATAGCGTTTGCTGACCATTGATACACCACCCCTGTGGGCTTTCTCTATGAAGAGATGCATGTTGTAGTCAGTGAGGCGTTTCAGCTCCACACCTATCTTCCTTAGAAGTGCATCCCAGCTGAACCCCGGGCTTGTGTAATAGTGTCCTGGGTCCAGACGATACTGCTGGAGGCATATGAGGCAGAAGTTCTCAAAGAGATCTGCAGTGTCAGACCGCAGATAGACGTCATGATAGTCTCCCATGGTCAGGCAGCCGAACTGGGACCAGACAGCCTGTGCGTGGTTGTAGTAGCTGTCAGATATTCCCTCGCCAGAGAGTTTAGTATAGAAAGCAGCTTAAGGTGGGAGAGAGGTCTCATTGAAACGGTGTCACCCATCCATATACTCATAGCAGGAGCTCATGCTTGGCAGTGCTAGGTTCATACAGTTTTGTAAGTGGGAACGTTGTGGAACTAGCTACCAGTTTGTCAAGTGATGCTGGGAGGAACTGGCTCGAGTCGATGTACAGCAGATGATGGAGGCTGAAGGAGATGTACTTCTCCATATTGTTGGGGATGCAGTTGATCTGTCCCTCTGTTTGGGAGATGGCCTACATGATGAGGTGAGAATCATACCCATGCCGGTTGTAGCACACGACCGGGACGGTGGTGTCCTAGGGTTGAGGCACAGCTTTAGATTGCACACATTGTGTGCTGCTCCCCGGTAGAGACCAGAGATGTGGCAGTGATCTCTGACGCTGTCCCCATCTAATGGTATGTGGCACACATGGCAACTGACCACGGTTTTATGAGCTCGCCAGTCCTCTCTAGTCATCTCCGTCAGCCTAGGGTGGGCGAACACAGCCGTTATCTTCTCCTCTTTCCATGCCAATCGATTCAGGAAGTGCTTGGCTGCATCTTCTCGATACAACACTGGTGGTTCACTGACACGGTCACAGCGGACCACAATGTATGAGAACCCACAGATCTCATTGTGTTGAGTTTTCGGTGTGCTGCTCTGAGCCGGATTCGCCTCTGGTCCCTCAATCTTCGTTGTTAGGGCTTCAAAGTCGGCATGATGAATGACACCTTGAGTTGCTGGTGGTGGTTGGTGAACTGTAGCATCTTCGTGTCCTCTGTAGGCATTCTTATGCACATTGGTCTGCCACTGATGTCGCAGCACTCCGATTTGTGCTTGATGAGAAGGTCTTCGCAAGAATAACAGTGGAGACACCACTCGCAGAAGTGCTTTCTCCCTTTATACCGACTGATCAGAGAGCAGACGATTCAGGTCATTAATCCAGATATAGTGTTGCCTGACGCCCTTCTCGATAAGCTGCAGATTTGTCCTTGGAATGATGGGAGCAGCCTCACTCAGCTGCAGTGGGTAGACACCCAAGGCATGTCCGAATACATTAATGGACAGATCATTCTGCCGCTCAACACGCTTAAGATGGTGGAGAGGGGTTGGAGAGTCTACACCGCTGAAGTCAAGGGTGTCCCAGTGCCCTAAATACGTCGATGTCCGCTGGGGATAAATGGCTGCAGGATAAGCAGCAGCCAAGAGAGACCAGCGAAGACAATGGTTATCATCTTTGTTCTGGACATTAACCATGGCATGTTTTCGCTTAATCGAAGCGGGAAGATCGATGTAGGATCCACCACATAGTGGTTGATATCCGGCGATGTTGAGGTACAATGCATCAACCTGGTCGACTGCCCAGCTAGACCCCTCGGGGTATAGTTCTCAAGGCCATGCAGCACCCTGGCTTTGGCCTCCTTCACAGCCTCGTTAATATCGCTTGCCTTCAGGATGGCATGCTGCTTAGACCAGAACAGGGGATTTGTGGTGACCTCTGTCCCGCCATTCTTCTTGTGGAGGGTGATCTTGAGAGCAAGGCAGAACTTCACCCCTTCATGTCGAGGACCTCTTCCACCAACTTCATCTCGATCTTGTCCGGGTTTTTATCCAGGATCTTTTCCCCCATGTCCAGGAAGTTCCCATCCCCACAGATAGTTCTGGATTGCATGTGGGACCTTCACAAATCCTGTGAGTATGTCTTCCTGGAATAGAGCATCAAGAAACCTGTCGATCTCCTCATCTGTGACCGTGGGTGGGGTTTCTAGCTCTTGGTGGGGGGGGGGGTCTTCTCGGAAAGGAGAGCTGGGGTTGGCTTCTCGGGATTGGTTGGTAGCTTCCTGTGTGGGGCAGGGGTTGGCTTCTCGGGAGTGGTTGGCAGCTTCCTGCGTGGGGCTGGGGTTGGATTCTCGGCAGTGGTTGGTAGCTTCTCGCATGGGGCTGGGGTTGGCTTCTCGGGAGGGAGAGCTGCCAGGTTCTCGGCATAAGTGGTATGGTTAATAAGCCCCTGCTGTAACAATCTCGCCAAATTTTGAAGTACTTCATCAATGTCCATAACAGATGTGTGTACCTATCCAGTTGCGTTTCTCTAATATGGGGAGTTTGATGGTATCAGATGGGGTGGAGGTCGGCCTGGGGGGCGGCAGACAAAGAGACAGACAGACAGACATACATATACATACATACAGACAGAGCGACAGACAGACAGACTGTTCGCAAAACCAGTTGTCCATCATGCTCTACTATCTGTTTACATTTACTAAGGCATGTCCAGCGTGCTCTACTATCTAGCAATACTGTTTACATTTACTAAGGCCTGTCCAGCGTGCGCTACTATCTGGCAATACTGTTTACATTTACTAAGGCCTATTAAATATAGCCAGATTTGAACCGGCAATGTTAAAGTGTAATTCGACATATAACGACTAACGCATTAACTGTCTCGGCCACACATGCATTAACAAAAATGACTTAAATTTAGCTGATAACCTATTATGGTGTTATCTATGATATGAAATTGAAATTAATATCCTGTTGGGAAAATCTGTGCACATATTATAGACTGCTGTAATATCCTTGTCTGTACACATATTATAGAATGCTGTAGACTGTTGTCAATCATTTCAAAATGTAGACCATGTCAGAAATAAATGCGCAATTTACATGCGCTAATATCGACGTTCTGGTGGCTCAAGCATTAGAGGCTAGACATTTCGAAAAAAACCCCAGTCATGGATGGGTTCAAACCCTACTCAAAAGACCTCACCTAGATAGTACTCAAATTTGGAAATAAGCCTGGTACAGGCTAGGGTGCAGGGGTACGATAACTAGAATAGAAATCAAGGGCCACCAGATAGCCCCCCCCCCCCCCCCGTGTGGGGTTAAAGCACAGCTGGCACACACACATCAGCCGGCTGGAATATCATCATGCTTATGAAATTGTCCCACAGATAGAAAGACACCTGACGATATCGGTCAGGATAAGAGAGAGAGAGAGAGAGAGAGAGAGAGAGAGAGAGAAAGGCCAGCCGATATCGTCGGGAGTTCTCCCGGACAAGTGGGGTCCACGCGGGAGTTTTATGTAACCTGGGTGTGGCCTCCCTCTGTTCTGACAGCCCACCTCGCTCCTATAACCCTCTGTTCTGACAGCCCACCTCCATCCTGTAGCCGCCGATTAGCCACCGATCCATGATCACCTGGGTCAGGTAAGTTATAAGGAGCTGCTGCAATGTTATCACACCTCTGTTCTGACAGCCCACCTCCGTCCTGTAGCCGCCGATCAGCAATCTGCGGCTCCCACCACCCTCTGTTCTGACAGCCCTATATTTCTACTACTCATAGCTATCACTTATCAACGTTAAATTTCTGCATTTAGCAAATCATGTTTCCTATATTTTCGGATTTCTTAATCCTACTGGAGCCAAACTTGTACACATGGTTGCCTATGCCGTAAGGAGCTAGCAAGATGATAGTGAGATCATTACGTACAAATTCAAGGTCATTCTTCCCTTGCTGTTTGATGTCATTTACAATTTTATTTCAAGATTGGTCAATCCTATTCGAACTGACCTTGGATACCTTGTCACTATGACAAAGAGGGGGCAGGCGAGACATGTAATTTCCCTGCAATGCTTGTAAGTTGAGCAATAAAATTAGAAATTACATATCTACTATGTATTTGTTTTTAGGTGGATCTAGACACTGGTATGAAATTTGAAGAAGGTTGTTACGCTCAGGTGAGACAATGGTACCTTTATATCTACTAGTAATGTTTAAATTCATTATAAAAATGTCTGTAATCTGTATGTGTCATTTCTATATTTGTGCTGTAATTTGACGTTATTAATCTGACGAACATGCTTAGAAAGTCTGGTGCAGAACCTGAAATATCTTCATGCTTCGAAATCCTTTTTCTTCATTAACCTTCTGAAGTCCCAGTATCTCAAGTTCTTGATAGCTATAGAGGTAAGCTGTTGAATATTTTGAAAGTAAGTTGACAGGAACATGTTGTTGCCATGGTTTCAAAACATTCAACAAAATATTTATTAAACCGTAAATGAGTTTTCGAATTCGATGTTTCGAGTTCCAAGTGATAATAATAAATTCTAAAATTTATTAAAATTATCCTGAATTTGTATTTGGGCCGAATTTACAAACAACTATATATCAAAGTTGTTTGTATTATATATGCGATAAATATGACAAGCTCCGTCACCACCGTGAAGTATTCCATAGCCGAGGATCAGGCAGGGTGAGGTGCCATCACCATCATGGAGGGACTTCATAGCCGAGGATCAGGAAGAGTGAGGCACCATCACCATCGTGAAGGGAATTAATAGCCGAGGATCAGAAAGAGTGAGGCGCCATCCATCACCATCGTGAAGGGGCTTCATAGCCGAGGATCAGAAAGAGTGAGACGTGGTCACCATCGTGAAGGGACTTCATAGCCGATGATCCGGAATAGTGAGGTGCCATCCATCGCCATCGTGAAGGGACTTCATAGCTAAGGATCAGGAAGAGTGAGGCGCCATCCATCACCATCGTGAAGGGATTTCATAGGCGAGGATCAGGCAGAGTGAGGCGCCATCACCATCGTGAAGGGTCTTCATAGCTGAGGATCAGAAATAGTGAGGCGCCATCACTATCGTGAAGGGATTTCATAGCCGATGATCAGGCAGGGTGAGGCGCCATCGCCATCGTGAAGGGACTTTTATAGCCGAGGATCAGGAAGAGTGAGGCGCCATCCATCACCATCGTGAAGGGACTTCATAGCCGAGGATCAGGAAGAGTGAGGCACCATCCATCACCATCGTGAAGGGACTTAATAGGCGAGGATAAGAAAGAGTGAGGCGCCATCACCATCGTGAAGGGACTTCATAGCCGAGGATGAGGAAGAGTGAGGCGCCATCACCATCGTGAAGGGACTTCATAGCCGAGGATCCAGAAGAGTGAGGCAACATCACCCTCATGAAGGGACTTCATAGCCGAGGATCAGGAAGAGTGAGGCGCGGTCACCATCGTGATGGAATTCCTTAGCCGAGGATCATGAAGAGTGAGATGCGGTCACCACAGTGAAGGGACTTCATAGCCGAGGATCAGGCAGGCTGAGGTGCCATCACCATCGTGACGGGACTTTATAGCCGAGGATCAGGAAGAGTGAGGCGTCATCACATCCGTGAAGGGACTTCATAGCCGTAGAGGATCAGGCAGGGTGAGGCGTCGGTACCATCGTGAAGGGACTTTATAGCCGAGGATCAGGAAGAGTGAGGCGCCATCACCACCGTGAAAGGACTACATAGCCGAGGATCAGAAAGAGTGAGGCGCCATCACCATCGTGAAGGGACTTCATAGCCGAGGATCAGAAAGAGTGAGGCGCCATCACCATCGTGAAGGGAATTCATAGCCGAGGATCAGGAAGAGTGAGGCGCCCATCCATCACCATCGTGAAGGGACTTCATCGCCGAGGATCAGAAAGAGTGAGGCGCCACCACCATCGTGAATGGAATTCATAGCCGAGGATCAGGAAGAGTGAGGCGCCATCCATCACCATCGTTAAGGGACTTCATAGCCGAGGATCAGGAAGAGTAAGGCGCCTTCACCATCGTGAAGGGACTTCATAGCCGAGAATCAAGAATAGTGAGGCGCGGTCACCACCATGAAGGGACTTCATAGCCGAGGATCAGGAATAGTGAGGCGTCATCACAACCGTGAAGGGACTTCATAGCCGTAGAGGATCAGGCAGGGTGAGGCGTCGGTACCATCGTGAAGGGACTTTATAGCCGAGGATCAGGAAGAGTGAGGCGCCATCACCACCGTGAAGGGACTTCATAGCCGGAGAGGATCAGGCAGGGTGAGGCGCCATCACCATCGTGAAGGGACTGCATAGCCCAGGATCAGGAAGAGTGAGGCGCCATCACCACCGTGAAGGGACTTCATAGCCGAGGATCAGAAAGAGTGAGGCGCCATCACCATCGTGAAGGGACTTCATAGCCGAGGAATAGGAAGAGTGAGGCACCATCCATCACCATCGTGAAGGGACTTCATAGCCGAGGATCAGAAAGAGTGAGGCGCCATCCATCACCATCGTGAAGGGACTTCATAGCCGAGAATCAGGAAGAGTGAGGCGCGGATAGCCGAGGATCAGGAAGAGTGAGGCGCCATCACCATCATGATGGAATTCCTTAGCCGAGGATCAAGAGTGAGGTATACACGTCACAACATCGAGTGTATGCATACCGTACACGGATACGTGTCCATGGAAGATGTATGTATAAACTGGTTTGTGTTTGTAACATGATTTAGCACATACACCCGCTTGGGGATCTAAGAACCATCCTGATGTTGGTGCTAATACATGGAATCGTCATCGGAAAGGGCGGGCCATTAAGACTAGTAATGGACCTTTCCAGGTTATCCATCCATCATATGACGTCATATGATATTATAATCAACTACGTGACGTGTAGGATGACGTCATAATCACGACGTCAAGAAGACTATTTAGTACGTCTTAAGCGCTTAATAGTCCGACGCACTGTAAGCAGTTAATAAACATGCTGTTGAATATTTTGAAACTAATTTGACTAGGCGCTGTTGCTGCCATAGGCCATAGGCAGCAACGACATCCAGTCAAATTATTCTCAAAATATTGATGGGTGGGGCATATCTAAAACTGGAATGGTCCATTCCATGAATACGTCGTTCAGGGCCAGGTCGTTCAGGGCCCGGTCGTTCATGGCCAGGTCGTTCAGGGCCAGGTCGTTCAGGGCAGGTCGGCAGATATCACTAAGTGCTGGCCTCAATGCTATTCAGCTATTGCCATGGCAATTGCCTTGTGTTGACATTATTCACAATTTCAACTACAAAGACCACCTGCTGTTACTCATCTCCAACCAAAATGTGATTTTACAGTACAGATCAGAAAGCACTTAGTTTGTTTACAAAACAAAATGAAACATAATGCTGCATATTTACTTAATTCGATTGGAAGCCGTTGCTGCCTAAGCAAAAATGGCAAACAATTAACTTAAATGCAAAATAATCCACAGAACATTTCTTTCATCGTGTTCAAATTTGTAGTAACTAATGTTTTGGAAATATTTTAACGTATTTCTAAGCTGTACTGTATGAATTCAGGATGTGTATAGGTGATGTATTAATTGATACTTTATAATGTGATCGTGTCAACATGACTTTTTATGTTTTTTTAATTTAAGGTGATTCCCACTAAGGACCGGATTGAGGGACTCCGATCATTCAAAGAGAAACGAAAACCTGTGTATATAGGAGAGTAAATAATGGTGATACATTTCATACCAGCATGTCTTGAGACATTAGCATGTAGATGTATATAGGGCAAGAACATGGAATATCATTTCTGACTTGGCTGTAAATAATAATTGTAGTGATGGTGATGAATTACACGAATGAATGGAAAATAATATGAACAATTTTTACTCACTCACTTCCTCCACCCCAACCCCACGCACACCCTACCTCCCCCCACCCCAACCCACTCTCTAATCTCTATCTCCCCCCCCCCCTTCTCTCTCGCTCTCTCTCACTCCCTGTCCCTCCCCTCTACTATTTAATAAAGATGTTGTTGAATATTTTGAAATTAATTTGACTGGGCGGCAACAGCACCCAGTCAAATTAGTTTCAAAATATTCAACAGCTTACCTGTATAGTTATCCTAGAAATTGATAGTCAGGCAGTTGAGGGATCGATCGATCCCAACATGGCGAAGTGTTGTTGGAGTTTAGCTAAAGATGGGCGTGGCATAGCTAAAACTGGAATTGCTGTTCTTCAAAGCATAGATAACACTATTTAGAGAAACGATCATATATTCTGAAGTTAGGCAACTTATGCTGCTATAGACGATAACAAAATCTGTAACATCATTATACAATTAAAATGTCATACATTTCATAAACCTGATAAATAGTAGAGCAAATTCGTTTGGGAACCCGACTCTAGAGAAAGGTTGTTAACTGGTTTAACTGGTTGAGGGAACCTGAGAACACACGTTTCATGGCGCCCTAGGCAAAGGTTAGACCCGAGTGACAGTGACATCAGTGGGGAAAGGGACACCCCCTCTAGACGGGGGTGGGGTGGGGGTGGGTGAGGTGGTGCTGGAGAATGCACTCCTGTGGAAAACTTAGAGAGCATTCCCTACATTTCTTGAAGTTAATGGGTTCATTGGCGTCTATTGAGTCCCTAATTCCAGGTCCCATTCACGCCTTATCTAGTCTGGTTTTATTTCAGTCTTATTAATAGCTACCCCAGTTTATACACTGGTACACATTTATACTCCTGGGTGGAGAGGCAACGAGGATTGAAGGAGATTGCCTATGTTTTTACCGATTGCTCGGCCGCCACCTGATCGATTTGAACACCACCCGGCTGATTACCAGTCTACCAAGCTATACAGCCAATCATCTCCTCTAAAGGTAAGTGTCCACGATCAGATAGATTGATCGAGTCACGTGCTTGCACGCTTCTGATGTCTGCGCTAAGTTCAAGAAACTTCATAAATGAGGTCAGTCAGTTTCTGCCTAATAAAATTGCCAGGTTATCATCATCCTACTAATATACGCCCAATCACATTGCTTGACATTCGTGTCTCGTAAGCTCTCCATCGATATTGGCGCGAAGCCGCGCCTCTATTTTTAGATTGATAGCTAGATTGAAGTAGGCAGAAATCTGATTGGCTATCCTCCAGTCCACCGGCGTAACGTTACTTCACATAGCAAGAGATATAAGGTCTGCAAGTACGGCCTCAGTGGGTGTATGTTGGTACGAGAATCCTTTTATTACAATACAAAAATGCATAACGTCACGTGTCCTTGTATTGGCGTACACATAGATGAAAATCTCTCGTTAGATACCCGTATAAATGCAATTGCATCAAAAGCTAACAGAATAGTTGGTCTAATTAACAGAACCTTCAATTACATAGATGAAAACACGCTTACCCTGTTATTCAAATCACTAGTCCGACAAATTTTGGAATACTGTAACTGCATATGGTCTCCTCGTTTTAAAAGACAATCTTGTATAATCGAAAGGGTCCAGCGCAGAGCCACTAAACTTGTTCCCCATTTGAGAAACTACTGCTACACAGACACGTTAAAGGCTTTGAACCTCATGTCATTTAAATACAGATGGCTTAGAGGAGACTTAATCGAAACCTACAAATTTATCCATGATGATTACAACATTGACAAACACGTTCTTTGACCGATCAAGTAACACACGTACTAGAGGTCACACATTCAAGCTCAACACTAAACGCAGCAGAAAAGAAATTCGTAGGCATTTTTTCCCAAACCGAATTATTAACACATGGAATTCACTCCCTTCTTTTGTGGTCGAGGCACCAACGGTCAGCGTGTTTAAATCAAAACTAGATATGCACCTAAATGACATAATATACGATCATGACATAACCAACTAATAGATATATAATAATAAGACAATCTAGAAATATACCCAAATTCTAGGCGCAGAAGGGTGTAACCATGAGCGTAGGTGGCACACCGCAGCTGACGCGTGGATAACCCATCTACCCCACAGCACCTCCCAAAGTCAACCAGGGTCCTGATTACTGTCAATGAATAATGCCAACCAAACAAATAAACAATTGTAACTAAACAAAGTACAAGCACTAGTAATACAATACCAACACAACTCCAGAGGCAATAACAAGCCAAGGCTTATGCCTCGTAAAATGATGGTGATGATGATTGTATTTACATCGCCCCTCAGTTATTTAACAGCCCTACTTTTAGAGTGGAGTTCCATATCGAAATGTCTCTATATCAATGCATTTGTCTGCTGAATTGCTATATCAACATCAATCATTATATACACATAAAACTGATAAGTAGTGTTCATTTTTACAATATTCTTGCAGCAAAAGAGCAACACCATTCTCAAAACATAGAGCAATCTTTCTCCCATCAAAACTCTGGTAACATATATTCTATGAATAAAATAAATATTAAGACTGTTTAACCTGGTCAAGCGACCACCTGCTTTCTGAGGCCAAAGACGGTGGTTCTTTATGGCAAATATTTGTAAGACCATATGCCTTACAGAATCACATGTTGAAGAATATTTGGAAACTAATTTGACTGGGTCCTGCTGCTGTCATAGGCAGCAACAGTGCTCAGTCAAATTAGTTTCAAAATATTCTTCAACAGAGTGTTTATTAAATAGTAAAGACACACAATTCGTACACATCACGAACTATTCAATGTTAGTGATTGACCTTACGCATTTTGATTGTGCGGTCAGCCTACATGTGACGTAATTCATTATGACATTATATACTTGAGTGACATATCGAATCTATCCCATTGTCAGTGACGTGTATTAAGAGATCACCTGCATTTAGTGACCACTTTTTGGCGCTCTATCAGGGAGTTGCTTAAGACAGGTTTGACGTATATATCACAGTTTATATTTTCGCAGAGTAAAAAAACACTGCCTTTTCTTGGCTTACAAGGCTGCAAGCTTAACCATATACTATAACACTCATATCTGCCAAAAACGGCTTCTGCAGTCGTCTTGGGAACGGTCCATTTGCAGGAGACTATTTTTGAAATGTTGCCACTGGAATGACTGGCTCGATAACCGAGCCAGTCATTTCAGTGTTAAATTTTCAAAAATAGTCTTCTCTTGTTCTGCAAATGGACATTTTCTATGAGAAAATTGAAATTTTCCTGAACAAATTCGAGGGTTATAGGGTTAATGGTGGTTACACATAAGTCGCTACACATGAACCAACACGTGGTATGCAGCGTGTCACGTGGTATGCAGCGTGTCACGTGGTATGCAGCGTGTCACGTGGTATGCAGCGTGTCACGTGGTATGCAGCGTGTCACGTGGTATGCAGCGTGTCACGTGGTATGCAGCGTGTCACGTGGTATGCAGCGTGTCACGTGGTATGCAGCGTGTCACGTACAGTGAAGCTCAGAATAACTAGTAGTAGTAGTAGTAGTGGTGGTGGTGGTGGTGGTGGTGGTGGTGGTGGTGGTAGTGGTAGTGGTGGTGGTGGTGGTGGTGGTGGTAGTAGTAGTAGTAGCCTGCCCTGTAGGTGGGGCTTAGAATACACCTTCCGTATCCTCTGCGTGTTGTAAGAGGCGACTAAAGGAGGTAAGGGTGAGGTAACCCTGACAGAAACCTCGAGTGCTGAAGACGGAGGTTCCAGGACGCACGGCGCACTCTAATAAACCATGGATCCACGCACTTAACGCTTATGATCATGTCGATAGTCACTTACAGGACTGGCGGTATGATCAGCGAACGAAAAGAAGAAGAAGAAGAAAGAAAAGAAGAAGTAGTAGTAGTAGTAGTAGTCGTAGTAGTAGTAGTAGTAGTAGTAGTAGTGGTGGTGGTGGTTGTGGTAGTAGTAGTATTGGTGGTAGTAGTAGTGGTGGTGTGGTGGTGGTGGTGGTGGTAGTGGTAGTAGTAGTAGTAGTGGTAGTAGTAGTAGTAGTAGTGGTGGTGGTAGTAGCAGTAGTAGTAGTAGTAGTAGTAGTAGTAGTAGTAGTAGTAGTAGTAGTAGTAGTAGTAGTAGTAGTAGTAGTAGTGCATACACCCCCCCCCCCCCCCCCCAACCAAACAATGTTTGCATAACAAAACCAGCAACATGTTCGTTAGTAAGAATCGTTCTGTTGAATATTTTGAACATAGTGTGATTGGAAGACATTTGTGAGTTGGACAGCACTGTCCTCCAATCCAAGTATGTTCAACATATTCAACAGTACATTTTATTTGTTTTTGGAAAGATCTTAATTTAGTTCTGAGCTGTACTGTACATCAAGTTGTATCGTGACGGTGTAGGGCCAAGCTGTATGCTGCGTGCAACAAAACGCCAGCTGAAAGAAGATATACCAACGTCATATTATCATGCAACTCGTCCATCATACGTGTTCACACACCGAGTTAAATTCAACGTGTTATACAACGTTTTCATGCAACGTGCTATGTGATCGATCAACGACCACCATTCGCTACACTTGATGTGACGTCATTGTACGTTGCGTACAAATTGTTGTATCGAGACTAGCGAGTTTGCAATTTGTTGCATACATCGCTTTGCCCTCGTGTGTACGACCTAAGATAGCTACATTTCAAGGCCACACTATAATATGTTAATATGATATGTACAACAAACAATATGGAACAAGCTTTCAGTCACTTAATTTCAAAATATTCAACAAAACCCCTTCCTGCAACTGCATATCTTATCTCTGACACGCGCCGTAGAAGCAGCTAAATATGTGTTCAGAGCTCCTAACACGTGTAACTCCTCAACCACGCGAGAGCAAGTAAACATATGTGTTCAGAGCTCCTAACACGTATAACTCCTCAACCACGCGAGAGCAAGTAAAGGCTTTAACTCTAGAATTTATTCAAGAAAATTTCAATTTTTCACATAGAAAACGTCCATTTGCAGACCAAGAGAACACTATTTTTGAAAATGTATCACTGGAATGACTGGCTCGGTTATCGAGTCAGTCATAACAGTGATACATTTTCAAAATAGTCTTCTTTTGGTCTGCAAATTGACATTTCTCAAGCCCCACTGCAGAAGCCGTCTTTGGGTGTTATGAGCGTTAAAGGAGTAACACCACACGTCATGTAAATATCAGATTACAGATTAACACACGTTATGTTGAAAACAGTAAAATTAATTTGAGCAGTTTAAATTGATGGTTCAAAAAGCACGCGTTGAGCAAAGTCATTTTTCAGCAACGTTTCTAATAAATTCAGAAAGTTTGCTTCGGAAATCTACTACATATATCAAAGTATATTGTTGAGGAAACTGTTTCGGAAACTTGGTGTATGGTAAACGAAGCAGTTTGTGTTTGTGTAGTAGAGTTGAGTGTTCCGCTGTGTTTTCGAAACATTCACCGGAGGGATCCTATCTTTCACTCAAGTAGCTGACGTCATAATCAAAATACGTCACATGTTAGCTGATGTCACAGTCAAATGACGCAGATCCGTCACGGCAAAGCTCCAAAAGTAAGCATCTGAACTATATGTCTTTGTCAAATTTACAATTTAATAAACATTCTGTTGAATAGGTTGAAACTAATTTGGCTGGGAGATGCTGCTGTCATATGCAGCAAGAGCTCCCATTCAAATTCATTTCAAACTGTTCAATGTTTCAAAAAGAGATTTGCCAAAAGACGACTATTATGCAAAGCATCTGGCGCCTTTAAAGCAAACTTTCGATAACACAGTTTCCTCAACTATTTGTCGTAACGGGAGTCACAGTGAGACAAAGTTCCCTCAGTAAAGGTGTTTCTTAGCGCTTTAATGGTCAGGATACTCTGGGTCTGCAAATGGACATTCACTAAGCACGTTTTCTTGACTGTTTATTGGCCAATTAACCCTTTAACCCTCGAATTTGTTCCAGAAAATTTCAATTTTCACATAGAAAATGTCTATTTGCAGACCAAGAGAAGACTATTTTTGAAAAGTTACCACTGGAATGACTGTCTCTGTTATCGAGCCAGTCATTCCAATGGTAACTTTTAAAAAATAGTCATCTTTTGGACTATAAATGGACATTTCCCATGACCGCTGCAGAGGCAGTTTTTGGTGGTATGAGTGTTAAAGCGGTTTAAAGACTTAGTCTTCACGTTGCATAGGCTACCCGGTATAACATTACGTCCCTGGATAAGCTGGTGGCGGACTTATTGTATTGTCTGATATTACCACTGCTGGTGTCACAACCATTGGTGCACCGGCTTGCACACTGTAACCCGGCGGTTGAGACATATAACCGTATGCTGGCGGTGGTTGTCCCATAGATGGGTGAGTACCGCTAACCATTCCACTTGATACGTGATATTGTACCTGACCTGGATACCCCATCTGGCCCGGGTACGGATTGAATCCGGATTGTTGATGTCCCGGATAGACTGCTCCTGACCCTGACGTCACTAAGACAGTAGTGGGTTGTGTGATCACTACTGCACCTTGACCGGCACTCTCCTTATGACGCCAGTCAACTGTGAAGTAAAATGAGAAAAACAAATGTAGATCATGCGTAAACAAGAGCATATGAACAATATTTATGACATAGACCGCTTTGTCAGAAATATAAATAATGACCGACAGACAGAGCAACCGACGGACAAACTGACAGATCGACGGATATACAGACTAGTCGCGAATCATAGCTAAAATTCTATGGTATTTTACTAATTATTTTACTAATTTACCATTTTATAACTTCTCATTATTAGCTCACCTGACCTTAGCGAGCTTATACCACGAAGTCTGTCTGTCGGCAACTTTCTTCTTTAAATTTTTTCTAAAAAATCACTAAGCAGCGACCGTCTGATATATTTAGAAACACCATTTAAACTTCTTGTCGGAAACCGCTTGACAAATTGATTTGAAACTCAAGAAACGTCATTAAGGCAAGAGCGGTACCACATTGGTTCAAGAGAACCCATTTGCGTGTACTGTCGGAACCAAACGCGTTCGTATTTCGAATTTTCTTTATTACACTCAGGCCGTGACAACGACATATGAGGATTATTTGTACATTGACAATGGCGGTAGAAATACATTATTATTATTATTATTATTATTATTATTATTATTATTATTATTATTATTATTATTATTATTATTATTATTATTGTACTGTGTTTATCAAGCTTTACAACGTGTTGTATACAACTTACTGTACCGTGTGTACCGCGATTTAGAAATTGAACATAACGACTTTCAGTGGGAAAGTTACTATGAAGGAATTCGAAAATATGCAAATAATATGTTTCATTTATTTCTATTGGAAGTATGCAATCGCATCATTTGGCATGCTGTGACCGTTCTGTTTGCGTTCCCATTTAAGCTATGTTTGGCAGTATGGAACGAGGCGCCGCCTTGGTGAAAACCCATGTCCTTGTTTTGGCCGTGGGAATAATTTTGGAACACCATTTTTCAAAAACATTTTAAAAGACGGATGAGTTATTAACCAGCATTAATTATCGCATTTTGATCAATGAATTTAACCGCCTGATTGTTTTAATTGCAGACGACATATTCAAGGGGGATTTCAGTCAAATTGTTATCAAAATATTTAGCAAGTAAAGAGATTTTGGTCATTGAAATTATTGTCTGGATGCTTGCAGCATGGAGGCAGTTAAGACTGGTGCTTTAACAACCACCCACTTCTTCCCATGCCAGGAAAACTTGCATGAAGCTGTTATGTTTAACAAACTTCAGCTTATCAGCAACAATTTATCCTTTCATAACATAACATACCTTTTCCATAGCTTCCACCTAGATAAAGTATAGCCTCGCCTGTGTTGATATAATTTGTTCCCACGGATTTAGATATGGCTTCAAGCTCCTCCTCGTGTTTACATTCTACTACTGTAGGGAGAGTTTATGGGCAAAACAGTCTTTCTCAATCTTTGATTAATAGCACTGTTTCTGACCATGTAACGATACTAAACTTATCCCTAATATATTTCTAATCTCAAGTAGGGGTAGGCGGGTTGACCCGTGAACTCTATCTTTTCATTTTTCTATAAATTGTTTTGATGCTACATTTCTCCTTTTGATTTTCAAAGTAACCGTTTGTTAATTTTTAATTCGCCAATTTCCCTTCTTTTATAGCAACTTCTTTACTCGATAGATGGTCCTGACTGTACAAATACCGAGTTACCATAATCCTTATGATTGCCACGATATCATTACGCGATTTTTCGAAACATCGCAGATATACGAATTGAAGTGTATGGCTATAGAATGCAAATTATACCTGAAACTCCGATAAAAGCCGCGCCCCATATACAACTCCATATCCAACCAAGAAGGAAGAAAGCCACTAGCAATAATTGCAGAAGTCCAATTCCTATACTGACACAGCAGGAACATATCTTCTCTCCCGTACTCATGTCCCTGGTATTACCACAGCAGAGACTGGCGAAACCGCCAACCATTGTTCCTACAAGAAACAGTGACTGCTAGGTGAGCCATATGTAGACAATTGCGGAATACGAGTATATCAGATTAAATCATATCACCCCAGTACCATAGCCCACCTTGAGTATTGTGTGCGCGTGATGTGCGTGCGCGAGCGTGTGAGTCGGTGGAGGGTGCATGGGTTGGTGCTTGAAAGAGATGGGGCAGGGAGGGGTACGGGAGTAGGCAAGGATGAAGACAGGGAAGGGAGTGGAGTGGGGGAGATGTGGTGAACAATATTAGGGAAGCACGAGATGAGATAAAACGTATGCGTTATTGCATGCCATAGAATCTTATTCTGACATGGGGATACAATGTATCACGGTGTAGCCATGCATCGTACTAGAACGTCCACCTTCCCGTTAATATAAGATAGCATCATGATTTCCAATATTGGTATCTTCTAAGACCAATATAAATAGTTCGTCTAAAAATATACCAACCTACCATTATTCTTAGACAAACGTATAAACTATAACCGTTGTAAAATGCATGTTCTATCTATACTATCATAAGTTGGTGTTTTCCCAGGTCATACGTTACCTATTCCCGGTAGCACAATGTTCAATATGCAACAGATGATGGCCATAGGCATGGGCATGGCTGGAACGGCGATACGTTCATCGTCGAAGCGCCCACGAGCACCACCCTTCGCCATGACACCACCTTTCAATTCACGTGTAATTTTAATTCCAAGGTTAAAATCCGTGAACCGTTCGTAAGCGGATCCACAATCGAAGTATCTTTCACTGGCTCTGAATAAGAAAACAATATCTTATACGGATTACCTTAAAAGATTATCTCCCTTTTCTATTCCCCAATTAACCGTATAACACTTGGAATACCAGTGTCCCAATTTCAAGGCAAGCTTTCAGGAATGCTGTTGAATATTTGAAACTAATTTAACTGCAATCTGTTTAAGAGGCAGCAACAGCTTCCAGTCAAATTAGGTTCAACCATGCTATTTTTAAAGAGATACATGTCACATCAGATCTGTGAGGGTTAAAGTCATAGAGAAATGCAGTCTGTCACTCAAGTAATAATCAATTACGTCACAGGTAGGCTGACTTCACAATGAAATAGGTCATGCATGGCATATTTAAGTCCGTCATAAATGCTCAATAGTCCCTCAAGTTGTTCTTGAGGTATGTCTTTACCAAATTAGTTTCAAAATATTCCACGGCTTACCTGGATAGTTTTCTGGAAAATGATTTTCAGGGGGTTCAAGGTTCAATCGATCTCAACACGGACAAAGCGCTGGCGGAACTTAGCTAGTAATGGGCTGAGCATAGATAAAACGGGATTCATCCATTAAGCCTAATCGTACTGGCATCGCGTGAATCCACCGTCCATTAGCTGGGTCTTATTGGGTCACTATGTACTCGTAATGGACCTTTCCATTTTTAGCCATGCCCGGCTCATCACTAGCTAAGCTCCACCCACACCTCGCAGTGTTTGAATTGATCGATCTCGGAATGCCCTAGCTATCAGTTTCCTGAAAACTATACAGGGAAGCTGTTGAATATTTTGTAACTAATTTGACTGTGTGCTGTTGCTGTCTACAGTAACAGCGGCTAGTCAAATTAGTATCAAAATATTCAACAGAATAGTTATTAAATAGTAAAAGCAAACAATTTGTACAAGGCATAGACCGTCTTCAAATATGCGTTCGTGACGTACTTATCGACATCATTCATGGCGTCATCCATTATGATGTCGTTCTACACACCGCGTAGATGATTATGACGTCATATGATGGGTACATACTCTGGAAAGGTGAATTGTTAAAGGTGCATATTCACAGTAAAATGCTTGAAAATAAAAATGTCAAAATTGTATACTTTTAGAGGCTTAAATCGTGGGCCGGGATGTGATGAAATGAAATGAAATAAATCTTAACGTATAATGATTTCATTCCGTATAAATTTAATAATACACGAGTCCATAATTCAACTTCGCAATTAAAAAAATTATAATAATTTGTACGGATAGAAGTCATCATATCTTAAGATTCACTTCCTTTCATTACAGTGAGGTACATAATTTAAGCCTCTAAAGGTACACGATTTGAACAATTTTATTTTCAAACAGTTTGTCGTGAATATGCACCCTTTAACTGATAACTTGTTAGCTCAGTGTAACCACCAACTAACTCGAATTCTAAATTAAAAAAAATTAAATCATAAGAATAACAGGTGTTCATCATCTGGAAGTTCTGGTGGAGGATGGTGCTGTCGTAGACAGCAACACCATCCACCAAAATTGTTGAATAACGTGCGCTAGGTTCCATGCTATCGATGCAGCAAAAGATGTCTATATTGACACCGTGGTGCTAAGTGTTAATTCACCTTTCAAGAGTATGTACCCATCATATGACGTCATAGTCATCTACGTGGTGTGTAGAATGACATCATAATAGATGACGTCATGAATGATGTCGATAAGTACGTCACGAACGCATATTTGAAGACGGTCTATGCCTTGTTGTACAAATTGTTTTCTTTTACTATTTAATAAATATTTTGTTGAATATTTTGAAACTAATTTGACTAGGCGCTGTTGCTGCCAAAGGCAGCAACAGCACCCAGCCAGATTAGTTACAAAATATTCAACAGCTTCCCTGTATAGTTTTCAGGAAATTGATAGCCAGGGCATTCGGGGATCGATCAATCCAAACACGGGGAGGTGTGGGTGGAGCTTAGCTAGTGATGGGCGGGGCATAGCTAAACATGGAAAGGTCCATTGAAGGTGGAATTGGAAGCGTAATAGCCACACGTGAATGTACAGCATCTTTGACCACCCAAGTAGTGGATAACAATTGTAGGTGGCGCTCGCATTGGAGAGCCGGATCAGGGAGGCCCCGGCTGTTCGCAGACTCGTTTACCGCTGTACAGCGAGTAGACAAGCGTTCACAGGTACTCTACGGGACTGGCTGCGGTCGCCTCTCCAATGTACGCGCCACCCCAGTATAATCTCCGAACCAAGCTCTCCTGCCTGCCACGCTAGCGCCATTTTATATTAAGTGTTTTAACGCAACTGGTCCGGGTCTGCTCTGGCTCTGGGCCAGCCCTGTGGGGGAAATCTGGACATGGCGAGCTGGTTAGACTAACCAGCCCGCCGCGTCCAGATCTTTTCCAAGGGGCTGTCTCGGAGTCGGAGCGGACTCGGACTAAATGCAACACTGCTTAGCTACTCAAAACTGCCAACCTTGTTTATTACAACAACTCCAATGTGTGTTACTTTCTATTACCATTTCTCCATATTCCTCTGTCCTTTACACTTCACATATATCCTGTTTTCTGCAACTATACCCTTGACTGCTTCTCGCCCGCGCCTGCCTATATTGTACTGGACCATATGCACTAGCATATGGACCTGAAACTGTGACAATGGCTAATGATATAGATAGTTATCGCGCGGCTATAGGGCTTTTTAATTGTCGTAGCACTGTATTAACTACATCTGTAAAGAGGTATGTTATCCCTTCCGATATGTTAGCGCTGATTGGCATTGCTAAGGTTCCACGAAATATAATACATTTTCTTGTCCAATGCCGAACTACAGCTAACTTGTTTCTAATTCTCATGCTTCTTTGCATCGCTGGTGACGTGGAATCAAATCCAGGCCCCCAGAATAGGGAACTTTCTATTGTCCATATTAACGTGGATGGGCTCAAGGATAAAATCCATCTAATTGAAGCCAATCTTTCAACCTTTAACATTGTAGGTATAACAGAGAGCCATCTCACATAGAGTATTGGCAATAACTCAATAAACTTACCAGGTTTCCAAAACCCATACCGTAGGGACCGCCATTATGCATGGGGAGGAGTTTGCGTCTAAATATCTGACAATATTGCTTCCTCTAGGCGTACTGACCTAGAAAGTCTCGACGTAGAAATGATTTGGCTTGAAATCCATGACCAGCCGAACATTTTATGCACGATTTATCGCCCACCTAATTCAGATGTCGGTAAATGGCAGCTGATGTCGGATAATTTAGACAACTGTCGCGACCAAAACCCAAATAAAAATATTGTTATTATCGGTGATCTTAACGATGACCTTCTTGACCCATCTAGACACTATTTAAATGATATCATAAATTTGTCGGGCTTTTTTCAGCTAATAAGGGAACCGACGCGCCCTGTCTCTAACACATTACTAGACCCACTAATTATAAATAACCCCAAATTAGTCCACAATAGTGGTATACTTGCACCCTTCTGATGCGACCACACACCAACTCTTAATTCTATTATCCCCAAGCGGAAATCATTCAAAAGACACATTTGGAGCTATGGCCAAACGGACTGGACTAAATTCCGAAATCTTTTAGAAAATTCACGCGGGTGGGGGGGGGGGGGAAAGGGGTGACCCCGGTAATAACAACGATGTCGATGTTTGGTGCCAGGCCATCACATCTAACATCATAAACGCAGCTACCTATAGTATCCCCAATAAAACAGTAACGAAATGTCATTTGTCACCAAATGACAAACCTTGGATGTCAAACAAAATAAAACACGAGATGAGAGTTAGGGAGAAACTATTTAAAAAGTCGCGGAAATCTAACTTAGATCACGATGTTGAAAATTTTAAAAAGCAACGAAACTACGTCAACGCTCTCGTCAAAACCGCCAAAGAGGATCATAAAACTAAATTAGCGGCTAAAATAAACAAGGGAAACAAATCATCAAAAGAGTGGTGGAAAATATGCAAATCCGTTCTGCACAATAGTAATTCGAATTTCGAGGATGTTCCCCCTCTAAGAGTAGAAAACTGCTCGTTTGCCTACGAACCCCTTGGAAAAAGCCGATCTCCTAAACAGCTATTTCGCCAGTATCGCCCAAATCGATGATACTGGAGCAGAGTTACCCCCCCCCCCCCCCCCCACCCCCCCCCCCCCCCCCCACCCCTTTCACCTGTACACTGAGCACTCACTAAACACTATACAAATAACCACCATCGATGTTTTAGACGTACTGTCGAATCTAGACACTTCCAAAGCGACCGGCCCTGAAAATCTAAACCCTAAGTTACTGAAAGAGGGCAAAGAGATTCTAGCACCAATTCTAGCAGAATTCTTTAATTATTCTGTCAACGTCTCCCAATTTCCCACCCAATGGAAAACTGCAAACGTCACTCCAACTTTTAAGAAAGGCGATAGAAGTCTATGCTCTAACTACCGCCCAATCTCCCTATTAAGCTGCCTGAGTAAAGTTATGGAAAGCTGTATTTTTAAGCATACATACAACTACATAAAAGATTTTATAACACCATACCAGTCAGGTTTTCTCCCCTCTCATTCGACACTATTTCAATTATTAGATATCTACAGTGCTATAGTGCAGGCTCTTGATGAGCAAAAAGAAGTCATGTTTTTATTTTTCGACATTTCGAAGGCATTTGACAGAGTCTGGCACCGCGGTCTGATACATAAATTGGAACAATTTGGATTTTCAGGAAATCTCCTTGCTTGGTTTAGCGATTATCTCTCTGAGAAACCAAAAAGTAGTTCTACGTGGAACTGAATCCCCCCTTCTCTCGGTAAAGGCTGGTGTACCACAAGGTTCGGTCCTTGGGCCCTTGCTATTCCTTTATCAATGACTTACCAGGCGATGTTTTAAACAATCTGAGACTATTTGCTGACGACACCTGTCTTTACGTGATATCAGACAACCTCTAGGCTCATATTCTAACAATCAACCGTGACCTTGAAGCGATATTTCAATGGTCAACAACTTGGCTCGTAGAATTTAACTCCTCCAAAACAACCTCTTTATTTATATCCCTACGCCATCAGCCAACAGGTTCCCCTATACATTTTAAAGGCTCTGATATCCAACCATCTGTCTCGCACAAGCACCTTGGTATAACGTTCAGCAATAAATGTCACTGGCTTGAACATGTTGAAAACGTGATAGCAAGGGCCCAACGTACAGCATCGCTACTAAACGGTCTTAAATTTATTCTTAACAGAGACTCCCTCGAAATAATGTACAAGAGCTTTGCTAGACCACTTCTAGAGTATGCAAGCCCCGTCTGGGATAACATACACAACACTGCGTAGCAAGACTAGAAAACATTCCAAAGGATGCCCTAAGGGCTGTAAGTGGTCTCACATGCAGCACCAGATTTGAGGCCCTCTATATCGAAACCGGCATGGAAACACTTTCTGAAAGACGCGAAACGCAGAAACCTGTACTACTATACAAAAATAATTAACGGGATGACCTGTGACACTTTATCTAGCTATCTCCGGCCCCTCGAAAGAGCAAACCCGTATCATATCCGTATTCAATTAATGTACAAACCACTGAGATGCCAAACAGAGCTTTACAGTGGGTCGTTCTTCCCATCAACTGTACGCACGGGGAACGCTCTCCCGGATCCTGTCAGATCATCTCCTACACTTGCAGAATTCAAGCGGAAGCTGAAAGCCATGTCTCCGTCTCAATCTCCACCTGGGTGGTATTATGCAGGCATAAGACCTGCCAATATCGCCTTTGCTAGACCTAAATGAAAATTTCATAACAGAAACCCGTATGCGCTCATGTAGAGTTTCAAGCGAATCACCTGATCATTACTTTTTCCATTGCCCATTATATAATAACCAAAGGACATCATTTAACAACGGGTTAATACTAATTAATGTCTCTCCCACTACGCTTACAGCTAAAGAATTACTCTTTGGCAATGAGAATTTCGATCCGAACACAAATATGCAAATATCCACAATCCTCTGCCAATACATTGCTGATACTGGACGTTTCAAATGATACACGTCCGTTCTTAATCTATTATTTCCCACTGTCTGCACACACATACCCTAATAGCTGCCATACTAAATGAAATCCCAATAATGATGTTATGCTACTGAACTATGACCCCGTGCTCCTATTTGCGTAGACTTCTATCGCCTTTCTTAAAAATTGGGTGGCAAATTCTATCACCTGAATGGTTTGTGTAAGATAAGTTGAGATTTCCTTTAAGAAAGAAATTCTAAATGTATTCCGCCAACAACTATGTCAACAATGTGCTCTGTGACATGCAATCTGGATCAACCCCTTTTGAAAGTATATTAACAAACAAAAATCTGGCAAACAAGGAATCCCGTCACTCAAAACAAATGGAATTCTGGGAGATTCCGACCAAAGCAAAGTAGAAGCAATTAGCAGCCAATTTACTAGCGTGTTCACTGAAACAACCTTCAGCGAAAAATGCCATACACAATTCCTAAAACAAGCAAAATGGAAAATACCACTATCAGACCAAATGGAATTAAGAAATTATTAATTGTTTTGACAACATCAAAGACCATGGGGCCAGAATAAATACTTCCACGAATACTAAAAAACCTCAACAGAGCTGTCTTCTCCCTACCGAGCAAATATAGACCAGTTTCCCATACACGCATTTGCTGTAAAATATCATCTGCTCTAGTACAACGAGCCATTTTGAACAGACCTAACTCACGAACAACAACATGCTTTCCGTAAATTTAACAGTTGTTAAACGCCCATTTGCAGACCGAGAGAAGAGGATCACTGAGCCAATGATTTTAGTGGTTTTGTATGTACGGGTTAAAGGGTCGATACATTGGACAAGAGAATGGGTGCACCCATTCCTTACTATTTAGAAGGTGATCATATTTATTATACCGATACATGTACGTTGCTGTATATTTTCTCAAAAACAAATTAACTAAAATGTGTTGGCTTGCTAATATCTCAACTGATCTAAGCTAGACTAATTTCAAAATATACGTGATTTTGCACATATATTGCTAGAAATTAGAAATTGAATTCCCTGTGATTTATTAACACATTTTACTCTGAATTTCTTAACATGTAGCGCTCAGCCATAAATATATATATATTTATGGCTGAGCGCTACATGTTAAGAAATTCAGAGTAAAATGTGTTAATAAATCACAGGGAATTCAATTTCTAATTTCTAGCAACGGAAATGCTATTTTTATGATTTGACAAGTAATTCGGTTGAATATTTAGAAATTAATTTAACTGGGTGCTGTGACAGCTAGGCTCCATCCTATTTTGAAAGAAATGCAAAATAAAAAAAGTAGTGCATTTGAAAAAACTCAAATGCATTTGAAAACTCAAATGCAAATATAACCCTTTTTATGCAAATGCAAATACACGAGAATCAAATGCAAGTGCAAATGCAAATACGTCAGAAATTTAATAATTGCATTTAAATGCAAGTGCAAATGCATTCAAATGCAAATGCAAATACATTTGCACTTGTACCCAAGCCTGGTGAGAACACGGCCTAAGTCTTGTTTCATCAGTAAAAGTATTTGAGCGTCCTCATCACAGATGACTCAAGCTGGAACAGACGCATCGCATAGATTTGCAGCAAATCGTACAGGACGTTAGGACTATTGTGGAGAAATTTACCATTCTGTTTCCAATACACCAGCATACGTGAAACTGATTAGACCAGTTTCGGAATATGCAAGTACAGGATTGGACTGTTATGAAATAACTCTTCAGGACAATCTAGAAAATGTGCAGAAACGTGTAGCTAGATTTATGATCTCAAACTACAGCTGCGAACCAGGCAGCATGACAACAATACTTGACAACCTAAGAATCCAATCATTGATAGACAGAAGGAAATAAAACCGTATGCCTTTCTTCTACGAATATCCACAACAGCAAGCAAAGATACCATTGCTACACAGACTGCGGTAAACCAAAAATACGCGCAAGAGTCACTTCAATCGAATCGAATCTATAAATTCAGCTGAAATAAACTATCACAGGATCTAAGCAGTTCAGAAACTGCACAAACCCTATTAGTCAATCTACAGAAGGTAAACATATCTGACTTAGCTACTTGCCGAATGCACGGTGAAATAAGGTCCACTGGATGTACCATCATAACTACTCAAGAGCACGACAATAATCGACCACCTCTAGCTAAGTTCCACCCATACCTCGCTGGTGTTGGCATCGATCGATCTCTGAACTCCCCGACTATGAATTTCCAGAAAACTATACAGGTAAGCTATTGAATATTATGGAACTAATTTGACTGGGCGCTGTTGATGCCAATGGAAGCAACAACGTCTAGACAAATTACTTTCGAAATATTCAACAGCATGTTTATTAAATAGTAGAGACATACAATTCCAAGAACGTATCGGACTATTAGGAGTTAAAGACGGGTTATTTTGCAAATATAGAATTATTTATGACGTAGTGATTATGACGTCATCCTACACGCCGCCTAGCTGATTATGATGTCATATGACGTCAGATTGATAGATGGATATTCTGGAAAGGTGAATTCCCTTATTTGCAATATATCTCCAAATTTGCCATTGGAATGGCTGGTTCGATAACTGAGACAGACATTCCAGTGATAAATTTTCAGAAATATTCTTGTCTTGGCCTGGAAATGAACATTAAATAAGCAAATAGTTTAATTTTGTTAATCAAATTTAACCATTAAAGGGATAAGGTAACACGAAAGACAGGACTACAGCATGGAAACAATGTTGCTGGGAAATCTTGCTGTCTTAGAGAGAAAAAGTTTGCAACAAAATTGTTTCGAAAAAACAACAATGCTTATTGTATAAAGTGGAATGGAATTGAGTAATACACCTTTATAACACCCGTATCATTCCATGTAATGTGAAAACTATTTATAACTGGCACCTTATGGCCGGTTAAATGTTCACTAAAGACAGATGGTCAGATTACACCCGTCTGTTTTAAAACACCATATTATGTCCTAAATAGCAGATGCACTTTATAGACAGGTTTGCATGTATCGTGGTTTTCATAATCTCTAAGGCACGTTCAGTTGGGTCATGTTACACTCCAGTAGCCGATTAAAAAAGGGCCCTAGTTAGTGAAATAGCTCAACCCGCAAGGTCGAAAAATTCTGGTTATGGCATACTATTGCTATATATGTTTGTTCTATCTTCGAAGTGGATGTGGGGGTTCAAAAGTGGTGCAAATGTTTAGTATGCGCATTTTGAATAGGACACTGCTACAGAAATCTAGAAATTAAAAATAAGATGTATGGTTAGTTAAATACGAATAGCTCGGCCAATTATAGACCGATTTCCATGAATGGCATATGGTAATATTTCTTTAACTAGTTGATGTAAACTTGCCACCTTTCTCATTTTTAATAAAATTCGCGGATGTCTGGTTGAAACCGATTAAATGAGAAATCATGAAATAAAAACAGCTAAAATATTTTTACGATGTAGCTCACATCAGGTAGAAAATCCCTGACATTGCCAAGGTCTTTAAACGTACATTGCCCATATTTACGTAGGGGCGATGAGCTTCAAACGTGGCATAGTTTTACAATATGAGAAAATTTAACCCGTCTCAAAATAAAATATGTACACCTGAAAAATGTGGTACAGTTACTAAAATGCAAATATCTCAGCGAAAGGTTGACTCATATCCATGAAACAAAGTATATTTTGGTCCCTATAATAAAGTTCAAATGGTAAATTAACACGAATATATCTGGGCTTGCTACACACGTTTATATTTCTTGGTAAACCTAGAATATGGGTAAGAAAAAAGTCAACTAAAATTTAAAAACTATACATTGCATGCGTCATGCCTATGTAAATGTACAATATAAAGTGCAATATTCACCATGTCAGCAAGAGCCAGGTGGCCTGGTATCACAAGGATTACCCCACATCCGAATCGTTGTCCTCTCCATCACTAGAGTGTCTTTCCAAACAAGTTTCCCCGACACAAACAAATGCATCTGTACACAGTCTGTAAGAAAGAAGGAATTCTGTGTTATACAAGATTCTTTCTTTCTTACATTTACAGCGTCGTGTACTGAAACTTGTCTTACATTTACATTGTGCGAGTTCTAATACTGCATCTGGTACTGGGAGCCGGGTCATCATGATGGGAATAAGATGTTCATTTGGCATCGAACATCCAACCATGCTATTGTGGTGGGGCAACTTCAACATCGGATCTGTCTGGTGCATCCATATATGTTTGATAATTTTCCCGGCGCAAATGTAGCTGGAACGTATCCATTGTAGGAGGTAACTTATCACTTGCTATGCATTTTTCACTAAATAAATCATAGCTAAGAACATCAAGTGATTGATATATATTTGTTTGCTGTAGACAGGCAACACTAAGGCTATACATTCCTTCACAGCTGGGCTTGAAATTTTTGCTGCATCTTGACCTAAGCACATAATGGGAGCTATAAGTTCTGGATAACTACTTATAGCACCCATCCACCTTTTTAAGATGCTGAGCTAAATGAGCTGGTTGGATCGCAGCCACTCAGGGCCTGGACTGTTGGAAGTACCAGGGATACTCGATCACCCATAGCACGTGCAATATCATGGATAGGAATCATTCTACTCCTTTTCCCAGCTCCTGCTTTGAGGAAAAATTCTTCCAATCGAAGAATGGTGCAGTATCTGGGACATATTGCAAAGACATCCGAATCGATGCTCCACAAAACAACCCTTTTCACATTCAGTATTACAACTGCATAGCGGATATGCACATTCTTGAGTCATGCTCTTCATGGTCTGATTCGAATTGACTGGTCATGCACTGGTAATTTGCTGTCACCACTACAACTTTCTTTGCAGTAAGTTATGTGGCTTGCTTAAAGTTATTTGCTGCAGCTATGGTCACTTCACTAAATGCCATATTGGAATGGCAGGTCCATCAGCGAGAATTCGATTTACCCATGAAGTATCAATCATTTGCACTACATCATAACTTATACCATGTCCCCTTTTATTTATAAGCCGTACTAAGGCTCTAGGTGATGAGACGCAACGCTTAGTCATATATGCTTTGGGGTTTTGCATCGCCCGCGTGATGAAACATATTAAATTCTGGCAAAATAACAATACATGTCTATGCATAGATGGATGATTTACTTTGACATCGGACACATCTATCGCGTCCAGCGATTCTGCTGATTTCGGTGATATAATCCAGCGTACATGTGTACAAATCTTTAGCTACCACGGTCAATTTCTATTGATATAGCGGCAGTATTTAAAGGATTGTGTTGTATACCATGCCTGGCCTTAATCAATGAACAAGCAATGAGAGCTGAATGGTAATGTAACAGCTGACGCGACATGCATAGCAAGTTGGTCTCCCTCAGAGAGTCACAGTTATCTGTAAATCTGTCTGCATGACCTGCATGATGGCTACTGTATCGATCACATACTGCAAATTTAAGGATCAACTCACAACTAGTTCTTACTGTGTGGTACATATTGGCTTCTTCTGAAAGTTCGTGTCTGAGAAAATAAACATACCTTTCCATAACCTCTGCCATGGTGAAAGAATTACCGTGTTCCATTTCTGGAAGTAGTCCCTCCATGAAGCCATCATACGCTACAGCATGCTTACTCTTAGTTTCACTTGTTGGGCCATGTTGCATGACATAATTGCTATGACAACCCTTAAGATATTTTGCCTCCAGATATATTAGTGTGGAAAAGTCACAGCCAATACAACATCTCATATCATCATCACGTTTCTCTTTTACCCTTTCTTCTAGTGTATCGCCGAAAGATAGGTTAGAGTATAAGCGATTTGCCCTTGTTATAAGGTAATTGTTGACAGAAAAAATGTGTAATTTTTCTGGCTAAGATGCTACCTTGCTGCTATATTAGGTATAAATGAGATATACCTACATACACACTAAAATGGTCCAGAAAAAACATCAACGTGTGCTTTCTCCATATTAACGTATTGCAGAATGAAATGATAATAGTTAAAGCACACTCAAATCCCGCGAAACGACATAATAGTACACCAGGTAAACATGCCAAAGAGACAAGACAAAAGTTTCTTGTAAATGTGGAATAAACTGTGAATAATTGCACAATTGACGTTGTTTTGATCTTTGTGACATTGCAAATGACTTTCAAATTCAAAACCGAGGGTGGCCACATGTTTTCACTAATCCTCTGAGTGATTGATCTGGCATGGATGCCACGCATTAACACAAATGTCGTTAAAAGTGAAACACTCATATGTTGGCTGGTGTACTATAAGCCCCTACACTACAAGGCCTACTAACATTACATATGGCATATATGTCTCCCAGCGCGCGAATCTAATACACGATACCCTGCTAGATGGTTAAGCAGAAATGTGGTTGCCGTGGAACCATGCAGCTCGAATGTTTTATATCTTTGCACATATGAAAGTTGTTGAGAGCAGGTTAACCAAATTATATCACATTTTCCCACAAAATAAATAAATATATATATATGAGGTCTGATTACCATAAGCTGTAGCTGAGCTATACAGAACAGTTAGCTTGTATTGCACGGACTAAGTCAATGTAAACCAAAAACTTAACCAGAAATAGCAAAGTCTCCCCGACCTGAAAATGCAGGAAGGAATGGAATAAATGCATTGTACTATTGATAAAAATGCAGTAATAAAGCGATAGATGAAGCTTGGTTACTATAAAACTGATAGTTTAGATGTTAACCTGTTAAATGTAGGACCATGCATCGCAAATTTAGAATGCTTTTAGCTCAATTTTGAGGTGCTGATTATGATTCTCTTATGTGTACGTTCGTAAATCTCAGGCAGTGTCCAAAACGGTCATTACTTAAAGAGGAATTCCTTGATTTTTTAACACAAATTTAGAAATTTAATATTCGATGTCAAACAGCGTAAACGAGTGCTGCTTGTGAACTTTTATTGTAAATTTGCATTTCGTTTACTTGCAGGACACTAAACATAGGCTAGTAAGCACAAAATAACGATTAAAGAGGTATTTCCACAATTTCGAAGAATTAAAGTCACGTACCCCCATTCTGAATTCATAAACTTGCACAAAAATCAATTTTTTGTTGTTTTATTTTTAAAATTGAAATCAAAACAATTAAGAGCATATTTTTGTTTGTTTAAAAGATTTTATGTAGTGCGGGCCCAGTGTATTCACAAAATACCAATAATTAAAGGGGGCATTCACAATTTCTTCACAAGTTACTAAGCATGACGTTTTACCATCACACATAATTACGGAAAAAAGGAATTGTAGGTTTATAATTATTGGTAAATTAGTATCCTACATTCTTCACTGTTCTTACTTGAAAATCATTTTAAAACAAGACTCAATAATAAATAGCATTAGTTCCCTGTGAATACCATTACATAGGTAGGCCACAATTTGACCTGTTGGAGCTACATATGCACCATATCGTCGATGATCTTTCTCTCGGGAAATTATGATCAGTTTTCAGTCAATCATCAGAAAAATCCCCAACGTTCAAATCTGAGCTACACTCTGTCGGCTTCCCTCTGCAAGAGCATGGTACGGCTGCAAATATTGTCTCTACAAATATAACCCCTGATACACTTTCCGGGACAATGGCAAATGCTGACACTACAATATCCTAAAGCGCCGAGGGCTCAGTCATAAGAACAGGCACTACAACATTATTGTCACATTTCTGCCCAAATTCATATACACTGGCCAAGAGTGGCTTTACCTGGCCAACTCTTACCCACACCGCTGTCTGCAATGCGCTGTTTGAAGCTGGTTTGCAGAAGAATCATCGCCTGTTGCTTTAGATACACTATGAAGAGCATATCATTGGTTACGTCCATGATATACATTATAACATCATCTGATATTTCATTCCTAATGTACAGACAAAGATGCCAATTCACCTTTCTAGAGTATCCATCTATCATCTGACGTCATATGTCGTCATACTCAGCTAAGCGGCGTTTGGGATGAGGTCATAATCATTACGTCATAAATGATGCTATATGGCCCATCTTTAACTCTTAATAGTCCAACACGTTGTACCAATAGTATGTCTCTACTATTTAATAAACATACTGTTGAATATTTTGAAACTAATTTTACTGGGCGCCGTTGCTGCCATAGGTAGCACCAGCACCCAGTCAAATTAGTTTCAAAATATTCAACAGCTTACCAGCATAGTTTTCTGGAAATTGATAGTCAGGAAGTTCAAAGCGCGATCGATCCCAACATGAGGGAGGTGTGGGTGGAGCCTAGATAGAGATGGGTGGGGCATAGCTAAAATGGAAAGGTCCACTTGTCTTCAGAAATTACCTGCATTTGGACAAAACTGTCCTTTCCTCTTTACTATAGAGTTTGTTGTCTCACATCCACTCATTGAATGCCCTAGAGTAAGCAATCTGGTTTCACTCTGTTTCCTGTGTACTTGCCAAACTATGAACTGGGATTGTAGGCAGCGTAGATTACACGAGGAAGCACCGATGTAGCTGCTGTTCAATTCAGGAATTGCAGCAGCTGTGGTAGTTGTCAAGGCAATGGATATAAGTTGGTCAACAAGACCTCAAGTGAGATGTAGTCGTACTTGACTGGGCATCCATAGACGTCTCTTTTAAAGGCTCATCTCAGGTCTCACATAACAGTCTAAGAAGGTATTTGTCTACTCTGATCGTTTGAAAGCATTGCTGCCCAATCTTCGATCGACATACAGTTGCGTTGACCGCGTGCTATGGCAGTCATTGGTATCTTTCAACCTTACGTCCATATCACCGATTCCCTCATACCTATCTGCTACTATGTGAACATGTCTGCAACTTTGTCCACGGGAATTAGTAACGCGCCGAAGTAAACACTTGACCAGCACTTGCCATGGATTGAAGCATATATAAAGCTGTGGTAAAATCTTTACCCCAGTTGCCACCCCATTCTACATGAAGAAACGGTGGCGCTATCGTCTCCATTTCCATATACATGAACTATAATCAGTCAATGGGTCTTCGGTCTTCTGTCTGTATTCACTATCTGCTTCTATAAACTGCATGCCAATGCCATCTATATGGATTTAGAGAATGGCAGTCTATATAATCTAGCCCAAGTTGGTGATTGCGGTTATATATTGGTCTCCTTCAATGCACGAATTTCCAAAGGCTTTCTACCAGCTTACAAGTATTCCTTCATATACAATCGCCTGATAATATCCAGATCCAGCAATCACTTTATTGACAGTATCAGAGACGAATCTTGGCCGTCGTAAAAATGTCATTCATACACGAATCACACGTAATAAACCTATGATACCAAGGAAAATCATTTCTATGTGATACCTCAACGCTGTGGAATGAGATTTCCATATTCATCTGGGGTCTTATTCTTATACTGGGGTCCGTGGCTAATCTCATACACTGAAACACCTTGAGTTACTTTTATGTACCCATCACCACGCTTTTACGACTCCGTATGCGTATTTACAGCACTTCATTCACCACAGCTTTCGATGGTATCGAAAATTGTAAGAAATGTAGCTAACCAAGCTATTTGGGAGGAACATAGTGACCTGATATCATGGCGCGGAATTAGATCCTGTAATTTCTGGTTTTGATTCAACATCGATGTCAATGAGCTTTGTTGAGCATAATCGTGACAACATCCGACAAAGATCCAAGCTAGGAATATCACTTGGTGAGCAATCTAACAGCTTTCCATCACACTATGGTTCCACTTGTGGTCTTAACATTGTTCAAACAAGCTTCACAGATTTCATCTTTATATCTACTTTCATTACGATCTCTTTTAAAGCCTTGTCTCTTCCAACCCTTTGCGGAATAGCTCCAATAATTATGGACGACCAATTTATTTAGGCACTAATTATGTTTGATAGTAAAAATGTCATGGTAAAAATGTGAATGCCCCTTTAATTATTGGTATTTTAATACACTGGGCCAACAATACACAATATCCGACAAATAAACATCAATTTTCTATTAATTTATCTGATTTAAACAAATAAAACTGATTTATTGTGCAAGTTTATGAGTTCACAATGACCGATTGCCCCGTCAATGGTTCAGAAATGGTGGAAATTGCCCCGTTAATGGTTATTCTCTGGTTACAATCATATGTATGAAGTCCTGTAGGGTAAATACAATCTAAATACACAATACAAAGTTCGTGAGCAGTATAGGTCTAAGCTAAGCGGTCTTGACATTGAATATTAATTTTCAAAATTTTGCTTTTAAGAAAATCAAGGAACGGCGTTTCAATGTCAATTTCTAGCACATTCCACAAAATCCATCAACATACACAAGAAATTCGGAATCAGCACCCTCAAATTGACCAAGATCACATCTGAAACTATTTGTGTCTCTGTGTAGATTTAAGCGGTTTTTGAATTTTTTAGCAGCGCCACGCCGCCCCCCCCCCCAACCCCACCTCACAACTATGTATATACTAAGGCATGGTAAACCCAAAACCTAGACAGAAATAACAAAGTCCTTGAGCTGAAAATGTAGGTGGGACTGGGATAAATTCATTGTACTATTGATAGATTTGCAGTAATAAATCTGTAGATAAAGCTTTTTTACTATCACCCTGATAGCTTCGCTGTAGCTTAGCTAAACAGAAAAGTTAACCTCTATGTACCAAGTACAGGGTTCCCACACCTTTGGGAGAATATTTTTCCATACCTTTTCCATACTTTTTCCAGACCAAATTAAAAAATTTCCATAGCCCTTTAAAGACATTTTAATAGTGGACATTTGAGGGGAAAAAACCTGCAAAGAAATTTATTTTTAACATTTGAGGCTTTTAATTGGTTCTATTTTGTACATCATATCGCAGTTAAACATGAGAAAACAATGCATAAGTAATTAAATTTCATAATTAAACTAGCAAACAGTTTTAACACTACCCGCTCTGATGGCATTGTGTAATCCACAGCTACCAATATTTATCATCCGCTTCTGAGTTTCATACTCTATGCCCTTTGAAAGGATATCATATGTCTTCCAATTGACATTGGGTCCATCCATTGACAGTTGGAACATGCCACGAAGACCTAACTTATCACAACATTCTCAGAGTTTCTCATGAATATCTGTTGCTGTGACATGGCCGAGGGATTCTGATGTGTAGAATCGAGTGGAAATCTGATCTGCTTGCCAGAACTGAACATCCATTTGTTTAGACTGAAGATGTCCATTAAGGCTTTCGTCGAATAATAAAACATAATCCGTCTCAGCCTTCACCTTTGACAACAAAAGTGACTGAAAATATGGTGCAATGCCAAAAGTAGAAAGATACGCACACTTCGTCTATCCACAAGAGAATTTCGAGGTGATCATACTATCTGGAAACATTATACGGAATAAATCTCCAACCTTCTCACAACTTTTGAATGAGAAGTGTTTCTGTATGACATTAAGGCACCAGTAAATCTCGGATGAGAGGACTTCATTTCTTGTTATGAATGATCCTAACGAGGCTGATGGTGTAGACACGACTATGGGTTGCTTGGGAGGAATGACTGCTGGAGTTCTGAGGAGGTAAATAAAACAATTCATTATATTATTTCCTATATCAAATGACTTATCGCAAACACTACATCTGGCTCGATGACTTGAAGTGTCATCCGGTACAATCCAACCCTTATACTGCTCGTTAGTTTGTCACAAAACTGAATAGTTACACTTTCCCATGATCGCGGTAGCATAAGAAATTCGAAAACTATACAACAAAATTTATCTCACTTTACTAACATAATATATTAATTATATATAAAATCATTTTCGCAATACTCACATGAATGTTGATTATATCCAAATGATCAAACATATGAAGATGGCGAGAAGAAATAATTATTTTCAGGATTCATGTTCAGACATTCATTACTCAAGTTCCCGGTAATCGGGATGTACCGGAGTTTTCTACGCAGGTTATACAATCACAGCGGTTACCGGGACCCAACCCAAACTTGTTCAGACACGTATTGCTCACGCGCGAAACGTTCCCGGTAATCGCAATGTAATGGAGCTTGGCGGTTACCGGTACCCAATCCAGACTTGCGAAACCAGGAACAAAGAAGTGTTTGTTGACAAAATGGCTGCCGGAAAAAAATTACAAATCCAGATATTTTAATTTTCCATAGCGGTACCACGAAATATCAAATTTTCCATAGCTTTTCCAGCCCTGGAAATGGTTTTCTTAAATTTCCATACTTTTTCCAGACTTCCATACCTGCGTGGGAACCCTGCAAGTAAGTCAAGATAGAAACAAACCTTAACCAGAAATAGCAATGCCACTGAGCTTAAAATATAAGCAGGAATTATATAAATGCATTGTACTATTGATATAATTGCAGTAATAAATCTATAGATGAAGTTTGGTTACCATAAGTCGTGTGGTTTACCAGTAACAGGGCCAACGAGAAAATTTAACCAAAGCTACCAACGACGCGGTCGACGACGCCGGACACCGCCGTGGTAATGTCATAAGCACTTCAGAAAAGTTCATCTCTATGGGTCAAGTCAAGGTAAACCCAAAACTTAACCAGAAATAACAAAGTGCATGAGCTAAAACTGTAGACAAGAACAGGATGAATGTGTTGTAATATTGATAAGTTTGGATAATTCACCTTTCTAGAGTATCCATCTATCATCTGGCGTAATATGTCGTCATACTCAGCTAAGCGGCGTGTGGGATGACGTCATAATCATTACGTCATAAATGATTCTATTAGGCCCATCTCTAACTCTTAATAGTCCGACACGTTGTACGAATTGTATGTCTACTATTTAATAAACATGATGCTGAATATTTTGAAAGCAATTTGACTGGGCGCTGTTGCTGCCATAGCAACTTACCTGTATAGTTTTCTGGAAATTAAGTCATGGAGTTCAGAAATCGATCGATCGCAACACGAGCGCGGTGTGGGCGGAGCTTAGCAAGGGATGGGAGGGGAATAGCTAAAATCCATCATACCCTGATAGTTTAGATGTATCTGAGCTAACCAGAAAGGTTAAGCTGTATTGGACTAATTCAAGGTAAACACAAATCAGAAATAACAAATTCCTCGAGTTGATGGTTGTTTTGAAAACACATAGACCTGCCTGCCTCCCACTGACACCCACATGCCCCCCCCCCACACGCACGCACGCGCGCATTCACCTGCACACATGGCATGCTATTGACAGATTTATAGTTCATTGTCTGTGAATGTCTTCGCAGAGTGTTTTGGTCTGGTCAACCAATTCAGTATCCGTTATAACACCATAGAGTACACATCTTAAAGTTTTAAGTAATAACTTTCAAGTAGTTGTAAGACGCAAAATAGTTAATCTTTGTTGAAGAAACCCAGGAGAGATCTACCCCTTCAGAACGATTATACGATTATACGATTACGATGTCTAGGATTCTACAATATTTACACACGATATCTACGAACTTCATAATATTCACGCATGATACTCACGCCAACACTCACTATTCACGCTTCATACTTACGCACCACCTCACAATCACAGCGCACATGAAAACGTCATTAAATTGTATATATTCGTTAGAAGAAATCTCACCTGTTGGTTTTATTGACTGCTTATGAACCCTCCCGCACCAGTTAAACTTCTGAAGGGAAAGCCTCACTCATCTGTGCTGCCGATTAACTAGGCAAAGGAGGTCTTTTTCAGAAATTGGTGGTTTGGACATTGGTGATATTGGTTAGACATTATGAGTTTAAGTAGCAATGAGCAGCAAAGACGAAACTATCGCGTATGATCAGAGTGACGAAACGGACTCGGACACGATCATGGCAGACGACACTGAGAGAGAACGTGTCATTAAGAATAGGCGCAAGATTCTAAGAGCTAAAATTACACGCGCAATTAATCGGATAAAACACCGTATTGACAGCAATGATAACAGCCACAGGCGTATGAAAAGGGAGCTGGAGGAAATTAAAAAGGATTACCTGACCGTTGGTGAATTGCACTGTGAATTATATAACTTTGTAGATGAAGCGCATATTGCGCTATTAGACCAGTGGGAAGAAGCTCTCACCGATGATGTGTATTCGCTGGAAGAGTTAGTGGACGACTTTATATCCTCAGGGGAAAGTCGGTCAAGCCTGACAGTGAGAGACAGATCGGCACAAGACATCATTACGCATGAGAGTACAGCACACAATGGTATGGCACAAGAAGGTACGTCATCAGGCAGTACGTCACAACCTAGTATGGCACAAGGCGGTACGACACAAGACAGTACGGCACAGCGAGACATGGCACACGGCAGTACAGCACATCATGGTACAGCACCAGTTACGGCAGAATGTTATAGTGATGCGCCTAGGTATAGTACACGTGAACTTACTTCTTTCGATCATTGGATAGATGAACTAATTGAATTTAAAGAAACTGTGTTACCGATTGTTATAAGGAACATTACTATGGCTGACGCTTTCTACAAGCTCGAAGCGAGTAAGGATATACCAGCGATCCAGCTTCCGACCTTCAATGGAGATCCGCTTGGGTATGTAGAATTCATTGAACGTTTTAAAATATATATCCATGATAAGTCACACCTTAATGATGATGTCAGAATAATTCAATTAAAAATGCATGTTGTAGGAGAGGCAGCGAATTCAATTTCTGGTCATGGGTCGGGCGGCATAATGTATGCCACTGCTCTCAAAACACTAAAAGAACAATTTGGACATCCGAGTAGTATTGCACGTGCTTGTGTCAATAAAATCACTAAGGGCAGTAAAATTAATGTTAATGATAGAAACAGTCTGAGACAGCTCTCATTAGATATAATTAATTTTTTAGCCACTTTAACGCGAATTAATTACTATGCTGATATAAATGCTAGTGATACACTCAGACAAATAATTAAGAGGTTACCAGACCCACTTATTGGTAAGTGGAAAAATGTTGTCACTGAGATTAGAGATAAAGACGAGATTCCATCCATAGAACATATTAGTCGTTACATCCGCAAATATGTACGGTCACAATTTGATCCAGACTTTGGTGACATCGACCGCCATATTAATGGCAGGTATGATGGGAAGACAGGACAAATGGACAGACGAAAGGGAATACATGCCACACTAGATGAAGGAACTAAGCAAACATTAAGTTGCTATATGTGCGCTGGGGATCATCGGGTCTCCAAATGTCCTACCTTTGCAGACTCGACTGTTCCTGAGCGCATCCAGGTTGTTAAAGAGAAAAGGCTATGTTTTTCCTGTTTGACAAAAGGACACATGACAAAGGACTGTAGAGCAAAGGGGACATGTAAGAGAAATGGGTGCACACGCACACATCATCCACTTCTGCACACTGAACCACTTACTGCTAGTAGTGCATTATCACCATTAGATACAGATAGCATTATACCCGTAGTGAGGGTCAATTTTAGATCGGCCAATGGTAGTGCCCGTCAGGGTAATGTCCTAATCGATAGTGGTGCAGGGACTACGATTATAAGGAGGGACTTTGCCAAAGCCCTAGGACTGCAAGGGAGGCGGGAAGGCCTGGATTTGTCTGTAGTAGGGGGTGAACCATTAGCACAGTCTGATAGCAGGAGGGTTAAGTTTTGGATGTCTTCATTAGATGAAAGTGAGGAATTCGAAATGGAGGTACACGAAATTGATAAGACAATATTAAGTGTACCTGCCTTGGATAGACACTGGTTGTCTTCATTTTCTCATCTGAAAGGCATTGAATTTCCTCACAAAGCATGTCCTGTAGATCTAATTCTGGGAGTACACTATAGTCATTTGCATGTAGATGCAGAAACATGACAAGGCTTGCCATTTGAGCCCGTTGCAAAGCACACCCGTCTAGGATGGTATGTCATTGGGTCAGATAAGGTCACAAGGTCATCACCAATCAATTCAATCAATTTTGTGCAGAAAGTCAATCTTGAACAATTTTATGAGTTTGAGACACTTGGCATTCAAGCTCCTAATTGCTCATGCCCACAAAATGTGATGTCACCCGATGACAAACAGGCTCTCAATATGTTTGAATCATCATGTCACCGTGTAGATGACAGGTATGCCATAGGCTTGCCTTGGAAGAAAGATCCATCTATGCTTCCTAACAACTACACGCTTGCTAGGAAGAGATTAATTTCACTTGAAAATAGCTTGTCAAAGAACCCAGAAAAGGCCAAGTTTTACAAAGAATGCATTGGCGTGATCAATTTTTGGAGAGGTCATCATTGTAACCTGAGGAAGTTGAAAGAGCTGAAAGAGTTTGGGTGATCTATGCTCAGAGAGGCATATCTGATTGGGAGACACGTTTTCGTGACCTTGCTCCATTTATTAGTGATGGTGTCATTAGAGTTGGAGGCCGTTTAAGGCACTCGGGCATTCTATATGACCAAATCCATCCCATCTTGCTTCCGAGTTCTCATGTTGTATCCAATTTGATTATGACGGATGTTCACCAGAGAATGGGTCATGCTGGAACAGAGAAGACGTTAAGTCAGAGTCGATGTTTGTTTTGGATCGTACGTGGTCGTGGCTTGGCAAAGAAAGTTGTACGAGAATGTACAATTTGCAGAAAACTTCGTCAACCACCCGACTCAACTCTCATGGCTGATCTTCCGGCGAACAGATTGAAAACATTCTCTCCTCCATTTTCTGTGACAGGCGTTGACCTGTTTGGTCCATTCTTGTTGAAATATGGCAGAAACAAGTCCATTAAGGCATGGGGTGCACTGTTCACTTGTGCAACAGTGCGTGCTATTCATTTGGAAATTGTTGCAGATCTTTCAACTCAAGCATTTATCCAGGCATTAAGGCGTTTCGTAGCACATCATGGTTGGCCTCATACAATCATATCCGATCCATTGGAGCTCAGAGGGAGCTCAAGAAACTTCTACAGGAAGGCAGAAAGCAAATTGAAGATTTTGCGAGTCTTCACAAAGTTAAGTGGTTGTTTAATACACCCCTTAGTCCACATCAGGGAGGATTATTTGAAAGTCTTATAAAGCAAACCAAGCGAACTTTGCATTTTGCTATTGTGCAACAAGTCCTCAGTTGGAATGATATGTCGACTGTATTCGCAGAGGCAGAGTGTCTCATCAACTCCAGACCCATTGGGTATGCTCCCAATGATCCACATGATCTTCAGCCCCTTACTCCAAATCATTTCCTTCTTGGACGTGCATCTGTTGAGGTTCCTCAGGATCCATTTGGAGAAACAACAAACCTTCGCAAGAGGTTTGAGTTTGTGCAAGTTCTTGTACATCAGTTCTGGAAGCGTTGTGTTAGGGAGTATATACCTACACTTATGAGACGCTCAAAATGGCAAGCCAAAGGTCGACAAATGAGGGTTGGGGATGTTGTCTTGCTCACAGATCCTGTAATCCCGAGGGGAAAGTGGAGTCTTGCTAGGATACTAGAGGTATACCCGGGTCGGGATGGGATTATAAGAAATGTCAGGGTTAGGACTTCTAAGGGAGAGTTCAAACGGTCCATCCAGAAGTGTTGTCCCATCATTGAAATTGCAGATGATGAAGATTCATCACCTTGTGCGGCCCTGGAGGGTTGTTTTGAAAACACATAGACCTGCCTGCCTCCCACTGACACCCATATGCCCCCCCCCCCCACACGCACGCACGCATTCACCTGCACACATGGCATGCTATTGACCGCTAGCTGACTGACAGCTGAATAGTTTCTAAATTTATGTGCAGAACTTTAGATACGGGTCTTCCGGTGCTGAACGCCCAGTCTTTGTATCAGTAGCTTGACGCCAGACAGATTTATAGTTCATTGTCTTCGCAGAGTGTATTGGTCTGGTCAACCAATTCCGTATCCGTTATAACACCATAGAGTACACATCTTAAAGTTTTAAGTAATAACTTTCTAGTAGTTGTAAGACGCAAAATGGTTAATCTTTGTTGAAGAAACCCAGGAGAGATCTACCCCTTCATAACGATTATACGATTATACGATTATACGATTACGATTTCTAGGATTCTACAATATTTACACACGATATCTACGAACTTCATACTATTCACGCATGATACTCACGCCAACACTCACTATTCACGCTTCATACTTACGCAACACCTCACAATCACAGCGCACATACGTCATTAAATTGTATATATTCGTTAGAAGAAATCTCACCTGTTGGATTTATTGACTACCTATGAACCCTTCCGCACCAATAATAGAGATGAATGGGGTAAATACAATGAACCATTGATTGAAATGCAGTAACAAAGCTAAAAAAAACCATAACTTGCATGGACTAAGTCAAGCTAAACACAAAACGTAATTTAAAATAACAACGTGCCTAAGCTGAGAATATGGGGGAGGAACGGGCTAACTCCATTGTAGTATTGATACGAATGTAGTAACACAGCTATATATGAAGTCCGATTACCACAAGCCTATTATCTAGCTGTAGCAGAGCCAAATAGAAAGGTTACAATAACCAAACTACCAAGGACGCAGACGATGCCACCACCGCGGCTGTCGTGGTGGCCGCGGTGTTGGCACAGGCCCTTCTGTGCTTGGAACAGGCGAGCCTAAAAGATATGTAATGGTTGACTAAATGATATGTAATTATTAATATAAGGGAATGTAAAATAAGTTTGTTTATGCAATATGTTTTTGTGAGTGTAGGATATCCTAATAGGCCTACGTATCATTTTCCAAATGCATTGTGCTGGTGCTTTGCCAAGAAGCACAGAGAGCGCGTGCTTATTACGCCTTATAACCCCCGCGGCAGAACATGCATTTCTTAATCATTTATGGTCATTATCTAACTGCCAGCGGTGGCTTTATCTGCCAGATACGTCCATACACTAATACAGCGAGAGACAAATTCACAACATCACAAACAGGAGATAAATATAGGCTTCGGTTCCACATCACATATGCTATTTGTACAAACACGTGATAGAGCTAAAGGTAGCTTCCTGGTAATATATTACTGATATAATACGTACCTGATAAATGTTTAAATGTAGGAAGAAAGCTAGGTGCCTTTGCTTACGAATGTTGAGCTAAAATCAATACCGTCAAAGCTGAGCTGTAACATGATTAAGGAATTATCCAAGAATAATGTATATATAGGATTTCACACTGTACAGGTACCACTGACCCGGGGCTATAACTGTGACACAGCCCACCTATCTCTAATGACCACTACGGGAGAACCAGCGTATAGCCAGCCACTCGCGGGAGCTGATCGCTTAATTCAGCAGTTAAATGGTGGTTGTCTAAGCTTTTTCGACAGAATTATTAAGAGGGACATAATTCTAGTTATGCCCCGCCTATTTTTATGGGAGGAGCGTGGCTAAAATTGGCGGGGACATTCCGTACTCGCGTTTGAATCGATTTTAAATTTCCAGATTCCCAATTTCAAGGTAAATGTAGGCTACAGGTAAGCGGTTGAAAATTTTGAAACTAATTCGACTTGTAGCTGTTGATGCCAGTCTCACGGTTAAAATAGTATCAGAATATTCAACAGAATGTATATTAAATTGTAAATTCACACGAGGATAGATAATTCACACACTTACTGCCCTCCTTTCGTGACGGCCCGACGCCATTCGATTGTGACGTCAGCTAACGCGTGCTGTATTTTGATTATGACGTCAGATACTTGAGCGACTGATCCAATCCATCCATTAAGGACTTACCATCTATACGGCCGCAAACAGAGGCTGACTTCCAGTCAATTTAACACAATAAATCTATGTTATGCACACATATTGCCAGTTTAGCGATCTGTTGTAAAATGTCCACTAACTACAGCACATTTGCAAACGATTTCTTCACGCGCGGGCCCGATGTTATTGTCGCACAGTGTTTAGTTCTGGCAATATTCCCTGATTTATGACTGCCAAGTCATTTTCACATTGATCCCTAAAATATGCTAGAGAAAAGTTACCCATTGCGCCGTTTGGCCAATTGATTGAAACTATTTTTAGAGCGTGATTTACCTGGCGATCCCGAAGAACAGACATGGTCTGGCAGTTTATACTGTGCATACGACCTGCTCTTATTGGAATATGTAGGTCGTATAGTTTATATATATAATTATCACCGTGGAAACGTATAAACAAACAGAAGCAATAGACGTTGTTACTAGTTACCGTACCTTTGTCGCTATGATTATCTTGAACACGTGTCATACACAATTGACCAGGTATTGGTTTCTCGCACGTGAGCCTGGAGTACGTCTATCCACTGTAAATTATCTTTTATTACTCGCCATTACCAGGTTGAGCTCTTAACAGATGCGTGCTACGCAATACAGCCAAAGCCCTAAATAAATGTGATCGGGTGACGGGAAGGACTAGTCAACCAGGAATCGGTAATCCGCCCTCTAGGATGGACGCAAATACCTAAAGCACGCACTATGGCAAAAACGTTGAAGATACGATTCGCCCCCTCTGCTCACGCGACGAGGCGCTGGGAGTGTTTTCTTTGAAATGCGTTTTTGACTGAGTGGATATGCTTGTAAATATGATCTTTTCACGACTTCTTCCTAGCGTAATGGCCATGATCACAAAGGTTTCCGAGAATGGGTGGTAGGCCTACTTTTGGAAGCCTGAGATTTCCGCTTCATACAATGCATTGAATTCAGCGTCCGCCACAGTGGCTCTCTCACAGTCTGACAGCTAATGATAAACAGTAATAAAACTAAGCGTGTTAATCAGGCTGTAAAAACTATATCTGCTATATCAAGGATGACATGTCATCACATCTAATAAGCAGATACATACATGTTACTTTAGAAAAACACTTTGCCTGCAAGTATGCGTCTTAAGATTGATTAAATGACAGAAAGTTGTTGCAACCATAAAACTGTTATAAACAGAACACTGATGTATCAAGAAGGTTGCCATGCCCATAATACTGTTGAAAACAAAAACTGCCACATATAGAAACAGTTGCGCCACATTAAACAGTTGCTATCTTGCCGATATAGCTACTGCGTCAATAAAGCTGTTGCTAAATTAGCCTATAAAGACATGCCATTCATAAAATTCTTGCAACCAGAAACCTGTTACATCCACACCGTTGGTGCATTCAAAGCTGTTGCGAAAACAAAGCTGCTGATCTCAAAGATGTTGCAAACAGAACACTGTTACAGACAGAATGACATTGCAAAAGATGTTGCAAATTTTATGTGAGCAGGGACAGCAATAACGGCAACACCAGTGGTAGCAAAAACAGTAACAGTAATAGTAAAAACTGCAACAGCATTCAGTTGAACGCTGAATATGTAAATGTCATGGACAGTAGCAAATAGCAATTATCCCTCATGTAACTTAATGTCAGCAATAAATCAGCTCTATCAATTCTTTCTGTGAGTCATATCTATAAACTTATCAAGACTGTAGTGATAATTTCAGGACAAATTTCATTCTTAAATCCAAGCGAAACCGGCTACAAAAAGAACACAAGACTACACGCAATTGCCTTTAAAATATTTTGATTGAATGTTGTGAATGGCAACAACTTTCAGTCAAATTATTTTCAAAGTTATCATCATGATTCTTACTATGCCTTGGAGAATTACCACAATAATCCAGCGAGCTGTTGCTGATGTCATTGGCATCGCCGTCATCAACATTGACATTGTCATTAACATCGCCATCGTCATCGCCATTGCCGTTGGCATCATTAGTAGCCTATATAATGTAATTAATATAATTATTATTATTATTATTATTATTATTATTATTATTATTATTATTATTATTATTGGTGGGCGTTTCTCCGTCCGCATCCCAATCCATACAGGCATAGTGTATAAAAATGTACTGAAAAATGACTCCAAATGAACCATATAAGCTGTTGCTATCAGAAAGTTGTTGCATTCATAACCCTATTGATAATTAAAGCTGCTGCAACGAGAATGTGATTGCGTCCATGGTTTTGCATCAAGAAATCTGTTGCAAATAATAAAGCTGTTATATTTATTAACCCTTTCACCAACTAATTCCCCAAATCTCATTTTCAGGGCACCCATACAAGAAAACTGTTGAAAATTTGAAATTAATTTTACTGGAAGGCAGCAACGGCTTCCAAGTCAAATCAAGAAGACTATTTTTTACAATTTACCACTAGAATGACTGGCATGCTTATCGTGCCAGTCATTCCAGTGGGAAATTAAAAAAAAATAGTCCTCTCTTTGCTCTGCAAATGGACATTTCTCAAGACCACTGCAGAAGCCGTTTTTGCTGATGTGAGTACTAAAGGATTAAATAGCATCTAATACAGATTATCTACCAGACTTAATCATTAATCCCATTTCTCTGTAGGTGGGGCTTAGAATACACCTTCCGTATCCTCTGCGTGTCGTAAGAGGCGACTAAAGGAGGTAAGGGTGAGGTAACCCTGACAGAAACCTCGAGTGCTGAAGACGGAGGTTCCAGGCCGCACGGCGCACTCTAATAAACCATGGATTCACGCACTTAACGCATATGATCATGTCGATAGTCGCTTACAGGACTGGCGGTATGATCAGCGAACGAAAAGAAGTAGAAGAAGATTAATCCCATAAAATAATTTTTTAATGAGGCAATACAGCCACTGGAGCCATAAATATATGCCAGGGGGGAAATGAAACAGACATTTCATTCTAAATTCCCTGGAAACCTATTTTCAAGAGAGCTAAATATATGACATATCATATTTATTTTGAAAACATTTTGACTGAACCGCTTTCTACCTTTGCTGAAAATAACTTTCAATCAAATTGTGTTAAAAATAATTAATCAGATTCTCGCAATGAGTTAGAAACTCATCATGTGTATTTGTGCAGAATGAAATGAGTCATAGGCTCACGATCACACCGCAGAGAGGGAGTGTTGTTTATTGGCAATTAATGAGAACACAGATGTTTGTGTAGTTTTTTCAGCAGTTGGCATGTTCTATCTGCCCTTGTATCTAAACAATAAAGCAATTTTCGCTAAAAAATTGGTATCATTTAAAACAATCGCCATTGTCATATGGATCATGTCGATTTGATTTTAAAATATCAAGTAGTTCTTATGCAGCAGGGGTTTGAATTAGTGTGATATAGTGGTTTCCTATTGGTTTCTATAGTGAAGAAATTGCTTTTTGGGAGAAGCAAGAGGTCGCTCCGAAAATACAAAACTGAGTTCAATGCGCTTTCTATGTATAAGATTTCTATGGTCACGACAGAGAAAGAGCGACGTTTAATATAGGAATTACCGAACATTTTCGGAGAGAAAACAAACTTAATTCACCTTCCCAGAGTACGCACCCATCATATTACGTCATAATGAACTGCGTGGTGTGTACAATGACATCATAATGAATGACGTCATGAATGACGTCGATAAGTACGTCACGAACGCATATTTGATGACGGTCTATAGGCTGTTTTACAAATTGTTTGCTTTTACTACTTAATAAATATTCTGTTGAATATTTTGAAACTAATTTGACTGGGCGCTGTTGCTGCCTATGGCAGCAACAGCACCCAGTCTAATTAGTTACAAAATATTCAACAGCTTCCCTGTATAGTTTTCAGGAAATTGATAGCTATGGCATTCGGGGATCGATCAATCCAAACACGGCGAGGTGTGGGTGGAGCTTAGCTAGTGATGGGCGGGGCATAGCTAAAAATGGAAAGGTCCATTGTAACCTCCCCATTGAACTCGCTGGATCATGCTAGATTTTATGGAAGCTGGCGCGATTGTAAGAATGGCTGTCGATTGGCTGTTTTATCGTCGAAAAGATAATGAGATTCAGAGCGGAGAGAGAGAGAGAGAGAGAGAGAGAGAGAGAGAGAGAGAGAGAGAGAGAGAGAGAGAGAGAGAGAGAGAGATGAGGGCGGGTGTGATGACCGAGAGAGGCCATATCGGATGTGGGACTGACCCCATTGGGGGTCGGATCACGTGGTACCCGAGGTGGGCTTATGGTTGAGCCACAATCAACCCGCCATGGAGAAATGTCGTTGGTCGTGTGAAGATGCTAGTGGTGCGCCTGATTGCTGCTGTGTTCCTGGTAATGACTTGTGTGGTGCTGGAAACACGAAAGCTGGACACGGGGTCGTGACTGGCATGGCTTTGCCTTTGTTGTAGATGCTGTCGCTCCGCTTTTCTCTCCTATGTCCAACGCTATATGAATGAAGGAATGACTTTATTCTCCAACTCTACAGCGTTACATGAGAGGTACAGTAGTGTAGTTACAGATGCCATATTATTATTATTAGTGGGCCAAGCCATCATGGCTGGCACCCTGTTGTTATTTAGGCTTCCGAGCTGCAGGCTGGAAGCCTATTGTAATTGTTCCGATTATTATTAGGCTTCCAAGCTGCAGGCTGGAAGCCTATTGTAATTGGTAATTGTTCCGATTATTATTATTATTATTATTATTATTATTATTATTATTATTATTTTTTTTTTTTTATTCCACCGCAAAAAACATAAATGTCTTCTTCTCCCATACCGGTAAGTGGACTGGACTGAAACTTTGTAGGATGTAACTATGCCCTAGCCTCTTTAAAGTTTGAGAACAGAAAGTTGCTAGGTCACATGGTTTGGCGGCCATCTTTGAATTTATGTAAAGATTTGTGCATATTTAACAATCTTCTATGAAACCGCTGCCTGTATTGGATGAAACCCTGGTATATCGGAATGATCCCCGGGTCTGCTTAAAATTTGAGAATTACATGTTGCCACATCACATGGTTCGGCGGCCATATTGATGACATCATAATTTCAAGGAATGCTCGTTTCTTGAAAGATTCTGAAGATAACGCATTGAAATTTTTTGAACTTGGTCAGTTACTCAATGCCCACAAGCTTCCCCAATATAAAAGGAATCGGTCAATGAAATAGCTGGCATATTACATCTTGAAAATTTGAAAATGAAATTTCTACTATTTATGTAGTAATACTTTTGGCGGGAAATTCGAATTGGCGGTTTATCAATATTGACTAAATTCAAAGGGTTTTACTGGTGAAGCGCAAGACTCAATTAACCCTATTAGTGCTGAATGGCAAGGCGCAATTAACCCATTTACTGCTGAATTGTAAGACACAATTAACCCTTTTATTGCTGAATTACAAGTTTCAATTATCCCCAATAGCGCTGAATTGCAAGTTCAATTGACCTTTTTACTGCTGAAGTTAAAAGCATAATTAACCCTTTTACTGCTGAATTGCACAATTAATCCTTTTACTGCTGAATTGCAAGGTGAAATTAACCCATTTACAGCTAACTTACAAGTCTCAATTAGCAATTTTACTGCTCAATAGCAAGCGTCACTTAACACTATTACTGCTGAATGACAAGTGTCAATTAATCCTTTTACTGCTGAATTGCAAAAGGTAATTTGAGTGCAATAATGTTATTTGATTGTAAAAAGGTCACATGAATCCAAAAAAGTCCAATGAGGGCAAAAAGGTTATTTGGGTGCAATAATGTAATTTGAGTGCAAAAATGTCAAATGAATGGAAAAAAGTAAAAAAAGTGCAATAAGGTCAAATCAGATTATTTTGCCTACAATTATTCATTTTCCTCAGTTTTTTGTTATTTTGGCTTATTTCGTTCATTTGTGACTGTTTTCCTTAATCATTTTCTGCCTTTTGGGACTAGATTTTGCTCACCTTTGTCTGTTTCTAACAATTTCTGAAAGCATTTGAGCATGTTCTGTGTTTTCTGTTCATTTAATCTATTTGTAAATATTTTAATCGTTTTTTTGCTGTTTTCAAACCAGTTTGCAACAGATATTGGTAATTCTTTTAACCATTTTTGGTCCTTTTCACCAGTTTATACCTCATACTGCTGAATTCTTTCACTTAGCCATTGTATCTTTAGCCTTAATTGCTGACTTTCCATCATTCCCTGATAGGCCCCACGCTGTTGCGGGTATGGTAATGATAGTGGTCTAGTTGCAGCTTTGTGAAACTGGCTTGGAAGCCATCCGCAGTAACTGCTTGCAGTTACAGGTCTAGTGTTCTGTTTATTATTTTTATTATTCAACCATTTTATTTGTTTGTGAATAGCGCGAAGGCAAAAATGCTAGTGAAATTCAGGCTTGGCATGGAAAGAGAGCCTTATTAGCCCAAACCTTTTACATGTGAATGACTATGATTGTCTAGATAGATTGGCGGCCATCTTGGATTTTCGGAAAATTTTCCTACGTTTTAAAACAATCTTGTTCTCCAGAACCACTGAACAGAATGAGCTAAAATTTTGGCAGAAGCAGAGCATAGTAGGTCGATAAAGAGTTTGTTCAAGAAAAGTTAAAATCTCGAAAAACATGGATTTCCGTATGGACCAATCCGCATCAAGCTTTCCGGCGGCCATGTTGAATTTTCTAATTAATGGATTTTGATGCCCAAATTCGGCCAATATAGGTTTTTGGGGTCGACAAATCCAAATCTGTCATTTTCGAATTTGTTAGATCAACGGTTTGGCGGCCATCTTGGATCGTTTTCCTGCCAAATTCCCCCTTATTAAAGCAATTGGAAATTTTAAATTCCTTCTCCTCGGAAACCGCTGGGTGGTTTCAATTATATTTTGCAGGAAGCATTGTTATGAAATAGAGATCTGATTTTGTTGAAACAACGCTGATCGACCTATTAGGCCGGCAGACATTTTGGATTTTCTAGTATTTCGGGAAACGCATTTAAAAATCTTCTCCGAAACCACTTGGCGGATTGATTCAAAACTCATGAAATGTCATCTAGGGCAGCGGCTGAAACAAGTTTGTTCAAGGGAATTTGATTGGCCGAAAACTTGGTTGGCCATCTTGAATGACCTGGTTTTCGTGAAAACGAATTCTTCTCCAAAACCGCTGAACGGATCAGGCCAAAATTTGGCTGATATGATCAGGGACTGAGGGGCATTTCAGTTTGTTCAAGACAAATTGGTACGTCTGAAAACATGGCCGCCATCGACCAATCAGTTTTCAGCATGAATGGCGGCCATTTTGAACTCTTTAATTTGTTGAAATTTGAAGGCGAAATTGGTTTTCCATAGGTTTTTGGGTCTTCTGATTCCAAATTTGCCATTTTAAATACTGTCGGATGAATGGTTTGGTGACCATCTTGGATCGTTTCCCCGCAAAATTCCCCCATGGTAAAGCAATTGGGAATTTTAAATTCCTTCTCCTCGGAAACCGCTGGGTGGATTTTAATTATATTTTGCAGGAAGCATTGTTATGTAATAGAGATCTGATTTTGTTCAAACAACATTGGTCGGCCTATTAGGCCAGCAGCCAGTTTGGATTTTGTAGTATTTCGGGAAACGCATTTAAAAATCTTCTCCGAAACCACTAGGCAGATTGATTCAAAACTTATGAAATATCATCTAGGGCATCGGCTAAAACAAGTTTGTTCAAGCGAATATGATTGGCTGAAAACTTAGGTGGCCATCTTGAATGACCTAGTTATCATGAAAACGACTTCTTCTCCAGAACCGCTGAACGGGTCAGGCCGAAATTTGGCTGATATGATTAGGGACTGAGGGGCATTACAGTTTGTTCAAGACAAATTGGTACGTCTAAAAACATGGCCGCTATCGACCAATCAATTTTCAGCATGATTGGCAGCTATTTTGAACTTTTTTATTTGTTGAAATTTGAAGGCGAAATTGGTTTTTGGGTCTTCTGATTCCAAAGTTGCCATTTTTAATACTGATGGACGACCGGTTTGGCGCCCATCTTGGATCGTTTTCCCGCAATATTCCCCCATAGTAAAGCAATTGGAAATTTTAATTTCTTCTCCTCGGGAACCACTGGGTGGATTTCAGCTATATTTTGCAGGAAGCATCATTAAGTAATAGAGACCTGATTTTGTTCAAACAATGCTGGTTGGCCTATTAGGCCGGCGGCAAATTTGGATTTTGCTGTATTTCGGGAAACGTTTTTAAAAATCTTCTCCTCCGAAACCACTTGGCTGATTGATTCAAAACTCATGAAATATCATCTAGGCCATCCGCTGAACCAAGTTGGTTCAAGCGTATTTGATTGGCCGAAAACTTGGGTGGCCATCTTGAATGACAAGATTTTTGTGAAAACAAGTTCTTTTCCAGAACCGCTGAACGGATCGGGCCGAAATTTGGCTGATATGATTATGGAGTGAGGCGCATTACAGGTTGTTCAAGAGAATTTGAGACGTCAAGAAACATGGCCAGCATCGACCAATCAATATTCAGCATGATTGGCGGCCATTTAGAATTTTTTTATTTGTTGAAATTTGAAGCCGAAATTGGTTTTTGGGTCTTCTGATTCCAAATTTGCCATTTTCAATACGGTAGGATGAACGGTTTGGCGGCCATCGTGAATCGTTTTCCCGCCAAAATTGCCAGTACTAAAGCAATTGGAGAATTTAATTGTCTTCTCAAGAATGACTGGGCCGATTTCATTTTTATTATTTTTACTGCCATTGTTGACACACGATTGTTTGTTTTTCAAAACCACATACAATGATGAGTAGACTGGGTGGATAAAGAAGATTTCTACCGTAACCTTCTCACGTAATTCAATAAAATTGACAGCATTAATCCAACTTGATCAAATCTAAGAGGTGATTTAGGCTCTAAGCTGGCTCAGATAAGGTTCTGGTCTTAGCGCTTGCGGCTATATTTATTATTATTATTATTATTATTATTATTATTATTATTATTATTATTATTATTATTATTATCATCATCCTTATTATCGTTATTATCATCATGATTATTATTATTATTATTATCATTATATTATTACCCATTTATTCCCTTCTGGATTTCATACTGTCTCATCTCCTTGTTACTGTAAAGGTCGAAAGCGGAACAGGGAGACAGACATGCCCACCCCACCCGTCCCAATTTCCAATTTACCCTTTCCATACGCTTGCTTCCTTGCCCCGATATGAAAGGTGAAATAGAAATAGCGAGGAGGCTTAGCTATGGGTCCGGCCACTATATCCAGTGGCTGTTAGCATTCGAGACTTCGGCAATGCTGCCGGGAACTGTTGCAGAAATTAGATGGAATGCAGTGGGGGTGAAATGGAATGAATACAATTGAGATGAGATGGAATGAAATGAAATGAAATGGAATAAAAGCGCTATCATCCCGCCACACCTAGTTCCCACCCCTCCATTTCGGCGTGTTAGATTATCTTTATAGTTCTAGGCCTTCTTTTATAAATTTTGCAACATTTAGTCCGAGTCCTGCATATTCTGTACTCATTAGGCATGTAAAGATGTATTCACTTGCGCGTTTTCGAAAATATTCCGTAACGTACTTATCTCGGAGTTGCTTATTAAGAGCTGGACATTCTATACGGAAATGGTGCAAACCCTTTCCCTCCTACTAATGTCCAAAAATCTGCCCTTTTCTATTGGCGAGTTATGGCGTTATAGATCAACGTTTTAACATAGGTATGAAAGGATCTTTAGCGACTTGCCGAAGAAACTCCAGTAGGCATTTTTGAGGAACTTTTTCTAGCGAGGATTTTCTTTCTGATTACGAATATTTTGTTTGTCAATCTCAATTTTGCCTAATCAGGTGAAAAATCTAGGTCAAATATAAATAATTAGGTTATTTTTTATTTTGATCTAAAATGTACATAATCATAGAATCTAATAGAATATCGAAACTTTTTTTTCCCAAATAATGGCATTTCAGAATATGGTAAGCAGTTGAATTCGAATATTATATGATAATATTAAGAAACTTTGTCACAAAATGGCTCATATATCCTTTATTACTTGCCCTTCCATAAAATAATCACATTATGACTGATCATCATCTGTGAACATCAATGGACCTTTCCAGTTTTGGCTATGCCCCGCCCATCTCTAGCTAATCTCCACCCACACTTCGCCCGTGTTGCGATCGATCGATCCCTGAAATCACTGACTATCAATTTTCAAAGAATTGTTGTGCCACTGGCCCCTGACTATCAATTTTCCGAAAACTGTTGCTTCCGATGGTAGCAACAATGCCCAGACAAATTAGTTTCAAAATATTCAACAGCATGCTTATTAAATAGTAGACATATTCAATTCTTACAGCCTGACGGACTATTAAGCGTTTAAGATGGACTAAATCGAGTCATTCATGACGTAATGATTATGACGCCAGCCTACACGTCGCTTACTTAATTATGATGTCACATGATTGGCTGAGGAAATGGATTCATGAATTATGGTAGGATTACCACAAACCAATGTTTGCCTACAGTTTACATTACAAAACTATTATTGAAAAGGTTATTTTGCCGCATAATACCTCAAAGATACATGCTGGACATATTTCAATAACATTTCTGGACATTTGGTCTCGCCTCTATCCATATACGTGCCCACCCCCACGCCCACCACCCCCTCTCAGGCATCCCTTCAATCACAGTCCTAGATAGCTATATAAAGGTCATTATTGAATACTAACACACATGATTCCGTCGGTACGATTATCTGATAATGTCTGACATCTAACTCATCATGTCAAACCTGTCTTATGAGACCACCTTAGGGAGCACCAAATGAGGTCAAAGTCTAATGAAAGCTAACCCTATTGTAATACAGGTCAGTTGCAAAAAGGGAATGCTTTTTGGGAAAAATTGATGTTGGTTCTTTAAACAAGACAGGTTGTCCTTCGTCCATCAGTTTTGAAACATCATCGTTTGCACCCGATGACCTTTTGCTCGTTCCATGTATCACTAATGTTCTGTGGTTATATAAAATCCAAATCACAATTCAAATGAGTTTATGACATTGTATATGCAATAATCCATTGTGTCCCTACCAGTTTATATGTGCTCATTCCCTTACTGATTGGTGGACAATCACTTTTTGAAGAAGAGATCAATGAAGAAGAAGAAGAAGAAGAAGAAGAAGAGGAAGAAGAAGCAGAAGAGGGTGTCAAAGACAAATTTCCCCAAAATGAATCTTATCCAGTCAATGGTTATCAACATAGGCCAAGATGTAATTTTCAATATATCTGTGGAAAAGAAAACCTCGCCTAAAAATGTCAGCCTTAGACTTACACTGTATTAAGCTACAATATCAAAACCCCTCGTAGAAATGCTTCATAATGCTGGTCATATTATTTGCTATAGATACCCTTAAAATATTGACACTACTTTAGGTGCGGTAACCTTGAAATGTATTGAGCTGGAAGTTAGTGCAGTTATACCGCCCAGTACATTACCTGGTATATTTATCCACCTTTCAACAGATAACATAGATATTAATGATTGCACTTTAGATGGAGAAATACCTTTCACGAAACTCAAGTTGCAGCATGACAGAGGGACCTGATACCCTTCTGTCAATCATTAAACCATCTGATAAAGCCACACGTGTAGGTCTCATAGCCTTCGAGACAATTGTTCTTTTTCCTGTGGATTTCAGGAATTGCTCAACAGAACCAAGAATGATAAATATGAATGCAGACTGGTTTACGAAGCCCTATGTTAATGTATCCTAATCATATGCATTAGCAGCACATCTAGTCGTTTTATTTGTCCACCAAAACTAGAATCCAAGCCATCGTGGACTGTAGTCAATGAAATGTACAGTAAAATAGACCCAACAGAAACCACTATCGGTTACGTGCCTATAATACAAGAAGCTGCTCATGAATTATCAACATTGAATACTGTGATCAGAAGAGTTATGCATGCAGCCACAACACCTAACCAAACATGTTGTTCATGATCATCAACATTTGTTGATACCAAGGTTAGGTGGTTTGCATATATGATTGAATTTCCTCAAGGTATTTGAGTAACACATGATAGACTCTGGATTAATCCGAGTCTAGGTTGAGAGTGCTTTAATGGACCTTTCCATTTTAGCCATGCCCCGCCCATCACTAGCTAAGCTCCACCCACACCCCGCCGTGTTGGGATTGATCGATCCCCAAATGCCCTAGCTATCAATTTCCTGAGAACTATACGGGGAAGCTGTTGAATATTTTGTAATTAATTTGACTGGGTGCCGTTGCTGCCTATGACAGCAACACCGCCCAGTCAAATTAGTTTCAAAATATTCACCAGAATATTTATTAAATAGTAAAAGCAAACAATTTGTACAACAACGCATAGACTGTCTTCAAATATGCGTTCGTGACGTATTTATCGACGTCATTTATAACGTCATTCATTATGATGTCCTTGTAGACATCATGCGGTTCATTATGACGTCATATGATGGGTTGGTACTCTGGAAAGGTGAATTGTTCCAAATTCTTCAGAAATGGTCATGGATATCAAATCCTATGCAAAAGGTCGTGTTCGTTCACATAAACTCACAGTGCAAGCTCTCTGGCAGATACACTCACAGCGCAAGCTCTCTGGCAGATAAACTCACAGTGCAAACTCTCTGTGGTAGATCCTATGTTTATGTCATATCTGAATGGCGAGGATCCTGAAATGCACGAGATTAGTACGACTATGAAACGCTAATCTCAGTATTGAGATCTCCTAGATTTCAAAACATTCTATCAGCATTTGCCGGCAGCAGAGATATCAATCACAATTTTTAATTCAGGTAGAAGTATATGGAGATAGTAACCACCCTCCTTATGTTCACTAGAGCTCATAATAGCTCACTATATGTTTGAAAGGCTAAATCATAATCTATGCAAATAATGCAAAATTTCTACACAGTTTATGATTACTATACAGCTATGTGCTACAGTAACTTGAAGGCTACTGAACAGTAGATGGCATATACGTATATGGCCGAGTTTGCGCGAAATCTCTCGTACCTACTCTAAGGTAATGAATGAAATGAAATCAAATTTATTTGGTACGGGACGAAATTACAGGTTTTGACCATACAGAGATCTACAATGTAACATAGAAAGATGGCATAATATAACAGTTTAACTAGAATTTACAGAAACAAAAGCATAAATCGAATGAACATGATATTACATAATATATACAGTCAGCCTTGTGCGACTAGCCACATAGTTCTGAAAGCAAGAGGATGGTGCTTCTCCATGACAGGTGGTCCGAATACCAACTGTCTAAAAAATACGCACAGTTGGTAATGGAGGGATCCAATCTGTCACTCAAGTAATTGACGTCATATTAAATTACTTTATTAGAGCGCTAATATCATAATCATTAGAAGGTTTAACACAGTCGGGAAAAATTGAATAGTCCGCAATGAAGAGTACCAATTGTATGTGTTTGATCGATTTATAGTTTGTAACTGTCCTGTTTAAAAGGTTGAATCTAACCTGACCTGGAGCTGTTGCCATAGGCAGCCACTGTTCACAGGCAAATTGCCTTCAAAATATACAACATTTTAACTTTACTGTTACTCTGAAATTGAGATTCTGGGAGTCGGGGTTCTTGGTATATAAATTCATCCCAACTTGCGCAGAACTTATGTGGAGCTTAGTTAGAAGACGGCATAGACAATTGGGTCATCAAGGAGCTGACGTCACAGTCATTACAAGGTTTAACGTAGCAATTCCGTTATGAAGTGTACGAATTGTATGTCTTTGATCGATCTACAAGTTAATAAACGTTATGTTGAGTAGTTTGAAACTAACCTGGCCGGGGGCCGTTGCTGCCGTAGACAGTCACTGCCCGGAGGCAAATTAGCCTCAATATATCCAACAGTTTAGCTGCATGTATAGTTACTCTGAGACTGAGATTCTGGGAATTCCAGGTTCAAAGTATATAAATTGGTCCCAACACACGCAAAACTTGGACGGCGATAATCTAGAAATGGGCGGTGCATAAGTATAAATGGATCCCTCTATTCTTGTGGTCCATAATGTGGTGGTCGCTTCAGACAATTAGCAGCATTAGATTTGTACAGCTGCGTCCTTGCGTTCAAACGCGTATGGATCCCTCTATTCCTGTGGTCCGTAAGGTTGTTGCTTACGATAATTATCAGCATCAGACATGTACAGTTGTGTTTCTGCGTTCAAACGCATAGTATATATATATTTAGCTAAATTCTGCAGTACATTTCTCTTTAATAAGTTCCAATTTTTTAACGCGAGGCGGTTAATTAAGTACTTTACACCGAGGTCTTGGTATTTAGGACATGTAAAAAGGAAATGGTGCGCATCTTCAACGCAGCCTAAATCGCAAGAATAACATATTCCATCTTGCCTGTCTAATTTGAGGTTTTATAAAAGTAATTTCTGATATGGCTGGTGCCGTTTAATGATGCTGACCAGTAGGAAATAAACCGGTTTTGCAAATATTGTTTAAGTGGCATTAATATTCTTTGATCCATGATTATTCCAAAGCTCTGTGAAACTGAAGTTTTCCACATTTTTCTAATGCTTGTGACCCAGTTGGTGCTTATTCCTGAATTGTCGTTGTTATACATTTCTAAATATCCTTTGTAAATAATCGATGTTTTTGGTATATCAGAAACGATGTGTGACAGATGGATTGATTGATGGTTGGGTTGGTGGGTGGGTGGGAGACGAGAATGATGGTTGCATGAACAGAAACCGAAGGATATGTAGTTGAAAAACAAGCAATGGTCCCAGCAGCTAGTAATATGCGTTCTTGTACGGCAATGAAAGGATATAACAAAATATAACGCTGCTCTAGCAGCATATACATATATATATATATATATATATATATATATATATATATATATATATATATATATATATATATATATATATATATATATATATATCAGCATGGTTCCTCTAGCTATGACTGGCATTATATGTGCACGAGTGCGAGCGTGTTTCTTATATCTTACTAAGAACAAGTATGCAAAAGTGAAAAAATTTCAATGTAGGGGAAGTAATTCGCTAAATATTCGTCTAAAGTATTTGTGACAGAATGGTGTCCCTTGTCTACTAATAAATTGTACATAGAACGCAACTAACTAGTTCAAGAATCGCCATTCAACATTCAAGTTTATTTTTGCATCGATATAAATAGGTTAGCAGTCCCAAACAGGCATCCACCAAAGGCAAAGCCTATGATTTCTTAAAAGGTACCTACCTAGTTCAATCTCTGGAGTCTACATTCCTTATGAATGGTGCTGATGCTACATTATGTCAATTGGGCCATATTGATACTGAAACTTATCCACACATGCTCATTCAATGACCAACTCTGCTAGGTTATAGAAAACCCTCAAGGCTAAAAAATTGCTAGACATTCAGAACTTCGGACCTGTAGTCTGGATTAATCTAAGTTCCAACCTGCAACTGCTGTCTCAGCTAATTATTGACACCACCGGTACCCAAATGTCAGTACAGCAAACGCAACCCATTCACTAATTCATCTCCAACAACTAGAAACTCACATGCCGCTACTTATGCTAGTCTTCATTGTGGCCGCATCTATCTACTCAATCTCGGATGTAAAAGAAAATGAGTAAACCTCTCCACCATAAGGAATATCAATATCCACATCTTATTATTGTCTAATTGTTATATGTACTTATTACATATCTTACTACAGGTATCTTAAAACTCCCCTCTCTCTCAATATAACATTCATCGTGTCTACAGTTGTGTAAACATGACTGGTGCGCCTATTTAGAGGAGGATTATCTAAATATCAATTCGATGGTAGATAACTGATACAGTATAATATAATATTGTTGCCGCAATGCTCTCCCTTGCATTGTCTAGTTGAGAATTCAGCAGCTTTCGCCCTCGTTATTTATCTTGCAATTAGGACTCTGGAGATTTATGCGTTCACATTGGCTATTATACCCAGCATATATAATGTTTGTATTATGGAACGTACCACGGATGCACGTATCGTATTTATTATTATTCTCGCTATTAACCCCACCACAGTATTATTATGTCCCTCCCCAAACCCATTGTCTCCATGAGAACATGGAAGATCTAACTAATTCTGGTTGTTGAGAGGAAATCATTATCATTCACGCCCCCACCCCAAACCCCGCCAATTCCCCAAAATGAGCAAAAAACCCTGCAAACTTAAAAAGTAGACAACCGCACGAACTAATCTAAATAATTGCTGGTAATTGGAAAAGCGACGTATTGGCGTTGCATGCGGATCAAGCTGTATGCGTGTGTGCGTGCGTGCTTGGGTCCGTGCGTATTTGGGTGCGTGCGTGGGGGGCGTGGGCATGCGAGCGTACACGCGTTCGTGAGCCCGGACGTGCGTGTCTGTGTGCGTGCGCTTGTATGGTGTGTGTTCCTACAAACACCATACACACGCACGCACGCACGGACGCACGGACGCACGCACGGACGCACGGACGCACGCACGCACGCACGCACGCACGCACACGCACGCACGGGCGCGCGCGCGCACGCACGCACACACACACTCACACTCACACACACATACACACCCACCCATACACCCCCACACATACTCACGCACGCACGCGTGCATGCACGTACACACACACGCACGCACGCACGCACGCACGCACGCACGCACGCACGCACGCACGCACGCACGCACGCACGCACGCACGCACGCACGCACGCACGCACGCACGCACGCACGCACGCACGCACGCACGCACGCGCGCGCGTACGCACGTACGTACGTACGTACGCACGCACACGCACGCACAGAAGTACACACACGTGCGCACGCACAGAAGCACTCACGCACGCACGCACACACAAACACACACGCACGCACGCACGCACGCTCGCAAGTAAGTATTTTTTAGTGTTGCATTAGTTCTATGAACCCTGTCTTTGACAACGCACTGGCACTAGGATTTAGCGCATTCATCATCTGGAATGTAATTTTACCTTTTTAAATTTTTTCGACCTGAGTTGGGTTCGAACCTGGCAATTCTATGGCACCAGTCGCCTAGCCTTTGGGAGGCGAGTGCTCTACCACCAGACCAGCGTCCAACGTATGCACGTATCCCACACACACGCACGCACGCACACACGCACGCACACACACACACATACAACACGTACGCACTCACCACACACGTACTCACGCACGCACGCACGTACGCACGTACGCACGCGCGCACGCACACATATACGTACGTACGCATGCGGAACTACGGTTAGGATCGCGAGAAAGCTGGAGTCCCGTTTCAACCATAATGTCACTGGTGCCCATAATGTCAGAGGACTGTGGATTTGGCCAGTGGCGTCGCAAGCGTGACGAGGCCCCCCCTCCCCTCAAGACGTATACAAAACCCCGAACTGGAAGAAATCCAGTTGAGGGTTCGGGGATCCTTCCCCGTAAAACTTTGAAATCCAGATGCTTTCAGAGAGCATCTTTTACATTTCTGGAGGCAAATATTAATCTTTGGTCCGGTGGAAAATTAATTTAGTTTACCTAATATTATTTTCTTTCTATGATCTATAAAACTGGGGGCCCAGTGACCCAATGCCATACCATACCGAACTGTGGTTACATTAGACACACAGCCTAACTACGAATACTTTGTATGAATTGTATAAGCCACCATAAAAGTAAACTGTACAATATTTTCTAACTAATTGGATTGGAACTTGTTGCTGGAAGCAGTCAAGCTAGTAATACGATATTCAACTGGTATTGCTTACACGCACACACGCACGCACGCACGTACGTACGTACGCACGCACGCACATTGACATCCCATGCATGTTGGAGCCTGACATTGGCAGTGTGAGCTCATTGCCAACAAAACAAAATAAATCTATTTCTTATTGAACCAGTCTAGACTAGAGCTAATACTCCTCGACAGACAGTTTTCTTGTCACAGTCATTAACCTCCAAGAATAGGGCTCGCTGAGTAATGACAAGTAACCTCGTCGCCAAACATGTTCTCTTATAAATGGCAAAGAGAACCAGGAATACACCTTTTACACACAAACACAAGAGATGACCAGCTACAGTAATACTGACATCGACTAATGAAGTGTAATGGAGGGGCGATCTGCTATTCAAGTAGCTCCTATCTGACGTCATAATCAGAATAGGTCACATTTTAGCAGACCTCACAATCAAATGGACGTAGGTATGACATAAATGTCACAAGCCCCCCCCCCCCCCCCACCCCGATAGTAACAGTTTTGAATTCTAATTCTTTGTAAATTTTCAATTTAAAAACATTCTGTTGAATATTTTGAAACTAATTTGACTACAATATGAAGCAACAGATCCTAGTCAACATAGCTTCGAGGTATTCAACACGTTACCTTGAAATTGGGATTCTTGGCTTTCAGGGTGCCGTGTTAAAATAGATTTAATCACGTGTCATTGTGTGTCGAGCTTATTGTAGCTCGGTCGCCCCTCCGTCCGTCATGTTCCTCAGTCTGGTCAGCTCGTCTCGGGGTTTCCTGTTCGGAGGAGGGACTACGGGCCCTCGGTGCATACAAATACCGATCTCAAGTTCCAGTGGGGCTGGATGGGCATTCCCTCCATTGCCGAGCACGACTGTTTCATCCATGCTGTTCGTGTAGCCGGTATGCCTGTACATTATGGTATTAGTTATTGATTGCCACTATAGAAGTCTCAGGATACACCGTATCAGTATCTGTTGCTGAGTATAGTGGAAGCTACGTGGCCGAATTTAAGCAAATGTCCTAGGCTCAATTTCCAACAGGACGCGAAATCGCCGCGAATTCGCGTCAGCGGAGTCGCTTGCAAAAGGTATATATGGTTTTCAATTAGCTAATTTCCACTAGCATGCATTTTCGCGTAGTGTTTTTGAGTGTGCACGTCGCGGCGATTAAAAGCCACCTATGGTGTTCTTTTTCGTGCACGATTTAAAACGCCACACGATTTTATTCCAAAACTCGCAATATCTCGTATGAAACGTAACCTGGCCTAAAACCGGCAGAGCTTTTTTGCAGGAAATTAACTTTTTGACCTTTGACTTCACATACATATAATAACGCTACATGTTTACGCGGCGATTCCGTGACAAGTTGGTTAGCTCAACGTGACAGCGATTAATGGCGCTGACACTATGCTATTAAAATCGCCCTTAGTGGAAACTGAGTCTTAGCGAGAGCTAATGTCTCGTGCGGGCCTCTGTCACAAGAAATTCCTAAAACGCCGTAGCAGAGGAAGAAGAAACTGTATAACTGCGTTAGATAAGCACATTATCTACTTATGACTGGGTCGAAGAAGCGGATAACGAACTATTGTGACCATTGCTTTGAAGGCGTGGAGCACCCACTCAGCCCCTTCCAGTCACAGGAGAGTTAGTTCGTTATGTGCGTCTTTTCTTGCAATCAGTGTGGCGAGAACAAGCCGTTTTAGACTTGGTCCCCGGAGCTAACGATTATCTGCGTTAGGTTTAATTTCAAAAGTCCACTGCTAGGCCAGATACATTAATATTATTATTTCGCAGTGAATTCCGACGTTGTCTTTAATGATCGTATCTTAACTATTCTAGAGGTATCCTCGAAGATACTGGGTGGTCTATGACCTCTTCATTTGGAATGGGACCGTCGAGAAACCTCTACGATTTCAAGGGTCGGCCCAACCAAACTGAAGGAAGGAAGGAAGTACAATTAAATAGTGACTAGGTTGGCCAGAGTTAAGCACAATGGAAGCAAGCTGCCGTGCCGACTTGTCGATCTAATCTTTTGCTGTAATAGTCTAGTATCATACAGTAGCGCCCTATGCAATGTTTGGTACTACTTTATATCACGGCAGCGGCTTCTATTTGTTATTAACTAACTGAATTATCAGAGCTTATAATTAGTTAAGTTTACAATTGGCACAATAACTTATGCAATATTTGAAATACAACCTTTTATGAAAACGTCTGAATTGAGGATGCCGAGTATCTGTAGAAATGTCTGTGATGTTTCAGTTGCCGAAACGATACTCGGGTGAATAACACACGAGGAAAGTGAAACTGCATACTGCTTTAGTTTATAAGAGTCTGACACAAGACAATCGCCGCAGCTAGCTCAGATGCTGCGCCGGAAGCAATGTTTCTAGAACAATGAAGATTGGCTGATTAGTTTATGCAATAGTTCAGCTTGTGTAGAGGAGCTCCAGCAGTGTGCTTATTTAGGAACGACTTTTTAGGCACGGCTCAGACAGGAGTTGGTGAGATACACAACGGCCAAATAGGCCCACAGTTCGATTTGGTGATATTAAATTGTTCAAAAGCGAGCGCTGTTTTGAGAGCATAGGGGAGCTTAGTTCTGCACCATCAATTAATTCTGATGCACGGGTCGTTGCTATTGTCTCGGTTTGAGCTGAGCATGATTTTAGTTTTTATTAGCCTTTGAAGAAGGGCAGAAAAGTTGGAACTTCGGCGCGCGATACGGCAAGACCCCGATCACGGCTTTAGGTGTTAAATGATTACGCTGGTGTAGCTTGCCAAAGGCTGCTCGGCATAGGGCTGGAGAGCTTTAATCAAATGACAACCGTATCGACCCACCTCTCCGTCCCAACTGACGAATTGTGAAGTTATTGGTTTGATTGGCGTCTATCGAGTCCCTAATTCCAGGTCCCATTTACGCCATTCTAGGCTGGTTTTATTTCAGTCTACTATTGGTAACTTCACCAGTTTAACACTGGTACCCATTTATACTCCTGAGTCGAGAGAAGCAACGAGGAGTGAAGGAGATTGCCTATGTTTCCAGTGATCATCAGGTGGCTGAACAAAGACGCGATCCCGGGGTCGCCGGTTTCACAGCTCCCTCCCTTACAAGCTGAGCTACCGCCTCCTCACTGAGGAAATGTGGCCGAAACGGCTCCTTATATAGGATTCATTGATCAGCTAGCGCCACCGAGTCTTCAGTCAATCAACGTGTGGTTGTTTAAACGGGCAAACGACCGGACGTCACGAGCCTAGTTACGTCACAAACGACCTTCACCCCTAAGCGTCACGGAGCACGCGTGATATGGGTCAGTATCAGTGCATGCTACCTTTAAATGAGATTTCAATTTCATCATCATCATCATCATCATTTTCTCAGGACTTAAGCCGTAGGCTTTTCGTCTAGTCCCGTCGATGTCTTAAAACTTAGAATTAGTGAATACGGAAGAGAGGATTTGACATTGTTACGTGCTATTACTTATTAGTCATAGATATTGTACATATCTTGATATTTGCTAGTTGTTGCTATGGACTGTGCAAGTCCAGCAGCCGCCAGCTGCGGTGTGCCGCCTATAGCTGCTGGACTTGCCTTTAAACGCTGCTTTGTAGGATACGCCTGCCCAACAGCCGCCAGCTGCGATGTGCCGCCTACAGCTGCTAGGCACTGGTTTAAGCGTTAGCCGCAGTGTGCCGCCTGCACTTTAAATCCAGCCCGCGCCTCCAATTTACATAAAAAATGTCTGTATTTGATATCCTGTATATTGACTGTATGCGGAGAAACTAGTTGTGGATAATTTTTGGTATCATGTCTACATTCTACATCACATTCGAAATATTAGTCGAAGAGATATGTAGAGTTTGTCATATATGAGTCCAGTTTTGCCTTGAATTCGTCTAAATTCTTAGCTTCCACGATGTGTGCAGGTAGGCGATCCCAGATTGGTGGGGTACGTTTTGTGTTAGTGTTGCAGCTTTGAATTCCTAGTTTGAAGCTATGACCGTGGGTGATGCTTGTGGAGGGTTCACTGAAGAGATTGGATGAACCAACATTGTAGATGTTTTTCGTCACTTTGTACACCTCAATCAGGTCTCCACGTGTCATGCGGTACTTCAGAGAGAACAAATTCAATAACCTTAGCCTCCCTTCATAACTGAGGTGATGATGTCAGGGATCAACTTGGTCGCTGTGTTTATAATAATAGTGCAAAGATTTAAAGATATCTCATCCAATTCTTGTCCGATTTTAATTTTTTAAACTGATTGGTGTTAGTTGGTGAATTCTCTTAATGATTCACCCAAAGAGGGATTGGGTAAGCCCAGTATTAACGATTTGGAAAATACGGGCAATTATATATTGAAGTTATGCCATACTCCGTAACTACTACGTAGTGTAGACGTCAGAAATATCGCGCATTACTTATTGTATTGCTAGAACAAACTCGGTACGTGAGCGCTGATATTAAAGGACAACTTTACTAATCGGCTATGAAACGGAGACTGATCTGAGAGCATTCTCACTACAGCAGGCAGTACATGACTATAAAAATAAGAGCTAATCTCCATACGGGTTGATACGGGCGGGTCTCTAATTAAGGATAATGGCGGTGTCGGGTGTGCGTGTGTGAACGTTAATTAGGCAATTGAGGGAATGCGTTCTGATGGACATTACATCCCTCCATGTTTTATGAAACCTAGTAATTTAGTCAAGTCTATTAAGTGTCAAACAATATCCATTGCAATACGGTCAGAATGATTTAAAGTTTTAAAATAACTTTTGATGTTTGATCCAGCAGTCCAATTCAGGATGTGATCGGATTCAGGAAGTAAACTGTAGACGTACACTAATCCGGCGAATACACGCAGTGTAGTAAACCATTACAAAGTCACAAGTAATCTCCGTATATTAAACCTATAAATCCGTTTCGAATTCAAATCGTACAATTATTTCCAGTATAATACAACTATAGCTCCTTTTTCGAACTGAAAATTACTATTATTATAAACACATATATTTACTATGAATATATGCAAGGTAATATGGAAGCCATGGATTACATCTTTTAACTACACAAGCTTGCTGGTTTATTCTAACATACATTTATGTACATAGGAATCTGCCAGTCTTGTTGGAGGTCGTCTGTCGTTTCTGAGAGGATAGCGTCTCGTAATGGGTGCGCGTGGTTAATCTAGCGCTGGCGTTGGAGGTTCTTGGTCTGAAGTCGGTAACTCGGGCATAGGTGTTGGAATGTAATCATCATCATCATCATCATCATCGTCATACGAAGGTGTCACTTTGACATTCGCGCTAATGAGTTGAAAATGTGATGCATTTCGCGCGATGACATGGTGGCTTCTTTGGGCTGTTATCATGGTGCCTTTGATGTTTATGATTTTGTATGGCCGTTCACAATATGCTGTTGAAGGTTTGTTTCGTTTCCTCTGCTTTACGAGGACACTGTCTCCAACTTTGAATGTATGTTTACGCACGTTTCTGGATTTATCCGCATTTGTTTTCAATTTTGCTTTGGCTTTCTGAGGAAGTTCGATTCGCAGTCTCCGGTTGAAAAGTGCCTGCGCTGGCGATATATTAGTCGAGCGGTGAGGTGTTACACGATAACTACGTAGAAATTTGAACAGTTTCTGCTTCCATGACTTTCATTCGACGTGAGTTGTTGATTGATTTCGATTCGACCTCGGACCTACACGATCCGTACTACATTACCTTCTATTAGGATGCTAGTTTATCTTAAGCGAACGATCAATGCGGAATGTATAGAAGACTAGAGAGCTCTCCACATTTGGTTTTATTTTTGCTTCTAGGAAAATAAAATGTCAGACGTAGATGTACGACTAGCCTGCGTATGTAGCTTTGCTTAGAAGCAATGCAGAGGCTCTTACTACATCCACAGCTGACGAGTTGCACACTCTAATCTCGAATAAGAGAAATTTGACTTAGCGTAATGGAGAGTAGATCCAGAAATCAACCTCCACCATGCAATGAACTCGCCCCGCCCCGCCCATCTCTAGCTAGGCTCTACCAACACTACGCTCATGTTGGGGGTCGATCGATCTCTGAACTCCATGACTATCAATTTCCAGAAAACTATACGGGTAAGCTGTTGAATTTTTTAAACTAATTGGACATGGTGGTGTTGCTGCCTATGGCAGTCACATCGTCCAGTCAAATTAGTTAAAAAAAATTCAACAGCATGTTTATTCAGCAGCAAAAACATACACTTCGTACAACGTTTCGGACTATTAAGTGTTAAAAACGGACTATTTCGAATCATTTATGACCTCAAGGGTATGATGACAGCATGATTATGACGACATCATACACTTCACTTAGTTGATTATGACGCCATATGATGGATGGATAAACTGGAAAGGTGAATTCTGTATGTGGCTACAGCTCATGTTTTGTCACATGTACGGAAATCGGTCTCTTTCATCTCTTTTCCATAGCCCTCCATGGTCTCTTGGTCACCCTTTTCATGTCAATCCTAGTACACATAGCACGCTGGCATATGGATTTACTTCTTGCGCCAGGGTTATTACATGTTTAATACACATCCATCTTCAGTTCTTCACTTGCTCATCAATGTTGGCTGTGATAGTTTTTCTCCTTTTCTCATCATTTGCTTCTCTCATTGGCCATTGCAGTTTCAATATCCTTCTGAGACAATGTTTTAGGCATGCTCTCACCTCCTTTTGCCACCTCCAAATTTCACTCAAATACAGCAACACAGCAAGCACTTCGAATCTTGATCTTATTCTTGAACTGGATGCTTCTCTTACAACTTGCTGAATATGTTGGATGCTTCTATTGCCTTTCCTGTTTTAGTTTTGATATCTTAGTACAGGATGTGCTGCCAGTCTGCTCCCTGTTGCTCTGAGCTGAACATATTTGACCCCTTCTTCCACTTCTTCTCCAAGCCTGACTGGTTCTTAATGTGCCGCAGTGGATTTAACCGTATCGGTTGTGTACTTCGGATTGATTGCAATACAAATTTGGAGTCGGTCATCTCTCAACGAAGATATCCGCGGGCGGAGACTGGATGTATGAGTTCAGGTGTACTCTCTCCAAATACGGCGTCTGAATGAGAATATCATGCCATCTTTGCACTAACAGGGCGCGCAACTCCGATGAGTATCGCGAATCTGAAGACCTCTTCAGACTCGACTCAGTATTTACTGAGTTATGGAGGATTGGCGTTTTCCAGTCATCATGCTTGTGATGTTATTTTCAGGAAAAATGTCCTTGGCGTGTAGACAATGATCATGTTCACGTGGCCGACTTCCTGTGCCATCCCATGCACGCTGATTGGACCGTCCATCCTCTAGCGCGCCTTTCTGAAATTAAGGTGTCTGTGTATAAAAGGAGTTGTTTCGGCAGCTCCACGTGCACATTTTGTTAGGTTGTCGATAGTGAGTGACAGGCGGGCTGTCGCATTTCAGCTAAGGAGCTGCAGCCATCTCGAAATACGGTTACTATCTTCACCTGCTGTCTGAGCGGACATCATTGCGTCACCGAAATTATCATCATTAAAACTAGTGGAGGGCTAGTCAAGTTATAAATCAGTTTGAAGGGAACGTTTCCCCAAGCTTTTGTAGCATCTCACGGCTTTGTCCACGCCAGAGAGCCCTCCCCCCCCCCCACCTCCAACCCCCGGCGTCTGTAGAAGGTCTGTCATATTGCTTATTAGCATCAATAGGCCAAACCAGCCGTCGAACAGTTTATTATGGAAAGAAATTCAGAAGAGTTAGTTTCGTGTGAACGTTATTTTTCTGAGAGAAGATTCCTTTTCAGTTAGATTAGACTTTCTTGGTTACCGTTAGTCTGGCACGCTTATCGACAAGGGACTCCAGTGGGACAGTACCAAAATTTAGTGAAAACCTCTGAACTGTTCTATGTTATTTCGCACAGGTGAATGACCATCCGTGAATTCACATTAGCGACTTAATCCATTACAGTTAGAAGTTATTGCGTTACCGCTACATCATCAACATTCAGATGCTGTGCAGATATCTAGGTCCGTGAGAAACTAGGACGTGCCTACATTCGTTTCCTTCTCACGATAATCCTTGCAATTTGATCCAAGGCCATTCCAGAAGCATCAGCTATTCAAGATTGCATACTTTTCCTGTGTGCGTGCGTACACGCGTGCATGCGTGCGTGCGTGCGTGCGTGCGTGCGTGCATGCGTGCGTGTGTGTTTACAATGACATGATATTTCCATGAAGTCTCATTGAGTATTAATGATTGGTTCAGTTATTTTTATTGTTCAGTTTTTACCCTGAAATATGAACAAAATTTTCACTTCTCTTTGTAGACACGTAGAGACTTCCATCCTACGTATATTTAGCGACTCGCGACGGGCATCGATAGATTGTGATGCCATGTTTCTTTCTCCTCCCTCATAGAGGATTTGTAAACTTGGTCTGGCCAGTGTTTCTTATAGTTCAAATACTAAGTCCCGGAGACAGTAGCGGGTGGAGACTACTGAACACGATCGATAGACGAACGTTGCCGACATTTCGAGGGATGTTTTCTTTCCTTTACGGAAGATCATTAGCTCTCAGAAATATAGTCAATCTTTATACGACGGGAGCGAAAATTTACCTATGCCACGATGGTTGAAGCAGGTATAACTTATGATAGGTTGATTTAAGTAATTGTATTAGTCAGTGGTCGATTCAGAGATCGACAACTTTGACTTATATTAGTTTTCTACATTAAAAGGGATTGTTATACATTATAAAATCTTGCTTGTTGCCTTTCTCAGAAACCGCTTCCTTTGGTATCACGTTATTATCATTCCAGCTGGATCCTCTGCTTCTATTATAAGTCGTGGGATCTTGTCCGGAACCAGACGATCTTTGCTGGACTAGATCTCTCTGCGCTACATGTACTGTAAAACGGTCACCTGCTTGGTGAATCTTTGGAATGATCTCGCTACACAGCCGGCAAATGTTTGTAGCTGACCAAGTCCTGCCCCCTCCCTACAAGACCTTGAGATCCTGCGCTCCGCCGAGCGGCAGAGGGTACGCAGGGCGGACGATTCTCTGGCGTCATCGTCAGAGGAAGGTAGTCCGATGGGTGTCGTTGTTGGCCCCGCTGAGGCGGCAGTGGGAATGGGTGCGCGGGGGCATTGCTAGCCCAGCACGCTACATGATACTGACTGGCTTGACTCTTGGATCTTTGCTGATCTTGAATCGTGCATTTCTCTGGCTTAAACATGACCTAATGTAATTGACAAAGTTACAAAATATTCAACAGCTTCCTGATCTTGAATCGTGCATTTCTCTCGCTTAAACATGACCTAATGTAACTGACAAAGTTACAAAATATTCAACAGCTTCCCTGTATAGTTTTCAGACAATTGATAGTTAGGACATTCGGGGAACGATCAATCGCAACGCGGCGAGGTGTGGGTGGAGCTTAGCTAGAGATGGGCGGGGCATAGCTAAAAATGGAAAGGTCCATTATCAATTGCTTCCGTTTCTACCAGGTCTTCTAGTTGATGAGAGAGCTGAGCAGTACAGAGGTGAAGCCTGCCATCAACTGTCATCAACATATAATGTACCTTTCAATTTTTAGCTATGCCCCGCCCATCTCTAGCTAAGCTCCACCCACACCTCGCTCGTGTTGGGATCAGTCTACCTCTGAACTCCATGACTATCCATTTCCAGAAAACTATACACATAAGCTATTGAATATTTTGGAACTAATTTGACTTGGTACTGTTGCTGCCTAAGGCAGCAACAGCGCCCAGTCAAATAAGTTTCAAAATATTCAACAGTATGTTTAATAAATTGTAGCGACATATAATTCGTACAACGTGACGGACTATTAAGAGTTAAAGACAGGTCATATAAAATCATTTATGACGTAATGATATGACGTCATCCTACACGTCGTTTAGCTGATTATGACATCATATGACGTCAGATATTAGATGGATACTCTGGAAAGGTGATTTAATAGATAAACTTGTATTTCAAGTCAGTGGTCCGAGAAGTCATCGACTGAAATGTCCCGCAATGACCGGGATGGATTAATCAGCATTTCTGCACCAACATCGCTTTTTGACTTCCTTTGTGAAGTGGATTAACATAATTTCAGACTATTTTTAACATCAGCCATTCAGAATAATGGAGATCATTAGCGAATCCGTATAAAGTAGTTTTAGTATACATATTTCGTGGGAATGTATTTATCATCGATTTGATTACGTTATCTGGAGAGCGACATCATAAGCTTTCATTTCATATGCTATATGTCTATGCTCATAATCAATCTAGAGGCAATGGCCTTGAGTGACCTTAAAATGATCTTTGAAGACGTTGAAGAAAATGCCAAACAAGTAAGTGACCAAAAATGATTTAAAACAATTGCATTGGCAAGACTCTATATGGAATTTTCACAAAATGACACAAGAAAATATCATTTGGGTGGAAATGTGACAACCATCACAACACCACATGGCACCTAATTTTGTTTCGATCCTATGTGTCTCCATCCGCAAAGATTTTTCATAGCGACGTTCCCAGAATAGCGAATTATATGAAAACAAAACCTGTATGCCTGGCAGTTTGCTCTCACAAAATAACAATCCGGCTCCTCGCTCAAACTGATCTATCACAAAGAATCGTCATTAGACAGTTTCGTCCGTACATTGAGCGACTTTTATGCGAGGAAGAACACGATTAGATCGGCTTGTCGAGACATGTTCCCAATTTCTAAAGTTTTTTCAGACACGATGACAGGTTGGTTACTATAGAGACAATGATTGGCGTTTGATCCGGTGCTATTGGGGGATGGTGGCGCCTTATTAGACGCTCGTCATAACGGGCTGGATAGCAAATCAATGCACAAGCGCAGATTAACTTTAATCAAGTTTTTAAAACGTTATCTTGTCGCCATTGTAGTGGTCCTTTCATCCGGCGTTATCAATGTCCTGGTAGTTGACATCCTGACAGCACGATGGCAATGCTTCTAGAAAATAATTAGAATCGCACCAAGACAGCTTTTATATTGGTTTCCAAATCTTGGAAGCCAATTCATGAAAATACTTTTCTTGACACACGCACGTTGCATGGGATTTCTGGAAGATTACGTTAAATAGATTCATAGTTAGATTTTTATTTATCGCTACAGCTAACCATGTCTATAACGGATAATGGACCATCACAATGTGGTCACGAAATCCAGTTGGTCGCTTAAGACCGTTAATTTACCATGCAAAATGGCTTTCTGTGACCATACGTCATAAAGGACACCAATTTGTTAATGTAATTAATTAATTTCAAGATTGTTAACATAAAGTTTGGAGAATAGTAGCAGACATTTCACAACGATCCGATCTGACAACCTTCCCACGGTAATGAGGTCATGTGTGTGAATTTTGTCAGAGGAAACAGTGAGGTGTTGATTGATTTCAATAACAATATCCCGTTAGGCGTACTAGCCAATAGCTGACTAAAGGCTATTTATCGGCACACGTCTGAATATTTCGAGAACAGTATGGCCTCAAATCGCGATATATTCTTATTTAATCTAGCATTTTTGTTTTGCAAATTATTTCTTTTTGTAAATTAAACTGGATTTTGAATTCCTGTGATGTTAATTAATTACTCTACGTTAGAGGATAATTTTATTTTTCAATGACAACAGCTGTGCCGAATCACATGCAAAGCAGCAAAGCTGTCTAAGTACGTGTGACGTTGCGGGTAGAAGTTGATCCATGCAATGGACGAGTGCAGCTGTCCCAGATGACAGATGTGATGACGTGTCCTGCATTTCTAATGATGGCCTTGTTCACCGCTTATCACTCCTGGATACAAGATTCGCATAGTAATATAGAGCAGCGGTCTGGTCAGATTGTGATATCACATCATTCATCGTCACCATTATATTGTGATAGCTACGTGGGATGAAAATGAACATATGTGCTGAAATAAGCAGGAGAGAGAGAGAGAGAGAGAGAGAGAGAGAGAGAGAGAGAGAGAGAGAGAGAGAGAGAGAGAGAGAGAGAGAGAGAGAGCGAGAGAGAGAGGGCGCCCGGGGCGGAAGGTGAAGGAGAGAGTGGGCGGGCGGGCGGGCGGGCGGGCGGGCGGGAGAGAGAGAGAGAGAGAGAGAGAGATGGGAGGGAGGGGAGAGATGACCTGAAATGTCGATACCTAAGAAATAAGACTCTTATTCATAAACAGGAATTCCTTCATAATTTGAAACGCAGAATCATGACATCCAATTTGAATGTTTTAAGGTGTACCAAATAATCTTCAAAATTTGGCTTTGTCCTAAAATATTACTATCTAACGACTCCGACAAGGCTATTTCGCAAAACTGATACAGGAACATTATTTCATTATAAATATATTTATTTGCGAATCTTCGGTTTAATGCAGATTGTCATCTGCATTGCATGTCATAGTTTAATTATCTATTGCATTAACTCAGTTGTCTATTACGTCTGTTTTAAGCAAAACCAAAGATGCACAAATGAGCTTCTGCCAGAGCCCACATTACGACTACTCACTTAGTGCAGGTGAACTTTCCTACCGAGATTTAGCTAAAAGAATGTTAGCCCTACCTGACAGGCGTTGGCATTGTCAAGCCTTAATACAGGCATATGCACATTAATGCTTCCTTTGTTGCCCTGTATCAATACGGAGCAGACAATACATTACATCCTGCCTATGATGAACACCGTATGTGCCACAAAACCTGGTTACTATTCAGAGGTGGTCGCTAAATACAACTCATTCTCAAGAATATACCCCCCTGTTCTTATCACGTGACATCGTCTCACTAAGAGTGAAGGTATCACGATCATTGATCAGTCGGAAAGAACTGACATCTTCTGGCCTCAAAAGCAGATGTCCGTTATAGACAAGTTCAGCTGTGCATCCAAGGGTACCACTGCTAATACCCTGGGCAACTGTATCGGGGTTATGATAGTTATTGATCGGGACGTGCTTGCTCAGATTATTAACTACCGTCAATACTGCTCAATAGAACACCCGTGTTTTGGAGCTAAGAGATTGTAGTTCTGGCAGACAGGTGGTCGAATAAACACATACCTTGTAGAAATCACCATCATTCTGGCTCCACAAGGCATATGCCATAACAAGATACCTGTACCGGGAAATCACCTGCCTGTAGTGGCAATGTCTGTGTATCCGTAAGGTGGTTCCTTAATACAGGCTTTTAATTTTAATTGTTCATTTTGTTACCACGCACTGAAGGAATTTTAACACATATGGACGCTGTGCTTCGCCGAGGGAAATACACAGCAAACATTGCACCAGAACATGTCTATTCAATAAGCAGCAATAATTCTTAACCACTAATAATTCCACCAACTTAACAGTTCCTATTGTCTCAATTCAATTCAAGTTTATTTCGATAACTTCTTTGAAGTACGGATAAATGAATATATAAATGATAAAAATTACTCAGTTACAGATACCACATACTTTACAAATTATACCTGTATATGACATCTTTAACTTGACCGCGTTCAATATCGGCGAATGGCCCGAACATCCCCCTAACAGTGAATGCTCAAGTGACCTCTCCACTACTGAGGTTGAATTCGGGTTGGTTGTCGGGTTACTCGGACCGGAAGTATCACGTGATTGCTTTGCCTATCTACGTATATCTAAATATGACACTAGCATATCTTAATATGACACTAATATATCTTAATACGGCACTTGCATATGGTAATATGACATTAGCATATCTTAATATGGCTCTAGCATATCTGAATATGACACTAGCATATCTTAATATGACACTAGCATATTTAATATGGCACTAACATATCTGAAAATGACACTAGCATATCTTGATATGGCACTACATATCTTAATATGGCATTAGCATATCCTAATATGGCTCTAGCAAATCTTAATATGGCACTAGCATATCTTAGTATGGCACTAGCATATCTTAATATGGCAGACACGAGCGTATCTTAATATGGCTCTAGCATTTCCTAAAATGGCACTAGCATATCTTAATATGGCACTAGCATATCCTAATATGACACTAGCATATCTAAATATGGCACTAGCGTATGTTAATATGGCAGCCACTAGCATATTTTAAAATGCACTAGCATATCTTAATATGGCTCTAGCATATCCTAATATGACACTAGCATATCCTAATATGACACTAGAATATCTTAAGATGGCACTAGCATATCATAATATGACACTAGCATATCTAAATATGGCACTAGCGTATGTTAATATGGCATTAGCGTATCCTAATATGGTACTAGCATATCTTAATATGGCACTAGCATATCTTAATATGACACGAGCATATCTTAATATGACACTAGCATATCTTAATATGACACCAGCATATCTTAATATGACACTAGCATATGCTAATATGGCACTAGCATATCCTAATATGACACTAGTATATCCTAATATGACACTTGCATATCTTAATACGGCACTAGCATATGTTTATATGACACTAGAATATCTTAATATGACACTAGCATATCTTAATATGACACTAGCATATGCTAATATGGCACTAGCTTATCCTAATATGACACTAGCATTTCCTAATATGACACTAGCATATCTTAATATGACACTAGCAAATGTTAATATGGCACTAGCATATCTTAATATGACACGAGCATATCTTAATACGGCACTAGCATATGTTAATATGACACTAGCATATCCTAAAATGACACTAGCATATCCTAATATGACAAGAGCATATCCTAAGATGACACTAGCATATCTTAATATGGGACTAGCATATCTTAATATGACACTAGCATATCTTAATATGGCACTAGCATATCTTAATATGACACTAGCATATCTTAATATGGCACTGGCATATCCTAATATGACACTAGCATATCTACATATGGCACTAGCGTATGTTAATATGGTACTAGCATATCTTAATACGGCACTAGCATGTCTTAATATGACACTAGCATATCTTAATATGACACTAGCATGTTTAATATGACACTAGCATATCTTAATATAACACTAGCATATGATAATATGGCACTGGCATATCTTAATATGGCACTAGATATCCTAATATGACACTAGCATATCCTAATATGACACTAGCATATCTTAATACGGCACTAACATATCTTAATATGACACTAGCATATCTTAGTATGGCACTAACGTATCCTAATATGGTACTAGCATATATTAATACGGCACTAGCATATGTTAATATGACACTAGCATATCTTAATATGGTACTGGCATATGTTAATATGACACTAGCATATCCTAATATGACAAGAGCATATCTTAATATGGCACTAGTATATCTTAATATGATACTAGCCTATATTAATATGGCAGCCACTAGCATATCTTAAAATGGCACTAGCATATCTTAATATGACACTAGCCTATCCCAATATGGGACTAGCATATTCTAATATGACACTAGCATATCGTAATATGACACTAGCATATCTTAATATGGCATTAGCATATCTTAATATGACACAAACATATTTAATATGACACTAGCATATCCTAATATGACACTAGCGTATCCTAATATGACACTAGCATATTTTAATATGACACTAGCATATCCTAATATGGTACTAGCATATCTTAATACGCCACTAGCATATCTTAATATGGTACTGGCATATGTTAATATGACACTAGCATATCCTAATATGACAAGAGCATATCTTAATATGGCACTAGTATATCTTAATATGTCACTAGCATATCTTAATATGACACTAGTATATCTTAATACGACACTAGCATATCTTAATATGACACTAGCATATGTTAATATGGCACTAGCATATCTTAATATGGCACCAGCATATCTTAATATAACATTATCCTATCTTAATATGACACTAGCATATTTTAATATGACACTAGCATATTTTAATATGACACATATATCCGTAACAAAGTATTACTATAATAAAGAAACACCTGTCCTGTCCTCTTAAGCGTTTAACAGTGTCAAGCTGATAAGGTGCTGCTTAATTTTCTCACACACTCGATGCATTTTAACGGCCTTAATGCTACAAGACACCAGATACAAATTTCAATGCGCAATAACTCTGACATGCCAGATTGTTTTGAAAACAGTTTGACTGAAAGTTGTTGGTGGCTAAGCCAGCAACAAATTTCAATCAAATTGTTTGCAAAATAGTCAAAATAGTAAAAAATCTAAAGTCCCGCCAATGGAAAATCTGGTTTGCAGAAATTCAGCAGGCCGGCAGTTAATGAATATTTCACCTCTAACACACTGTTCAGAACGCTCCAACATTGGGCATAAAACAAGAGCTTTTCAAATGTGCTGACTTTGTCTTTAAAGTGGAAAGATATCAAATTGACTAAACTGTGTACAGTTTCGAATAACAATGTATTAAGATAAAATTATACCAAACTGTGTAGTCACACAGTAACAGCTAAATGCTAATTAATCGACAATGTAAGGACCTATAAATTTAACAATATTGCAGTGATATATAAAGCAATGCGTGTAGCGAGAATATTAATGTCATTGCTTTCTGTGTCTCATGGGTGACCTGGCCAGAACGAGAATGTTTTACAGGTCCTTTATGATATCATATGCACAGGGTAATTTGGCACACGGTTAAACTTTAATTAATTCACTTTACTGTTCCATAATTGTACACTTCTTCATACACACGATGACTCTGGATCAGCCTATATCACAGAATGAATGTTCCATTCTCCTGATACGATGACTCTGGATCAGCCTATATCACAGAATGAATGTTCCATTCTCCTGATACGATGACTCTGGATCAGCCTATATCACAGAATGAATGTTCCATTCTCTTGATACGATGACTCTGGATCAGCCTATATCACAGAATGAATGTTCCATTCTCCTGATACGATGACTCTGGATCAGCCTATATCACAGAATGAATGTTCCATTCTCCTGATACGATGACTCTGGATCAGCCTATATCACAGAATGAATATTTCATTCTCCTGATACGATGACTCTGGATCAGCCTATATCACAGAATGAATGTTCCATTCTCCTGATACGATGACTCTGGATCAGCCTATATCACAGAATGAATGTTCCATTCTCCTGATACGATGACTCTGGATCAGCCTATATCACAGAATGAATATTTCATTCTCCTGATACGATGACTCTGGATCAGCCTATATCACAGAATGAATGTTCCATTCTCCTGATACGATGACTCTGGATCAGCCTATATCACAGAATGAAGGTTCCATTCTCCTGATACGATGACTCTTGATCAGCCTATATCACAGAATGAATGTTTCATTCTCCTGATACGATGACTCTGGAGCAGCCTATATCACAGAATGAATGTTCCATTCTCCTGATACGATGACTCTGGATCAGCCAATATCACAGAATGGATGTTCCATTCTCCTGATACGATGACGCTGGATCAGCCTGTATCGCAGAATGAATGTTCCATTCTCCTGATACGATGACTCTGGATCAGCCTATATCACAGAATGAATGTTCCATTCTCCTGATACGATGACTCTGGATCAGCCTATATCACAGAATGAATGTTTCATTCTCCTGATACGATGACTCTGGATCAGCCTATATCACAGAATGAATGTTCCATTCTCCTGATACGATGACTCTGGATCAGCCTATATCACAGAATGAATGTTCCATTCTCCTGATACGATGACTCTGGATCAGCCTATATCACAGAATTAATGTTCCATTCTCCTGATACGATGACTCTGGACCAGCCCGTATCACAGAATGAATGTTCCATTCTCCTGATACGATGACTCTGGATCAGCCTATATCACAGAATGAATGTTCCATTCTCCTGATACGATGCCTCTGGATCAGCCTATATCACAGAATGAATGTTCCATTCTCCTGATACGATGCCTCTGGATCAGCCCATATCACAGAATGGATGTTCCATTCTCCTGATACGATGACTCTGGATCAGCCTATATCACAGAATGAATGTTCCATTCTCCTGATACGATGACTCTCGATCAGCCTATATCACAGAATGAATGTTCCATTCTCCTGATACGATGACTCTGGATCAGCCTATATCACAGAATGAATGTTCCATTCTCCTGATACGATGCCTCTGGATCAGCCTATATCACAGAATGGATGTTCCATTCTCCTGATACGATGACTCTGGATCAGCCTATATCACAGAATGGATGTTCCATTCTCCTGATACGATGACTCTGGATCAGCCTATATCACAGAATGAATGTTCCATTCTCCTGATACGATGACTCTGGATCAGCCTATATCACAGAATGAATGTTCCATTCTCCTGATACGATGACTCTGGATCAGCCTATATCACAGAATGAATGTTCCATTCTCCTGATACGATGACTCTGGATCCGCCTATATCACAGAATCGATATGATATGATGTCCATACAGTTGACTATAATCTATCAGTACAACACTTAAGATGACATTATTATCCCTGTCATTTCTCTTCTCTATATCCCGACATTCCTCAAACATCTTGACACGTCTTTCCCATTACACAAGTCTCGCACATATACCCGCCCACACATCTACCGCTTACGATTTGTTAATCAATATATATGAACATTCCGGAAATGGCTAGGCTAGTTCTTGTCATTTCCCGAATTTTCCACACTAAGATATAATTTGATAAGCTGCTTCGATTAACAGTAGCATGCGATAATAGCTTGCTCATTGATCAAATATTTGAATAAATACTATAATTAATTAAATCAAGAATGGCCTAGAAGAATTTAAACTTCGTTAAGAGCTTTGCATCATTCATATCATTAGAAATTAATTCCAATAAATATAATGGATATCTATGAAACAGATTATATGTGACCAACGTACGATCCATCTTCTACAACGCAAATAGGAGGAAGAAACGTGATTTCAATGTACATCATTTAAATCATGCATAATTAGTAAGCACTAATAAGCAATATATACGTAGCAGACCGCTAAGCAATGTGTCCAGTTACGTTTTATTGAATGCTAACTTAATATGTTTTCACCCGGTCGGTTACATAAAGCATGTGTTCATTCTGCCCCATTCCCGCAATGAAGATAACAAATTGTCTATGAATTATACCCGCAGAGACAACCACATCTGACACCTTAAGCTAATTTTTTTAGCAAAGCTCCGCCCACGTTTTCCGTGTTTTGGGATCAGTTTAAACAATTTGAATCCTGAATTTCTAGAATCCAAACTTCAAGGTAAGATGTTAATTATTTTGAAACTAAGTTGAATATGTGCTGTTGCTGCCTGTGGCAGTAACAGCGTGCGGCTGTTCACATAGAATGTGGATTAAATAGTAAACACTTGCAATTCGTATAGATGACGGACTTCTCAATGTTCGTGATAGAGGTAGATACGTCATTATGTATTGTGCCGTCAGCCTACATATGGCGTCATTGAGTATTGCGTCATATGCTTGATTGACAGATCGCATCTCTCTATTAAGCATTTATTCCTTACAAGCAAATGACAATCAGCTCATTCTATTATATCAATGGATAAGTACAGTCTGTAAGCCAAGTGTATACCGTCACAATCAATTACATCACAGGTAGGCTGACGTCACAGTAAATTCCGTCATGAACGCCGTATTTAAGTCCATCATGCAGGTTTAATAGCCCATCAAGCTGAAGCTTACGAATTGTATGTCTTTACTATTTAATAAACATTCTGTTGCATATTTTCAAACTAATTTGTCTGGGTGTTGTTACTGCCATAAGCAGCAACAGCACACAGTCAAATTAGTTTCAAAATATTCAACAACTTAACTGTATAGTTTTCTGGAAATTGAGATTCAGTGAGTTCACGGTTTGCTCGATCCAATCAAGGGAAAATCGTGAGAGGAGCTTAGTTAGAGATGGGTGGGGGCATAGCTAAACGTGGACGCTCTGAAGCAGCCGAGAGCCTACAGAACGTGAACGGAGAGCCCTCGCACCCTCTTCCTCCTCCCTTGCTCTCGTTTCTCAGAAACGTATAGCGGCTAAACTAGCCAGCGTTATCGGGCCGTCGACGGGAGAAACAGGATATATATATATTAACTCCTAACCATAAACTTAAGATATTGTCTTGAGATAGATAGAGATTTATTTTCGCTCACTCAGTACTGCTATATCAATTCATTCCCTAGATAAACAAGCCATTGCAGGGAGTGTGGCTTACAGAAAACAACTTTGAGAGAATTTAAATTATACACACAGCTGAGCGGAACATTAATCTCTTGTGTCCGCTCTCAGCTGGCTACATTTGCTATACCCGTATAGCAAGCAGAAGCTGCAGAGCTCTGACCAATCACGTGTCTTACAAATAGGACCATCTGTAAGCCACACACCCACCCCAACATGTACCGGAGTTAATATCATTTATTTACTATATTTCCGTAAATAAATTTATTAACTCCTAACCATAAAATTAAGATATTGTCTTGACTACAAAGCACTAGCTTTGGGATTAAGGTCTAAATATGTTGAAACTATATACATGTGCGATTATATGTTTAAATGTTGTGTAACTGTTAATAAATTGTCTTGTGCCGCGCTTGAATAATGCATCACCATGGAATCAGATTTCCACCTGCCGTGTCGCTTAATAAGATGACTCTCTACCTTATTGTTTTCAGCCGCTGTGGTACCTCCATGACGAAGCGAATGTAGTGTTAATCCGTGATTTACCTGACCTACAGCAACCAGCACACGAAGAAACTCGTCACGAAATAAGTAATAATTCATTGCTTTATTTTCTGCGCATAAAGTGTTCATGGTCACTATGTTTTTAAAAATGTACTCGTCAGATTTAATATTAATATTTTGAAGATAATTTCTTAAAACAGTTACTGGGCATAATTTTGAGTCTAGCACTGCGATGACAATCTCTGATCCCCTGTGGTATTGATCAGTTTTTGACTTACTTATGTTTATACAGACACTATTGTCAGTAAACGTCACGTCACGTTTTTTGAGACCCAGAATTTCGGCTGGCCTGAGAAATCCAGCATAGCCTATCAGCATCATTGTACATATGCGTCTGTCTCGCAGCGACACATGCAGAAAAGCAGTTTTTAAAATCGACACGGGTAGAGGAATCTTTTTTGTTGTAGGCTTTCCGACATTTCGTCTGGCACCTTCTATGACTGTTGCAATAAATTTGTTGTCACATGGATTGGGGTAAACGTTGTTTTTGTCGAAATAAGCTTTGATACCGTAAAAAGCCGAATTTACTGAAGATATGCTGTTGTGGACTGAAGCTGCCACGAACAATGCTATTGTCTTTGAACCATCGATTTGGAGGTGATGGTTTCCAGCCCATTGCTTATATCGATACCATGCTGACGAGTATGCCTTAGATGTACTCGACGCATGGGAATAGGTGACGAAACTTTGCAGCCGTTCTATAACACTACCTGGAAATTGCGCAGACGCTGCCTTACGACGTAGCTCACGCCACGTGATAGAGTCAAGCGGTAAACCTGAAATCAGAAAAGGCAGGCAGTCACGTTCTAAAACAAAACTCCATTAACACAACAATCTTTATAAATAACATCACACGTGACCCACCGTGAGTCAACGTCATGCTTCCTGGAAGCATTATTGCACATGACTGCAAATACTGTAGATTTTACGATGTATGTATATTTAAACTTCTGCTTACGTGTAATACGCCCTCAGAGAGCTTAGAATTCTCTAGCCTCCTGGAGGCCTGTTTCTGAAACACTGTGTTTCAACATTTCAGGTAACGTTTGCTGTTCGAGACAACATTATGTAAGGTGCACAATACCTACAGAAGAGGTCAGCCATACCTGCTACTAATATGCATCGCGAAAACAGCATATGGGTGCTCATGTAATTCACTGAATGTAATAGATCTCTGAGATCCTTGAACAAACACGTCACGTGAATCAGGAAATCGTTCTAAGATCTTTATGACAATCTTAGAACCTAGAGAATTGCTAAAGAGAAGAGGCCACCAAGCTTGAGACGGCCAGTCAGGTACAACCAGCCAATTTATGTGGCCGTGCCAACTCTGACAAAAAGCATCTATGCCAGAAGCGTTAGGAAAAAGTAGCGCGAATTAAATAATACAGCTTTAGCATTTAAGTTTGAAGCAAATCGGTCATACGTTATTGGCCCATATTTTCTGTTTAACTGATTAAATACATTGTCATGGACCATCCAATCATCCTCTTCTACAATTTCCTTTGAATAAAAATCAGCAGTAACATTAGCTTCCCTAGGGATCCACTCGAAAGTCACTAATAAATTATTTCTAATGCATTGTTTAAACATGCTGGTGGCAATTTTCTGCAGATCTGATTTCCCAAAGCCTTTCCGCAAAATTGAAACACAGTTCTGATTATCAGTGTAAATTATTGCTTGTTTTCCACGTAGCACATGAGCAAACGATTCCAGCGTAAATTTAATGCTAAGCAATTCCCTGTGGGTGCTGCTGGCGCATGTTTCTGAGCTATCAAATAGTTTATGGCATATCATGTGGCTGTCGCCATCGATAAAGCCTGCACCTGCACTATTACTTGCATCTGTGAATATAAACTTGGTGGGCTGGCGAAAAGAATGACCAATTTTGCAAGTCCCATTAAACAACAATAAATTCGAAGCCCAAAACTCTAACTGTGATAAACAGTGATCATGGCGTGATATGTCAAAGGATCTGTACCAGCCACCTACAATCCCTTAACAATTCAATTGATTGATAAATTGCTATGGACATCAACAAAGCCACATCGCCTAGAGCCGGCCTACAAGATACAATCAAGCCTGTGATCTTTGCCAAGCCCCTCGCACTAGCGAGCCTAGACTCTAGAACAGGTTTCACACGTGCGAGCACTCTTAGCAATCTCTCCCTGGGGATTTCTAATGTGCCTGACCGCAAATTCCAGATTATCCCAAGATAGGTCATGCCCTGGACAGGCTGCCATATACAGTTTTCATCCTGACAACCAAACCCCGCATCTTTCAAACTATTCTCAACAAACACACTTTGGCATCTACACAATTCCTTGTCTAAAGCGACCACAGCACCGTCATCTAAATATACAACTGCTTTTATGCCATTTGACCGCCAAAATTTGACTAATACACGCATCATTATCTTTGTAAAAATGTAAGGGGCCACAGAAAGACCAAAAGGCAACACATTAAAGACAAAATATGTTTGTTTACCACCATAATGCCATGAAAATCCCAAATACTTTCTGTGATCTAAGCATATGTGTACATGATGGTAAGTCGCGGATATGTCGAACTTAAACATCCAACTCCCCTTCTCCACATAATCAGAAAATATTTTCCAATCATACATTTTGAACTTAAATTCTCTAAGACAGCTGTTTAAGAATCGTAAATCAAGAATTAATCACTTTTTTCCGGACTGATTAGTAACCACATTCGGTGGCGAAATTAAAGCGGGTTTATTTTTCTGTTCAGTAATCACGCCTAAATTCAGTAATTTTCTTAGCTCAGTTTCAACAAATTTATGTTCTAACAGTGCTTCCCTAGCATTATCTTTGAAAAAGGCATGTGGTTGTGACATCAATGGCAAAGCATAGCCTCTGTTAATTATGCGGTGTATGTATATTTAAAAAATTGCGGTAAAAACCATGAAATAAAGCAACTTTGAACTTGAACTTGTTCAAAATAAATTCAGACGCTCCAATCATTCTCCAATAATTCAAGCTATTTCTGAGATTACCAAGGATAGACTTACATCTAATTGGCGGCGCCTGTGTTGCTCCCAGGAGTACCGGCCTGGCTGACTGCTGGTGCAAAGGAGACAGGTTGAGGGCGGTAAGGCTGGAACCGTTGGCTTCTTGTAGCAAACATGGGACAGGAGCGTTTAGTGTGGCCGAAATTCCAGCATCCGTAACATTGAAAGGCTCTGCTTTGTGCTTCATTGCCAAATGATCGAAAAAACGGCTGATTTACAGGCGAGCCAGATGTCTGCGGCGCTCGCCGTTTCTTCTTATATGTTTGCCGGTCTTTGGATGGCAACACCTTGATGCCTTTTATTAAGGCGTCCATTATTTCTGCTTCCTTTGGATCACAAAATCCAGAAGGAACCATCGCCGCGGCCGCCTCGACTGCTTCCCAGCCATGCGTGTTGGCCACCTTTATCTCGCATTTCCGGTGTAGCAGTTTATCCTTCATGGTATCAACTACCTTTGTCACCTTTTGCATGTCATTGTTTTTGGCATGCCACTGGATTTGGTCGGCCATGCTGATTAAGTATTCTATCAGTTCGTATTGAATTTTTGAAGAGCGGTTTTTCCATTCAATATTTTAAGGATTTCTGTTGGACACTGTGGCTTCAAACCTAGCAATTAATTTCCCTCTCCTGTACTGTGTTCTTGTCCGTTGCCTCGGCTAACGAATCCAATAACTTTCTCATCATTTCAAATTGTCTTCTCATATCACTATCACAAGATTGACTTTCCTGGTTACCTTCACCGGTACCAGCATCACCTGCCGCTGCAAGAGGCATATTATCCTGCTCCATCATTTTAGTGATTACTTCGAATTGTGCAACAATTCTACAACATATGCCTACAGCTAAGCGCAACGCTAATAATCACTTTACACACACAATTGAAAAGTAAGCAAATCTAAAAACTTTGTTAGTGTGGCTTACAGAAAACAACTTTGAGAGAATTTAAATTGTACACACGGCTGAGCGGAACATTAATCTCTTGTGTCCGCTCTCAGCTGGCTACATTTGCTATACCCGTATAGCAAGCAGAAGCTGCAGAGCTCTGACCAATCCCGTGTCTTACAGATAGGGCCATCTGTAAGCCACACACCCACCCCACCATGTACCGGAGTTAATATCATTTATTTACTATATTTCCGTAAATAAATTTATTAACTATATTAATTTATATATATATTTATTTATTAAATATATATATTATAATTGTGCCAATTTTACAAGAACCCATGCAAATAGCTTTCTGACATCTCACTTGGAATTCGACCTCACTTTGACAGCATGGCCTGGTCTGGTCCAATAATGGTAATTTTATTTGGATGTGCAGCTTATCAGCTCTTCCGCTTGTGCTGATAACGGGGATCATTCGGCGATCGTAATTCAATTATTACTACGCCAATAGAGGTCAGTGGATTGTAAATGAACTTGTCTCATGCGATTCCGATAGTTAGAAATCATGATCTAGAAATGGCTTGTGACCATTCCCCGGGGGAATGCTGCCTGGCGTCGATAGAATGAGGGCCTCTCAGACGTATTTTGGCAGTTCATCTGATCTGGGTCGTGATTACTTAGAGCACATTAAGTATTTATGATCATAGCTAAAAAAAAGATATGAAGGTTGCCAATGTAACTTGTGATAGTATCTATCAGCAACCACAGAACCAAATAGTTCGATTGACACCAATTCTCTTGTACTCTGCTGCCAACGGTGGTAGGAAGACTGAAATCAGCTCCGAAGAACATATTGCTGACAGCGGTGGTTGTTATAGCAACACGGTAGTCAAAATTCGCCTTCTTTGGCAGTTTCACAGGGCTTTGAATTTTCATCCATATCACTACCGCATATCCCCCTACTACATGTATATATACCTACTATATATAATATACACAAGGTGTGAAACCAATGGTGACACCCGGGTTGGAGAGGCGACGCTTAATTTCATATTATTAATTGCCTCCCTTAATTATAGATGCCTACATGTAGAGGAATGTTTCGTCTCAACGGAAACATATACCACTTTAGGTTTATTAAGGTCTATCATATAAAATTACGACCTAATATACGCTCCGGACGAAATCTGTGTGGACCATTGACAGCGGTAGATGGTCGGCTCGCAGTAAATGCTACAAGGCGATCTAGTTGTCAAAATCAAATTTCTAATGTTACATTAGTCACAACAAATAAATTCTTTACACAGTTTTTTCATATAGACTCAACAATTGCACTCTAAATAAATAAAGGGGATTAAGTTATTTCGAAACAATATAATTTCTAATGTGTCTAATAATACTTTTTTCGGGTTTAGGGAACTTACGAACTAGCCTATATGGATCAAAGGCAAACGGTTAGCAAAATATGCATTGCTATATATAAAAATGGTCAAGCGTGTCTACAATGCCATATCATACCACATACTGCACAACAAGAGTGATCATCTTAATTAATTGAGTCAGCTGAACATCCGCAACGGTCTGAACGTGTGTGGCCTTTCAGAATATCAATGAATGGCTTAGTGGGTTAAACGGCTGTGCTGTGCTTGGAATTCCAATCCAGAGAACCGGGTTTGATCCTGACGATCCCGTATTCAGGTATGCGATCAAGGTGTATACTATTTGGCTGTTCCATGCGTCATTCACCTGACACGTCTTTCGGCAGTGGGGTCGAAAAACCGTCGGTCCGTCTTGTGTCGTGTCTGTGCCATAAATCGCAGATTGGATCTCATTGAGCAGTATAACTGTCTTGGCGGCTCTCTTATAAAGAAGGAAGAAACTTATACAGGTACATGACAAAACAATAGAGGGATCCATTTCTAGCTATGACTCGCCCATTTCTAGCTATGCGGAACAGGTACATGACAAAACAATAGAGAGATCCATTTCTAGCTATGCTCCGCCCATTTCTAGCTAAGTTCCACCCATTCTTTTTCCAGTGTTCGGATCGCAGAATCCTGGGAATAGCAACATAACTATAGCCTACAGATAACTTATTCAATATTTTGATTGGGTGATGCTGCTGCCTATGGATGCAACAGTGGTTTCTGTCTATGGCAGCAACAGCGACCAGTCAAATTACTTTGAAAACATTCAACAGCTAGAATGTTTATTAAATATTAAAGACATACAATTCGTACACTCACTACGTACATAGATATAGCATTTATTACACATTTTGATTGTGATATCAGCCTACATGTGATTTAATTGGTTGTGCCGTCATATGTTTGAGTGGCAGATTTGATTCATCTATTGTCTTATGAGCGATAGCAACAGCGTTTCTGGTCACACACTACGCAAGTACCAAATTATTTGGAAAACCAACTTAATTGGGAAATTAATGTCATACGGTTTGTAAGATGACAACCACATTCTGAGGCAATTCTTCCAAGAAACTGCATTCAACATCGCCATTCATCATAATCTCACTACGAGTTTTCAGTAGCAACATGCAAAGTGGGTTGACTGACTACTGCATCTCAGTGATAAACATTAGGATCAGACTGTGAACACTTTAAAACATTGGCACTGCATGAATCCAAGAAGCAAACGTATCCACTTATTTACAGATGACCACCCTCACGATCTGATCCTCACAGCAGAAACAGACTGCGCCATGTCCTGGTCTTTGTAATTGGACCAGGGCTCTTGGATCACATCTTAACTTTTGGATGCAGCAGTGATAATGTTGCATTCATTGACCTGGATTTGCCACTGCGAAATGGTGCCACCACCAAGCGCCGCATTGTTATGCATATGCCCCACCTGCCAAAAAAACCAAGAAGAATCCTTCCTCGATCGAGTCTTTCTATGCCGAACTGAGGTCTACCATCACCATTTCAACCAGATGACAATTCTTTGTGTGTGAAGACTTAATTGTAAGCGAGAAAGTCTCATCAAAGCAGACAAGGATGCAGGACTCAACACATACATGGTGTTTTATGCTATGGGCAAGTGTAACAGCAATGGAGATGCTCTAGCGTGGCCTTGTTTATCAGTGTTCATGGCCTCTTTGCCACACTGTCTTCAAACATCTGTGCCATAACCAAACAACATGGACAGGATACATCATAGACCATAGAACAGAAACAGGCTCCAATGCCACAACAGCTATCTTCAACCCAATTAATGTGATGGGTAAAATCAGTGTAAAGCCACTAGTTCAGGATTCACGTTCATATGAAGGCATACACCACATTAGCCTGCTGCATACGCACTATATCTACCAACTTGCAAGCTTAGCTTTGATCTAGAGAGGCTCGTCAATGACACCACACCGCAACTGTCATAGAAGAGGGTCCATGAGGAACAGATACAAACTATTGTCATAGACTCAAATCCAAATGATGCTTTATCAAGAGTACTCAAATGCATTGAAACATTTGCGACCAATGTAATAGAAGTTGCCAAGCATAACAACAGAGCTGAACATTACGATGTAGACACACTCCTTGTAAAGCTGTCCGAACAACACACGGTACTACCGCCCCTCGCCTATCAATGAGCAAAGACCGCATAAAGCTACACCAAGAACACAATGAAATACTTTGTCAGATTAGTGAACAACTGAAAAGCCTCGCCAACCTACAAGCAGACATTTTGGTAGATGACATCACAGCCACAGTTGATTGTCGTAAAATGTCTAGGGTGGCCTGGGCTCTGAGGGTTGCTGGTCCACCACCATCGCTTTTGATGCATAACATTGACAGTAACTTACCGACTGACCAGGGAGAAAGCTGATGCCAGTTCACTAATACAGACGGTAAGCAAATTACACCTATTTGCAGTCGATTGTAGCCCACCACAAATACCGATCGAAACAACTGAGGTTGAGAAAGCAATTAAGGCCCTGAGAAATGGACCTGACAGCATCGTCAATGAACTGTAAGTATACAGGTGATAGCTTCTCCAAACAAATCATGCGCATAATACACTCTGCCTTGATGCAACACCTCCCTTTCGACGCTGTTGGCCAAGCTACCCTGATCAAACCCACGAACCTCCTAGTCCATCAGCAAACCTATATGCATAGAGTGCTCCTCAACAGCATCCATAAGATCTTGTCCACTGTGACACTGTACTGCATCACTGGAGCCTACCAGAGCTGCTTTGGATGAAGATGCAGCTGCACTGACATTGTATGGGCACATCAAATGCCAATGTCAGTGGTCAGGTCCAAGCACCGGAGCTTTCCTAAGATGAGCATCGACATATCACAGGCGTTTAACACCATCAAACATCAAATATGCTGATCGCAATGATGATGAATGAGGAGCAACAATGTGGAGTATGCAGCTTTCGAGAACTTCATTGCTTTTACATATGGAGTTGGCTCTGCGGTGTTGTGTTTACCAAAGCTCTCTCATCTGTGAGAGAACACTCTACAAGTCCAAACCCACCAGTATCTCCATTGTGCCTCCTACTAGAGATGGAGTGCGCAGATAATAGAGGATGTCATAGATGTGAAAAAGAAGCCACTCGATAACTTTTTCCCTAAAGCTGCAAAACAACTCCGGAATGTGTGAATTGGACCCAGGAATTGCACCAGTGCTTAGCATCATAGCTCACAACCGCTTCCATCAGATCAATGCCGCAGGACAAAAATCCTATTCTTTCACGTGTTTACCACAGAATTCCACTGTGTCTCACAAATCTACACTAGTAAAGGCCTCATCGACAAAATAAGATTTTGTCCTATGGCGTTTGCTTGATGGAAGCGATTGTGTGCTATGATGCTAGACACCAGTTGTGGGCCGATGTCTGTCATGGACAGTATTATCTCAAACGACGCACCCAACTTCCTGCCCCATCTCTTGCACACTGATTGGTTTCCTCACCTTTAGAGTTACGCCTTTTTAGGAACTTCAGTAACTATAAAAGGAGATGCCTAGCAGACTCCATGTGTGGTTTTAAAACTGACTTTCGATAACTTCTGAGTCAAAGTTATTCATTTCCTCACGACAACTATTATATTTTTTGTCTGTCTTCTGCATAGACTTTTGTTGGCCACCGTTCTTGTTAGAGATTAAAAAACTAGATGAATATTGTTTCCAGCTGATACTTCCAGGAGAACACAAATTCATTCCCTAATTCCACAGTGTTATCAAGGAACTGTTAGAGATGTCCACGCCAGCTGACCGGCCATGTGGCTGTTGAATCCTTGTACTATGTACAATTTGATAGGCCAGATTATCAAACTGACGCTCCGGACTGTTTCCATCATCGAATGAATTAGCTGTTAGTCCAGGTCACTCATCAGTCCAATGACGCGCTATGCATTATGGACAATACAATCCCACTGTCAGGGAACGTGGCCCAACAAAGATTATTTATGTTGACAACCAAGAGGAACATATTTGAGCTAAGGACTAGCGCCAAGGACAATTGATTGATATGATGATGATGATGAATGATGATGATGATGATGATGATGATGATGATCATCATCATCATCATCATCATCATCATCATCCATATGGGTAAAGAATTGCCAAATTTGTTTGAATTCCGTCCAACGGTTGAGAGAGAGAGAGAGAGAGAGAGAGAGAGAGAGAGAGAGAGAGAGAGAGAGAGATGGGGTGGGGGTGGGGTGGGGAGGAGGGAGGGAGGGACGTAGGGAGGGCGATGGGGGAAGAGAGAGAGTGAGGGAGAGCAAGAGAGAAATTTTGGCCCACGTTTCTATTTGTTACCCATTTATCAATAATCTCCAAGCCAACAACAGAGGAACGATGAGTGAGACCAGCGGCGTGTTCGCAAACGGCTCGCAACCCACACACGGATCAAACCACATTGGAGAGTATGACGGCACAATCTATTATGACGTCATAATGATGACGTCATAATGACTCCAGAGCAGGGCTATACCAGGCGCAAGCCACGACCCCTCCCCGAACACAGCCCCAGGTCGACAAGATAATCATCGACCCCTAGAGAAATTTATCAACAACTATTCGTCCTTTCCCCTTGTTTCCACGAAGGAAGCGAAAGTGAAACAATGAGTGAGGCCAGATCGACAAGAAAATCACCTACCAAGAAATGACATTGTAAAACAAAATGTTGCACAAGAGGAATGAGGAGTGAGACCAGGGGCGTGTTCGCGAAATAATATAGATAACAGTTTGTTAAAATCAGTGCCGGAGAGTGGAGATGCAATTTAATTAGACTGGAGACCCATGGAATCCAGAAAAAATCAAGATGGCGTCAATACGAAAACCTGGATCACCTTGTGTTGTGATCACTATGGTTAATAACGCTAATTAAATGGTTCTCTTGATGAGAAAACTGGAGGGCACAAACAAAATACTGTTCAAATTATAACTTTAAAAAAATCACATTAAAGAACAGATTATTTAATACGTCCCTTCCCACGCACGCCAGGCCTCGAATCGCTACAGAACATGTTTTGTAGATCCACAGGCTACTCCAAGTGAAGTCTACTGTGTTGGAACAATTGCAGTATGACTTTGTGATGGGCTGGTATACATATGCCTGTTCAGTCGAATTCAAATGATCTTTCTTTGAAGTAGATATCTAGTTTGCTCTTGAATAATTCAAGTGTTGTTGCTTCAACTATTGTAGCTGGCAGTAAATTCCATTGTGGTACCACTTTGTTAGCGAAAAAGTGTTTGCGAATATCTTTGTTGCTGCGCTTTATGTTGAACTTGAACCTATATCCTCTGGTCTGTGTAATACTGGATGGCTCGAAAAAGTAGTCCTTATCAATATTATATAGATCCCTGATGAGCTTGAATGTTTCAATTAAATCTCCCCGAAATCGTCTATATTTCAGTGACATTAGATTTAGTGCTTCAAGTCATTCCGTGTAGCTACACTCTTTGTTATTTAATATTACATGCATGTTAAAGTATTTTCCCAGCTATGGCATTGATTTATATCTTTTAAAATGTGTCTAAGATAGATATCTACAAGACTATGGTTGTTTACATGTTTTGGCTATGGGTCAGCAATGCACCAACGTCAATTATTTAGCTAGAAATGTAATGCTGCTTCTCGCAGACACGTTATACTTAGCAGGCTGTTTAGTCAAAAGGCTAATTGTGAGGCTTTTATCGGTGAGTCGAACGAAGGCGCCGTACATTTTGACAATGGTGTGGAAGGATACTGTTTCATTAGCCTATAAGTTTATAATTGAAACACCAGTTACCATACTACATCTAACAGCACTGTAGTTGTAATGAACCTTTCCGGTTTATCCATGCAAAATATGACGTCATAATCAACTACGCGGCGTGTAGGATGACGTCATAATTAATTGCAGCAAGCGCTTAATAGTCCAACACGTTGCACGAATTGAATGTCTTTAATATTTAATAAACATTCAGTCGAATGTTTTGAAACTAATTTTACTGGGCGCTGTTGCCACCATAGGCAGCAACAGCACCCTGTCAAATTAGTTTCAAAATATTCATCTGCTTACCTGTATAGTTTTCTGGAAATTTGTGGTCAGGCCGTTCGTGAATCGATCAACCCCAACACGAGCGAAGCGTTGATGGAGTTTAACTAGGGATGGGCGGGGCATGTCTAAAACTGGAAAGCCCATTATGATTATAAATCCGCATTGGCGTTTGATATCCTCATCAGGTCTATGAATATGCGTTAGCCGACTTTGATAAGTTTAATGATAGGAGCTTACAGATATCGCGGTATCTGAAACAGTAGACCAGAGTGCTGACATCACTGTATGCGTGACAACCAAATGCCAATTTAAAATAATTACTTGAGACATTTTCAACGCAAAGTATCCAACTAGCCGATGGTACAGCATATAGAATCATACCTTCACTAGCCCACACTGGATGAGGCATCAAACGTGGCCACTGTACACGTTATCACTGGAGGCAGGTGGTCACAATAAACAGGTAGTTTCTGTAGTCAGGTGGCCACTTAATACAGACAGAGGCTGTGCCATATAACGTGTGTAGTCAGATAATAGTAGTTCCTTATAGCGGTTTCACCAACTCTCTGAATAAATACCTTGTACTCGTACAGAGCTTTATATGTGAAATGGTTAACGGGAAGATCTATATTAGAGGTCTAAAATCCACTCCCATTTGGCGTAAAAGCAGATGTCTGCTATAGACTGGCTTAAATTTATCTGTATGGTAGGCAATTGTCGTATTTGATCTGTAACGTTTAATTTTATGTGAGTTTTTCACAATCAAAGTTTATCTATTTATGAGGAATCCAGCTTTAGCTATGCCCCGCCCATCTCTAGCTAAGGTCCGCCCACACTTCGCCGGTATTGAGATCGATCGATCCCTACACTCCCTGACTATCAATTTCCAATGTTGCCAATTTCCTATGGCAGCAACAGTGGCCAGTCAAATTAGTTAACAAGTATTTAGCATATTTATTAAATAGTAAAGAAATACAATTCGTACAACAACGCTTAGTCCGTCATCAATTAAGCGTTCGTGACGAAGTATATTCGCCATTCATGACATCATAGATTGTGACGTCATCTTACATATCACGTAATTAATTGTGACGTCATGTGATTGATGGATAAACTGGATTCCTCCATCCATGTAATCGCGTACCTGGGTGCTTACATTGAAATTAAAAGAAAAATTATAACATTGTTTGATGGACGGATGGTTATAAAAGGCAGTTGTTCGCTTTATTTATATGTTTGCTATGGTATGTAGCTTTTGGCTGTCGATTGATGGAAGGACCTTACCACTGGGAGTCTTGTAGCCTCTCGTAAAGTCATCGTTTGGCCCCAAATGCAAGTGCCTGCTATAGTTGTGATTTCGATGTAACAGCACGCTTCGCATTACTGATTCTAACACTTCGTGGTGACGCGTGGTAACGCGCCGCTCAGGCATTGCCCGGTCTCTTCTCATATCGTGTATGGTGAGCAATACATGCAAATGAATGGATTTTGATCGTATTCCCTGGATGTATATCCATCCATCATCAGAATCCATCGAGATGGGTTTGTAATCAAATCTTATTCTGGTCAATGTTAGCCTTACCCATTGATTAATACCTTGATACGTAGTCTATTCCCACCGTAGTCGATTTTATACAGTAATGTTTATTCGTACCTTGAGCATGTAGTTCTCAGAGACAGTGCGCTGAATCCACACTTTGCGAAGCGTGATGTTCACATAATGACCACAAATGGATAGTAAGGGGGTTCAGGGATCGATCGATCCCAAAACCAGCGTCATGTGGTTGGAGCTTAGCTAGAGATGGGCGGGGCATCGCTAAATTGGAAAGGTCCATTGACCAGACCTCAGTTCACATATGCACAGCTTGTGACTGAATAGCTGGAATCCATTAATTGCATGCGCTGAAAAGGACATTTATGACAAAGGCTAATAGATATACTGAAACTTATCACGTGATAAACATCACGTGATCAAGGATTGCTACATTATCAGGAGCGAAATGTTGGGTATTCTTTCTAGAAAATTTCCTACGTTATACAAATAAAAATCCGTATTGTATTTGCTCTATCTGCTTGAAAAGGTTAAGCCTTTCACGGCGAAGATGGTGAATACCGGCCTCTGTAATGGTCGTGAGAAGACATTGAATACCGGCCTCTGTAGTGGTCGTGAGAAGACAATGAATACCGGCCTCTGTAGTGCTCGTGAGAAGACAGTGAATACCGGCCTCTGTAGTGGTTGTGAGAAGACAGTGAATACCAGCCTCTGTAGTGGTCGTGAGAAGGCGGTGAATACCGGCCTCTGTAGTGACCGTGAGAAGACAGTGAATACCGGTCTCTGTAGTGGTCGTGAGAAGACGGTGAATACCGGGCTCTGTAGTGGTCATGAGAAGACAGTGAATACCGGCCTCTGTAGTGGTCGTGAGAAGACGGCGAATACCGGCCTCTGTATTGAGAAATAACCATTCACTGTCCAAGAGAAGATTATATCGAAACTATACCACAGGAATGACTAGCTCGGTTACCGAGCGGTACAATTTCAAAAATAGTCTTCTCTTGGCCTGCAAATGGACATTCAATAATGAAATAAATGTAATCTATTAAAGGCTAAACTTCCAAAGAACGCGGATATTGACTACCGTGTTGCTATAACAACCACCGCCGTGGGAAATATGTTCTTCCAAGCTGATCTCAGTACAAGAAAATCGGTGTCAATTGAACAATTTATTACTGTGGTTACGGATAGAAACTATCACAAGTTACATTGGCAACCGTCATATATTTTTTCAGCTTCAATGATCATAAATACTTGATGTGCTCTGAAGTAATCGCGAGCCGGATCAGATCAACCACCAAAATGCTTCTGATATAAAAGCTCGTCTTTCTATCGACGCCAGGCAGCAGCCCCCTCTGCCCGAGGAATGGTCACAAGCCATTTCCACATCATGATTTCTAACTATCGGCATCGCATGAGACAAGTTCATTGACTTCTATTGGCGTTGTAATAATTGAATTACGATCGCCGAATGATCCCCGATGTCAAAACAAGCAGAAGAGGTGATAAGCTGCAAATCCAAATAAAATTACCATCATTGGACCAGACCAGGCCAGACTGTCAAAGTGAGGTCGAATTCTAAGTGAGATGTCAGGAAGCTATTTGCCGTGTTCTTGTAAAATTGGCACAATTATAATATCCTGTTTTTCCCGTCGACAGTGCAATAACGCTGACTAGTTTAGCCCAGGGTGCAAAGAGTTCGACGACATACGTTTCTGCGAAACGAGAGCAACGGCGGGGGAAGAGGGTGACAGGGCTCAGCACTGACGTTCTACATGCTTCCGCTGCTCCTGAGCAGATGAAAAAAGACTAATATCTCACGTGCCCCTTATATTAGCAGATGTGAAGCATAATCCGCAGATGGATGAATACACGGTTAGCTATGCCCCGCCCATCTCTAGCTAAGCTCCGCCAACACTTTGCCCGTTTTAGGATCGATCAAATCGTGAAATCACTGAATCTCGAGTTCCAGAAAACTGTACAGGTAAGCTGTTGAATATTTTGGCAGCACCAGCGCCCAGTCAAATTAGCTTCAAAATACTCAACAGAATATTTATTAATTAGTAAAGACATACGATTAGTAGGGTAGACCGTGTTAGGTGTCACACTTTATAGTAAATTGGAAGCAAATAGTTAGCATGATGGCGAGTATAAGCTGAAGTGCGATCCTTCCTGAACCTATTGTTACTTTAACATCCGCTTAAAACTACTCAATGTATGTTATTTGGTGTGTTCAAAAGCGATCCTCGTCTGAGACAACCAACCCCATGTAAGGGTTAGGTGTCACAACATATGGGGTTGGTTGCCACATGGTTTTATAGTAGAAGATAAAGTAATAGTTTACATCGATTTCATAATAACGCGATGATTGTATTCCATCATGCAAATTACAATTATCTAAAATACAAATAGATTACTACTTGCAATAAGGTATACAAGCAAATATGATTATATCCGATATGAAACCAACTGATCTCATATTCACTATCAGCGTCACTTCAGTCACAGTTATGGAAGGTACACATTCCTTTTCCTGGAGTGCAAGCCTCATAATCCCACCGTTTACACGAAGCATATCGAGTCCAACCTCTCGATATGTTACTTCCGTACACACAGGCCAAGTATAATCACCTCCACCTGAGGACTCCGAGGAACTTCTCTACCTTGAACTACCTTCTTTAATGTGTTTTTGTCTTAGCAGGTCACCACTTATGGCCTTGGTGAATACTTCTCTGTTTGAGACCTTATTAGGGACTTGAATACGCTTTTCTCTTCAATCCTTAAATGCTATCTTGACTTAATAGTTCAAAAGCACTAATAGTCTTTGGTTCACTAGAGGTCCGAGTGGTTTCCTTAGCTTTTGGAATGTGAAGAGTATCTCCATCCACAGCATCAATAGGGGCGTGTTTGGAAAGGCAGAGTTAATAACATGCGCGATGAGTTTTATCATCATATTTAAGGAGTTCGTTATTAATGATTTCTAATGCTTTGCTTGCTTAGAACCCTTTTCGACAATCATCAGTGGACATGACCTCGCTTTCCAGTTCATCTGCTCCTTTGATGCCAAATCCGTTCAATCATTCACTGATTTGGCGGAGGATTCTTTGGCGATTCTGTCTTAGTTAAGTTTGGTGTTCATAGTAACCACTATGTATCATGATACGGAATATGTGTGCTCAACTGGCAGTACCAGATGGAAGAAAGAACGGGATCGGACTGCTCATAACCACATCAACTTCCATTTAATTACCGTCCTCTAAACTACAAACACTCTCTACCAAATACTCTGGATATAAGGCACCGACAGTCTCGAAGTGTCATTGACACCCACTACCCCTCAACGGCGGAGTTGGCTAGAACTACAGGCGTATGCCCCTCTCAAAGGCGGAATTCCAGAAATTGGTATTTTTTAAACTAATTCTATTACATGTACGTTGTCGAATAAAGGGTCATATTAACACAATACAATACAATTGTATTTCTACTGTATATATATATATATATATATATATATATATATATATATATATATATATATATATATATATATATATATATATATATATATATATATATATATATATATATATATATATATATATATATATATGCTACAGGACCTTTGTGTTTAGGCCAGTCACCGATAACCAATCACGCTTGCGTTTTACTGAACTCACGTGACCAGCGGTCAGGACAACTCGGCCCACAGTGAAGGTATGCGGACACGCGGGCTGGAACACTTATAAGTTTATAGTTAGAACCTATAACTAACTAATTAAGGTAACCTAAAGATATAATTGATTAGCTTTAGTAAAATAAAAAAATATGGACAACCCTTACTAGTTTCAAAGGGTCATTTGTTTCGATAAACTTAATAAGCGAAACACACTTTGCATGACAGTACTTACTAGTCAAACTGAGTCTCGAATCGGCACGCTGTAATCATACATGCCGTTACTAGGGAGGGTATCTTTTTATGACAAGGGACAAGAAAATCGTCTAATCAAATTTGATTCAAAATATTAAATATAATATTCTTTACATCATATCAAACCGCAGCACCAGGCAAGTCGCCTGCTGAACATTTTTATAAATCTCATGCCATATGGTTACTAATATTTACTATATAGTCTGATATGAATTCTCCAGCAATAACTTATGCGACCGACAGTTTGTGTGACAGGGATAAGATGGATCGAGTGAGATTCATGAGATACCTGGCTGGTCATTGCGCAAGATGGACTGATAAAGGGCTGGGATTGAACAGATGGACGATGAATGAGTGAATGAATATAGAATGATTGATGAGACACGCTATACCTCTAGCCGACACTTTCAGCTGTATTGTCACCAGTAATCCCTGCCATTACTAAGAGGTTTTCTTCACCATGACCGAGAGATAGATGAGGTTTTAATGCACACGCGATAGGCTATAGTCGTTTTATCATTAAGGTATGGTAGAAAGGAGCACTTTGGTACAGATGAAAATGCTTTAGGAGAACAATATTCTTAAATAAAGACGGACCTATTTGACTAATCGAAATAGTTGATAGATTGATTGATTTTTTCCAAATATTAAAAAATCTCACAGGGCCAACTTCTAGAGCAGTTTCATGTTTTTGCGTGTTAAGAGTGCCGTCGGTATATTGTCATGTTTTAATCAAGTTGCTTAATATTTTTATATTGATTTGATGCCAGACTGTGAGTGAATGTGATGCATTTCATCAACCACTTCCCACTACACTATATCCATTAGATGACATGAGCACGATGGGTTAATGAGACGTCCCCATCTAGATGCCACTGCTCTTCAACTGACAAAATTGTCTTGCGATATTTTCAGATGGATTGTTGTATACGCATGTACTCGATATAACGAAGCTGACGACCAAAACAGGTACTTGGGTAATTCATGTGCAAGTGTCTATGTAAATACCTCTGCACTTTGCTGGGGTAAATAGTCCAAATTTTATTATTGTCAATTAAGCATCATTAGACGCACATGTAAGCAATATTACCATATACGCTAACCAATTCCCATGTCTAGCCCAGGCTGTAGAGATAGCCAGCAGTATTGAGCGAGTTGGGATGACAACCAAATGAATGACTAATTTGACAAGAGCCATGTTTGCTATAATACCAAAAACTCTGTTCTAATTTATCACGCTCAATAGTTGACATCAGATGCATATCATCTCTCGAATCTTCACACTTACTCATTACAGCACATTTCTCATATGCGTAAGCCAACACACATGCCACTGACACCAAATCTAATTTGCGAGACCGCTCTTATTCATTGATCACTATATCGAAGTCCCATGCTCTCCACAGTGCAAAACATTAACCACCCCATTGCACTTTTCTCCATGGTACTTACCTACAAGTTCTCTAACATGTTGTTTATATAGGAATTGGGAGGAACTAGCGCCAACAGTGAATAGCTAATGGATTTTACATACTTGATTCAAGGTTATATCTACGTGATATTAACTAGACATAGTCTGCTTTATGCTTTCAAACCCCATGATATCCTAATAATGTTGTGAAGAATTATGTTAATTGGAGCCATGGCAAACAGTACTATTATATCGTATAAAAACGTTCCATGTTAGGTCAGTACCTAATAAAAAGCAAGACTGATGACTAGCGCTATGCACAACCAGATTGAATTGTAATTATTAATATGAATACATTTTAGATTCCAACTGTTATTTTTGGCATTGATAATAAATCCTGAACGAAATCGGTTCATTAAAGATTGATTCTACCATCGTATCCGTTCGTAAAAGTCGGACGTACCAATTATCTGCCGGTATTCCTAACATAGAGGTGGACATTAATTAGAATAACCTGACCATGGCTGATATTTGTGAGAAATAACGACAGCGTTAGACTGTAGTGCTTATTACTACCAAGGACAGAAATACACGTTCGTTAAAGATGGAAATATGTGGACGTGCATTTAGAGGTCAGTTGATGTTTTAGCTGAATGAGTCTGATCAAGTGATGTCGAACCAGACGAACTGATTTTTGCTATTAGTGCAAGATGTTAATATTGCATAAATTATATAAACATTATTATTAATATATCGGGTGCTACCGCAGAACAATGTCATTTAACACATCAATTAATATGAGTTTTTGACATGAAATGAACGTAATTGTAAATCTACGGATTCAAAACTAAAAACAAGGTCAAACACAATCGTGTTGAAATAGTCACAACTGTCCGACATTGAGGCCAATTCCAAAGAACCTGACAAGATTTCAATCAGGTGTTGATTACAGAATGATGCATAGAGTGACAAAGCATGAGGTGAATGCAGCTTCCTAACTATGTCACACCGAGTCAACAACAGGGACAGAAACACAAGCCATTCAAACTACTTTCTTTAGTTTAAAATGGAAAACTGTACTATAAATATTCATTGAAGTAATACGCATTACTCAATTTTCCTACGCTACAAAATTTACAAAACCCTCTCTTTAAATTGCATTTTAACATCTATACAATCTTTATAGAAGAAAACGAATGTTGCTTTGCTTGGGTGATATGATCATTTTGTCTTGTGCTAGTAAAATCTTTTCGCTTTGACAAATTTTACAAAATAAAAATGTTGGGCTTTAATACCACAAGTCAGTACTAAGTGAAAATACCGTTCAAAAGAAGAGCGTCATTGCGATATTAAATATACAAAACGTACGGCAAATTCAACCATAGCATAAAAATGGTACATTCAAATTATCGGTTAATTAATTTAGATTTATGTCAAAGATGATAACTTATTATATGCATAGACTATTGTAAATGGACCTTTCCGGTTTTAGCTATGCCCCGTCCATCGCTAGCTAAGCTCCACCCACACCACGCTTGTGTTGGGATCGGTCGATCTCTGAACACCCTGACTATCAATTTCCAAAAAACTACACGTTTAAGCTGTTGAATATTTTGAAACCAATTTGACTGGGTGCTGGTGCTGCCTAATGCAGCAACAGCGCCCAGTCAAATTAGTTTCAAAATATTCAACAGCATGTTTATTAAATAGCAAAGAATTACAAAGACATGCAATTCATACAACGTGTCGGAGTATTTGAGATTTGGTGACGGTCGATATGGAACCCTTTGTGACGTAATGATTATGACGTCATCATACACGCTATGGGCTGATTATGACGTCATACGAGGTCAGATGATAGATGGATACTCTGGAAAGGTGAATTGTGGATCGCATTGGTACGTTTGGTAGAAATAGGAGTTGGCTGGGTGAATGGTTATCTATTCGAAATCGATACTTAATGTACATGGATATTAATATATATTGGCTGTTATTCTTGGATTGACCAACCCCATCCGCAGTTCGAGAGGATCTGAATGTCGTTCCCTGGTGTTTGGTCTGGATGTTTAGGGAAACCACTACATTCCAAGTGATAAATTGAAACGCTTATCGTTATCATGCTGTAATGTGATGTTTATTGTCCAAAGAGGCAAACTATTTATGACTTATTGTTAGATGCATGGGTATGTGTGACTTTAATCAAATTACGACATTCTATTTCTTAAAGAATATCAGATTTCGTTACATATGACCATCTTCGGTATACATTCGGGCATCTCGATTAAACAATTTTAGTTAGGCCAATTACTTTCCATGGAGGTCGCCTGCCTAACGATGAAGGGTCGAGTAGAACAAACAGTTCTACCAAATCCTGGCAAAATAACTAATGAATAAATCATCTTCAATGAAATGATTGGGTGAAATGTTAATCAACATAATGAATACAGAACACTAATAATATTAGCTCATCGAATATGACTCCTAAATCTAACTCACCTTTCCAGAGTATCTATCAAACTGACGTCATATGACCTAATAATCAGCTAAGGGGCGTGTAGGACGACGTCATAATCATTACGTCATAAATGATTCTATATGGCCCGTATTTAACTCTTAATAGTCGACATGTTGTAGGGATTGCACGTCTCTACTATTTAATAAACATGCTATTCAATATTTTGAAACTAATTTGACTGAACGCTGTTGCTGTCATAGGCAACTACGACGCCCAGTCAAATTTGCTCCAAAATAGTCAATAGCTTACCTGTATGGATTTCTGGAAATTGATAGTCTGGTCGTTCCGTGATCGATCGATCCCAACACGAGCGAAGTATGGGTGGAACTTCGCTAGAGGAGGGCGGGACATAGCTAAAATAGACAGGTTCATTGCCATGCAAAGCTCATCCTTGTAACTTTATCCAAAGAGGCAACTGCCTTAATATAAGTGTTCTTAGTTTTCACGCTTATCAAGTACCAATTTTCATCGAAGTCTATATTTTGTTCCAAGATTCATCTTAAAATTATAAAATGTTTTAGATAAAGACGGGGCTCTATTAAAAGATTTTTGAAAGGCATGTTTCTGTAGTGTCAGTTTGTATTCTTTAGTTCGATATTACATTCTATCTGGTGTCTAGTGGCTAAAACAACAATAACATTCACCACCATTAACTTGAGGACAAGTGAGTACTACTTAACGTAATTGTGACTATCAACATGAATTCTAATTAATATAATGAGAAAAAACTAGTCATGTTTGTTAATAATAATATTTAGATAATGTGTAAGTTCATCAATGAAACATAGGTTTAGATACATGTAAGAAATAAGTAAAACTCTAAAACTAGAACATATTTACTGAAGTAACTGTAAATCTGCGATGACTGGGCAATAAGGAGTATTATAAGCCCTCTTCTCATATGATCATTGAACATATCTGATGCTGATCTGATAAAAAATCTAAGTGTTGTCGCAGTTTAAAGATCCATAGTTGAAATTACCATAGTTTTACACAGGGTATGGAAAAGCTGATTTCTTGAAAACCGATAACCTTGACCCTGAAGTATAAAATAGTGGGTCCTGATTTGCTGTAGTGGAATTTTAACCAAAATCAAGGAAAATGCCATTAAATCTCAAATAAATGAGAAATTAATGAAGTAAGAGTGATTAAAGGCAATTCATGCAAAAAACTTACCAATTTTTGATTTTGGCATGAATTACCTCCCTTTACCTATTGAAGTTGATTGTGTCAGTTCAATATGACGAATTTCGATTCTCATGATGGTTTGAAAGTGACCCGTCCAAGGTCAAGGTCAATCGGGAGTCAAAGTTACCAATTTTAGGTTTTGGCATGAAATACCTCCCTTTAACTGTTGGAGTTGATTGAGGCAATCAAATCTGGTGAATTTCGATTGTTTCTGACTACCTGGGCCAAACAAAATTAATTAATTTCTCCTTTATTTGACATTTGATGGCCTTTTCCTTGATTTTGTGTTGAATGTGTGACTACGGATTCTGGAAGGATGTTAAGTTTAAACATGATCTGTAGAAACCGGAAGGGGAGTCGCCATCAGAATAGCACTCTCATACATTTTCTTTGAGGCATTTTGGGCACGGATAAGCGTATTCCTCGGAAATTCTTCACTGGATCCAAAATAAAAATAAAAACATTCCAGGCCCTAAGGTGTACTGAAAGTGTCTCAAGTTTGGAGGCTAGAAATCGCAAATAGTACTCAATGGACCAGGAAAATATGTCAGATGCAGGTTAACAGATTCTAGAGGTCTATTAAGTTGCTCCATGATCTGCAAGAAACTCTAGGACGAGTTGCTGTCCGAATAGCACTCCCCTACATTTCCAATTGGACTTTTTAGACAAGAAAACATGGAATTCTCGGGAACCATACACCAGATCCAATTTCTGTAGATGATCTATACATGCCTGGTGCGTACTAGGAATGTACCAAGTTTGGATATGATATTTCCAAAACTGGGTCATTAATCATCAAATTGATTTCCAATACATTCCCTATGACATATTTGTCTACGATATAAAAGTCTCAATATCTCACGAACCGTTCGGGATATCAGAGTTGTGTAAATGGTGTCTGAGAGGCAATTCCGCCACGGATCAGGGGATCTAAATGCTGAAACAACCCGACCATAATTCCGTCATCTATCAGCAAATCATGGAAATATTGTTTAGTGTGTAGATTTGCAATAATAGAAACGTTAATATGTCCATTAACGATTTTATTTTAGTAAGCAATAGTAGCCTCTGGTATCTAGGGATGTCAAAAATGTCAACCCTCTGACAGGTACTGAAGTAATAATTCTCATGATCTCAAATAATTGTTTTTATTCAGCGTTTTCTAAAAAAACTGGTCACTGAACCGAAAATAATTTTTTGGCCAAGTTGTGGGTCAACAGATCCTAGAAATATGTTAGGTTTCAAGATGATCTGGAAAAAATCCTAGGAGCAATCGCTGACCGAATATTGCTCCCATACATTCCCTATAGGACATGTTTGGAATGGAAATGCAGCATTCTGAAAGGCTAACATGTTCGCTATCGATTTTATTTAATAGTCCATAGTAGTATAATGTATCTACGTATATGTCAAATATCAAGCATCTGATCAACCTAGAAATATGAATTACCTTGTTTCCAAAAAAGTGGGCTTATGCCAGATTTTCTCAAAAACCGGTCACCGTACCCAAAAAATATTTTGGGTCACCATGTGGGTCAAGACATGCTAGAGGTTTTTTGCAGTTTCAAGATGATAGAGGCAAAATTCTAGGAGCAGTCAGTATCCGAATATTGCTCTCATGCATTTCCTATGTGGAGATGGGTGGGGGGGGGGGCGGAAATGCAGAATTCTGAATGGGTAACATGTTCCCTAACGATTTTATTTCACTAATCAAGAGTAGTATAATACATCTACGCATATGCCAAATTTCAACCATTTGACCACCCTATAAATATGAAGTATCTTGATTCCAAATAATTCGGCTTATGCCAGATTTTCACCAAATCTGGTCACCATACCCAAAAAATATTTTGGGTGGAGATGCCGAGCAAGACATGGTAGAGGTCTGTGAAGTTTTAAGATGATTGAGGAAAAACTCTAGGAGTAGTCGCTGTCTGAATATTGTTCCCATACATGTCCTATGGGACTTTTTTCCCACAGGGACATAAGTAAGAATTCTCATGATGTCAAATAATTGTTTTTATTCAGCATTTTCTCAAAGATTGGTCACTGAACTGAAAAGATTTTTTGGGTCATCTAGCGTGTCAACAGATCCTAGAAATATGTTAGGTTTCAAGATGATCTGGTAAAAAGCCTAGGAGCAGTCGCTGACCGAATATTGCTCCCATACATTCCCTATGGGACATGTTGGGAACGGAAATGCAGCTTTCGGAAAGGTTAACATGTTCGCCAATGATTTCATTTTATTAATCAATAGTAGTATAATGTATCCACGTTTATGCCAAATATCAAGTATCTGACCAACTTAGAAATATGAATTATTTTGATTTTAAAAAATTGGGCGTATGCCGGATTTTCTTAAAAACGGGTGACCGGACGCAAAAATTATTTTAGGTGGAGATACGGATAAACACATGCTAGAAGTTTAAAGATGATTGAGGAAAAACTCTATGGGCAGTCAGTATCCGAATATTGCTCTCATACATTTCCTATGGGGACATGGTGGGCACGGCAATGCAGAGCTCTGAATGGTTAACATTTTCGCTAACGATTTTATTTTATTAATCAATAGTACTATAATACATCTGTGTATATGCCAAATTTCAACCATCTGACAGCCCTAGAAATATGAAGTATCTTGATTCAAAAAAATTCTCTTAGTGATACAATGGAATTTTTTGGAATCAAGAAACTTCATATTTCTAGGGCTGTCAGATGGTTGAAATTTGGCATATACACAGATGTATTATAGTACGAACGCACGCACACATACACACTATATATATATATAAGTGTGTATGTGTGCGTGCGTGCGTGCGTGCGTGCGTGCGTGCGTGTGTGAGTGCGATCGTGCGTGCGTGTGCGTGTACACATTGTATCACTAAGAGAAATTACTACTGGTTTCTACTATACGATTTGAATGCATTACATCACCGCTTCATGTTATTCCGTCATGCCATTACTCGTCTTCTATTTGACAGGTTACATTGATATATTCCATTAGTACACCGCCGTCTATTCAACTACTCTGGATCATGTACATTTATATTCAAAAGGCGTTCCTCTCATTCTGCTCACGAACGAGACTGGGGGCCAGATTCCAGGTTGGAATTTGCTTACAATCTAATCTCAGACACCGCAAGGAGTTTGCTACAATGGCTAATACTCATTTCAAATCCACTAAGTATGGCGTGCAAGTGAAATATCCTTTTTGAATGAGTTTCTCAAGGTGACTGACACCATCTCTGTCAGGCATATGGTAAACTATTCCCATCAAGCGCCATCATTCCGTCGTAGATGGTCATTTCTTGTGATTAATGTTGAAGGTATGTCCGTCATACGAGCAGCATTGGCAAGCAAGCGTGTATTGAGCAGCATTGGTAAGCACACGTGTATTGAGCAGCATTGGTAAGCACGCGTGTATTGAGCAACATTGGTAAGCACACATGTATTGAGCAGCATTGGTAAGCAAGCGTGTATTGAGCAACATTGGTAAGCATGCGTGTATTAAACAGCATTGGTAAGCAAGCATGTATTGAGAAACATTGGCAAGCAAGCATGTATTGAGCAACATTGATAAGCACACATGTATTGAGCAGCATTGGTAAGCAAGCGTGTATTGAGCAACATTGGTAAGCACGCGTATATTGAGCAACATTGGTAAGCATGCGTGTATTGAGGAGCATTCATAAGCCAGCGTGTATTGAGCAACATTGGTAAGCAAGCATGTATTGAGCAGCATTGGTAAGCATGCGTGTATTGAGCAACAGTGGTAAGCATGCGTGTATTGAGGAGCATTCATAAGCAAGCGTGTATTGAGCAACATTGGTAAGCAAGCATGTATTGAGCTGCATTGGTAAGCAAGCGTGTATTAAGCAACATTGGTAAGCACGTATGTATTGAGGAGCATTGGTAAGCAAGCGTGTATTGAGCAACATTGGTAAGCACGCATGTATTGAGCAGCATTGGTAAGCAAGCGTGTATTGAGCAACATTGGTAAGCATGCGTGTATTGAGCATCATTGGTAAGCAAGCGTGTGTTGAGCAACATTGGTAAGCACGCGTGTAGTAAGCAGCATTGGTAAGCAAGTGTGTATTGAGCAACATTGGTAAGCACGCGTGTATTGAGCAGCATCGGTAAGCAAGCTTGTATTGAGCAACATTGGTAAGCACGTGTGTATTGAGCAGCATTGGTAAGCAAGCATGTATTGAGCGGCATTGGTAAGCATGCGTGTATTGAGCAACATTGGTAAGCAAGCATGTATTGAGACTCTTTCAATGTATTGAGACTGCAGCATGTCAAATAATTTACCATGACTACTTACCATAGAATATAAATCTGATATCGTCATGGCGAGTGGCTAGGCACCAGAATACTATCATAATTGGCATATGATTAGATTAATAGCAATTTGTTGTTGTTGTTGTTGTTTGTTTGTTTGTTTGTTTGTTTTTTGTTTTTTCTTTTTTGTTGTTGTTGCTGTTGTTGTTGTTGCTGTTGTTGTTGTTGTTGTTTTTGTCGTTATTTTAGTTTTAGTTGTTGTTGTTGTTGTTGTTGTTCTTCTTCTTCTTCTTCTTCTTCTTCTTCTTCTTCTTCTTCTTCTTCTTCCCCCTCTTCTTCTTCTTCTTCTTCTACTTCTTCTTCTTCTTCTTCCTCTTCTTCTTCTTCTTCTTCTTCTTCTTCTTCTGACATTTTTAATAACTCTAGTTCTACTTGATGGATCTGCTCTAAATTCGGAGGAAACCTTGCTCGTAGGATCCCAAACACGTATACCATTTTGCGGCCAAGAGCTAAAATTCAGTGGCTTTCAGCAGCAGTTTTCAAAATATCAATTTTACGCATTCTTTAATAACCCTGGTTCTACTGGTCCAATCCTTTCCAAACTTGAGGGAAAGCTTGCCAATGGGATCACGAACATGTAGGCCAACTTTGTAGTCAGGGGCCAAAATGCAACAGCTTTCAGCAACATTGTTTTCAGACGACGCGGGCATTGGGAAAATTTGTCTTTGTTCTTATTATATTTAAATTGTCTTTAAAATATGATGGTGAAAGAATTTAAATGATTTTATAGAATTAAAATATTCTGGTATGTTTAATTGGCTTATTTTAGCTTTGGTCGATTTTCAAGCGCAGAAAGTATGGACATTTTTCATATGAAAATATATAGGGTGGGTCATCTTGCAGAGATCATATCTCTACAAAACGTTACCACAGAACGTATTGAACATACTTTTTTTGTGCATCGATTCTGCCATGGTAGTACCTATTTCTTACTAATATAACCCATATCAAGTGCCGTGTTAATAAAGTAGATATCGTGTGACCCAAGCATTCGATGGCATATAACTTTGATCACGTTAAACGGTGGTGCACCCATGGTGATGCTACTGACCTGATAGTTACGGATATGTGTTGATTATGGAGTGCCGAGATGATACAGCTTGAAGGAATATGTCTGAGGATTTTAGTAAACACGTTTTTCTGGCCATTTTATAATGGGTGGGCAGTAGCTTGTGGCTAGATATGATTTCTGGACTTTCACCCAATTTAAAAACAGCTTTGAAGAACTTCACTATTTTAAAAACTATTCATGTCTGCCAGTCAATCACTACCAAAAGCGGTCATTTATAAATCGTTATGTAGGTGCGCTCATATTCACATGGTAATCAGCCGCCTGCCAACTCTACGTGAACCATCAATTCTCCCTTCAATGCACAGCTAAGCAATAACACATGGATGAAGCGATTCCGCCATTATTTGCAAATCTATATTCGTTTTTGTGCTTAATGACTAGGAGAGAACGCCATGGTGCTGTGTTAGCTGTCCGCCAAAAAGCTGTCATCAAAATCTAATTATTAAGACTAGACGAAATTGACACAATCCAGCTGCTGCACGAATATATGGCAATTTGAAAATCTGCGCAGTGTTCCTGGGTGGTACTTTTGCCAAACCATCTATGACAGATTTTCAAGTGTAATCTATATTGGATAAAAACCATACTGATTGGTGGATGACGTGATATAAACTTACCTCAAGTGCAATATTTAGTTCAACAACAGTCAGCAACACAGAGTAATTATATGTGTCACGTGTCTGCTTCGATAAAAAGAAAATGACCACCGTATACAGGAATATACTTGTGATAATAATCGCATTCTTTGTGCGAAGAAACTAAAAATAACTATCACTTTACTATCTTGGAAATCTAACATCTCCCTTTGAAGGCTGTTGCGATAGTAATGACAAATGTACATTGTTAAATTGGAAAATCGCACATTGCTGCTGCTGCTGCTACTGTTACTACTACTACTACTACTACTACTACTACTACTACTACTACTACTACTGCTGCTGCTGCTGCTGCTGCTGCTGCTGCTGCTGCTGCTGCTGCTGCTGCTGCTGCTGCTGCTGCTGTTGCTGCTGCTGCTGCTGCTGCTGTAGCCGCCGCCTCCGCCGCCGCCGCCGCCGCCGCCGCTACTACTGCTGCTGCTGCTGCTGCTACTACTGCTGCTGCTGCTGCTGCTGCTGCTGCTGCTGCTGCTGCTGCTACTACTACTACTACTACTACTACTACTACTACTACTACTACTGCTATAATAGCGCCCAGTCAAATTAGTTTCAAAATATTTAACATCTTACATGTATAGTTTTCTGGAATTGATAGTCAGGGACTTCAGGGATCGATCGAGTCCAACGCGATTGAGGTGTGGGTGGAGCTTAGCTAGTGATGGCCGGGGAATAGCTAAAACTGGACCGGTTCATTGCATTGACGTCTTCCTTAATCTTATCGATCGATTCACAGATAATCACACAAATTATATATGCATAGTAAAACATACATTATGACACCAATTGCCCCATTGTACAATTGTAGACAGAGCTTTCTTATCTGTGCAGTGATTCATCAATATATGGCATAACTCTAAGCGGGTCAGGGGTCAATACGGTCCACGAATCATAGCGCACCATATTCCATACAGTGAATTTACAGAATTAAAATCGGCCGGACAGTTTTCAAGATAAAGTTTTTAAAGATCAACAAATATGCATTCTGAACCTATCTATAATGGTCTAAACCTACACAGATGCTGTAATAATCTATGCCATTTAAACTCTGATGGCGTCATCATTACTAGGCTTTGGTTTACTACAGAGCATGCAGATTTACAGATACTCCAGAACATAAACATACAAGATAAACCAACATTGATCATGTCAAAGCGGATTCACCCGTACGCATCTACCAGACACCTGATTTATTGATGTGTTTCGTTTCACAAAGAATATATGATGCCATCAATCCCATATGCAGATCTGATTATCGTACACACTAATAGATGATCGTTAGCCATAGCTAGCTTCCATGTCATTATATGGCAGAATTACTCATTGTGCCATTTTATGTATTCTCCCAGCAACCGTTGCCTTATTTAAATTATTCTCACAGCTTTACTT
>CM067371.1:133035991-133065991 GCA_034401795.1 Chaetoderma sp. LZ-2023a | reverse complement strand
TGTTGAAACTGTTTTCACTGGGCGCTTTTACCGCAATAAGCAGCAACAACAGCTATCAGTAGTTTACCTGTATAGTTTTCTGGAAATTGAGATTCAGAGAGTGCATGTACCGAGCGATCCCAACATGAGCAAAGCGGGGGTGGAGCATAGCTAGCGATTGACGGCGCATGGCTAAAATTCGATTCATCCATTAACGATAGTCTTCATCAATAAGAGCTGGCTGGGCTGCTAGGTCATCATCTGCCAATGTGGTGCAGTTCAACATTCGTGGCGTGAATGCGTTTACGAACCCGCATGTATCTATATTTACTGCTAGCTTTCGCGACTACCAAGGGGACTCGTGAAACATACCTAGCTCCGCTGGATGGCCTGATAACCAGTCTACGACGTTACCCACTCTACCTACCAGACGGAGTGACCAGCTAGATAATACAATGACACAAGTAACCGGTTGTCTCTATCCAAATTAGTTCATCATAAGTACACACATGTTTAGGTCTATGTACTCATCGTAACCGCAGTTACTCAAATAATATGCACTTAGATGCGTTACAGAAAATAAAATAATGATTCCGCATCTGGATTAATACAACACCAAAATTAATAACGGCCTTACTACCCAGGATTTATATTGTCACATTTCCTACTTATGCAACACGTTTGAAAAATGCACAGACACATGCATAGTAAGCACGATATATTACTACTGATTTATGTTGCACGAGGTAATTAACTGCCTGATAGCGCCACGTTCTCGAATGTGCATGTTTGAAATGATTTATGCCCATCCATAGTGCGTTATATACACATCAAATTCCCTTTGCGGAAGCTTGGCTGCCACCTTATTCACAAAGAAACCTGTGAGTCAGGTTCTGCCTTAGAGTTATCTTGCAATGGAATCTTTACCAGCGAAGGCAATTTGCTAAAATGACCATTAATCACCTCAACTGCACGGGCAATCCGGAATGGTCTGAGATTGAGATATCTTTGTTGAAAGTCTTTCTCAGTTGTGTGGATGTTCCATGTGTGTAACGATGACGTATACGCTTATCCTTGCAGAGGACCACGTTGATACTAGGTGCCATTATGCCATATTACAAATATCGATAGCGAGTACATACAATAGTCTATTGTGATTAATTGATGGCTGTTTTCGGTAACGCTTGAGAGCGATTTGATCTGCATGATAAGCACTATAACAGAGCTGCTTGTAATGCGTTTCTAATAATGCGACACAGACATGCAACATAATTGCCCTGTTAGTAACAGTCAAACCACCGAGCACAGAGCATAAGAAGGCTCGAAGAATACAGAAAAAGTGAACTATTGTGATGAGAAGACTAATATATAAACAGTAATCATTATGACTACATTATTTTCTAATGTTAGTCCAGTCTCTGCCCAATAGTCCCGCAAAAATATATGTACCATAAATGTCATTGTTTGTTTATGTTTGTGGACTGAATAGATACAAAATTATCTTGGCTAAATATCTCAACATCTAAGCGTAAATTTTGTAGCTGCCATTTCCAAGATGGCCAACATTTTTGTCTATTAATTATATACCTCTAGAACTAGAGCATGTATCACACTAATTCTGGTAGACAGGTAGAAAAACTAATAAATGTATTATCTTAGTGCTGGGATGATCCATTCCCTTATTTTCAACACGACGAGCAAATATAATTGAAGAAATCCTAAATTTTCCAGAATGGCGAACGTTTCAGTTTACATATTGGATATCACTGGAACTAGAGCATGTACCAAGCTAATTCTGGTGCCGAAGTATAGGCTTTTGAGGTCAAGGAATTCACTAAATACATTATCTTAATGCTCGGAACAATCGTTTCTGCAATAATATTATTTTCCGCGGTGTTTGATAAATTAGTCCGCGCAGTGATATCTCGTTAACGAGCACATATATCAATATAATGGGCCTTTCCACTGTATTCATCCATCATATGACGTCATAATCAACTACATGACGTATAGAATGACATCACAATCAATGCCGTCATTATGACGTCATGGATGACGTAGATAAGTACGTCACGGACGCATAGTTGAAGACGGACTATGGGTTGTTGTACGAATTGTATGTCTTTACTATTTAATAAATATCGTGTTGAATATTTTGAAACTAAGCAGTAACAACACCCAGTCAAATTAGCTACAAAATATTCAACAGCTTAACTGTATAGCTTTCAGGAAATTAATAGTTAAGTCATCGATCAATCCCAATACGGTGAAGTGTGGGTGGAGCTTAGCTAGTAATGGGCGGGACATTAGCTAAAACTAGAAAGGTCCATTCAAGTGCCAAAGTTCAGTTTTCCTCGGTCATTAATTTCTCTAGAGCAATGGTTCTAGTATATCGAAGATGGTGAACATTAATACAGCATATTATTAGTTTGCATACTTTGTCAAATGGCACACGCGGTATGAACAGTTATATGAATAGGTACATTTGTCAATTATCTTATCTTTCATTTTATAGGATGACTGTTGCATGTTGTAGAATTCAGGTTTTACTAGTTGGCTGAATATGCACATCAAAATAAATTTCATTAACCCTTTAATTTGTGAGATTCCCTGATCTCTCAACCAAGAAAATGTATCATTATATGAACAGTAGTTGCGCCCAGCAAGGAGTAGAAGTCGCTATGCTGGTCTGTCTGTCTGTCAGTGTGAAGAATTTGCGACGTTTCTGACAAAATGTTCGTGGTTGTAACTATAGCCCATCCCACTTGTGTAAATTAGTTTTGACTGAGAACTTAGGCAACTTAGTAGATGCCATTCAGATTAATTTTCAAAATATTCAACAAAGCAGTTTTGAAATGCAATTGGTGTATCTATTCTGTAGGATTTAAATCTGTAATGGCCAAAATTTGTCAAGAAAAATTAAATTGTCTTGTCTTGAATGACCATTTTCATACCAAAGAAAGGATATCTTTAAAGGTTTACAACTGAGCCAGTAAATCCAGTTGTAAAGTTTCCAAATTATTCTTTTCTTGGTCTGTAAATAGACATACCGGTGTGTCAAGGCCACAACAGAACCAGTTTTTTGTGTGCTTTATCATTACAGGGTTAAATACTTATTTATTAGTACTCTAAAATAATTCATAGCTACTGATAATATTTGGCAGAAAGGTCTTCTTACTTGTGGCCAAATTCCAGTTCAATAGGTTAATTATGAAAACGCTTACGTTAACCAAAGCGGTGGACATGGACTTATGAGGCAGAGAGTAATAATCTCATAATAAAGAAATAGTTATTGTTCTGGGAAGTAGAGTTCAGTTTCTCTTTGCTAATTTTTTAGTATGTATTTTCATGGGAACTGGACCAACATACTCCAATCGTGTTCACATATTTTTCTTACAGGTCATCATATGAAATGCTGATGAAAAAAACGTGAATGAGGAAGCGAGCAGCCGACTGTTACAAAACATATACATTGAAGAAAACATTAGATACAATATGGGATGAAACGGAGACGTGATAATTCAGAAGTAGGTGAGCAATAAGAAACTAGTGACATTATTGCAACACAGACACACAGGTCGTCATCAACCTGAGCTCAGCGAAAGGGTCTGAAGATATTCCATGTGTTGTCTGTGGCAATGTAAAGATTCAACAAAAGTGGCATTCTAGTGAGTATAAAGTTCAGAGTTTGTGAGAATCAGCGTGCGAACAAGTTCTTGGTAGCAACTAGTTTTTTCAAAGATATTGCTTTTGATAGCATTGCAGATCTTGTTAGTGAGCAAAAGACTTTTGCTGCAAATCTATATACCAATAAGAAATGTATCAATTTACAAGTTACATGTGTTTCAACAGGATAAAGAGCTTCTGGACCAACTCTTAGATTATGGATATGGTTTCACACTCAATGAGATTAGAGAGCTAATCAACAACATTGATGATAAAGTTTATAATCAGTAACAGCAAGGTGAACATCTTTCTTGTGAAGACATATCAAGACAAAATTAAATTGTGTCTGTCTCACCGGAAAAATGAATTGTTGCTAATCGTTTAAGCTCGGAAGATCTCGCTGCAAAGATGCCATCAAATCAGCAAGTACACTGTAGAGGCAAGCAATACAAAGATTGATATCAAAATTCAGGATAAATCATTTGATGCTAGCGAGCTGCGCCAGTCATCAGAGACCACCAGAATTCCAGACCTACTGTTAACATTCTTTTCATCTTTGTTCAATAGCAGCAAGTCACTTATGTTGCAAATTAAAACATTCCAGCTCGGTACTGCTCACGTGATAGTAACTCCTATGGGAACAGTAGCGTAAACATCAGTGCAGGTTTGGTGTCTGTACCAGCTTATGTTTTACACACTTCACAATGGCTTAAAGAAAACTCATCTTCATATGAGGATCACACACAACATGCTTATACCATACATACATGTGACACTAAGCGCACACTCAGTGGGAATCATTTCAACAACACAAGCTTTACCATTTGTGCACTTGGTAACTTTGACTTTTGGGACAGTTCTTTGTTGTCTGACACATGTGGTGTTGCTCGTTCAGAATTGCTCCTGTGAAATTCCGCCTGGGAAATAAACCAGAGAATCGGACAAGCTTGTCAGAATCCTTCACTGCGTCGCACGAGGCAGCTAACACTAAATTTCGCATTACATTAGCTAGATGTAAGATAAACGCTAAGTACCTCCATGGGGTGGATTCCATGTTTTAGTCACTCGGAGTTCTTTAGTATCACTTATGAGAGTAGGATTTCTTCTAGTGACTCCATCGCCGATCACAGACTGTATACTCAGCCATGAACAACTTTCAGAATGTGTGAACTGATGTCTTTTAGCCTATCATGACAATCTTCTGTGATGAAGGTATTTTCCACACTGTTTCTAACATTATCCTTGGAAACCATGAATAATTTGTGAATATTTATCCCATGATATGGATGTTTGATTTAGTAAAAGTTGCTTGTCGCTGTGCGTGGCAGTACATCAGCGGAAGTTATATAGAGTCCGAAATCCTTGGATAGAAGGCTGTCAACACATTCCTGAATGGATCACACTATTCCTGGTGTGCTGATCATGTCAGAAGCAATCGAATCTATGATGTGGGAAACTTTCTGGACGAAGAATAAATCTGATAAATTCTATGTGCTACTTTTAGAAACTATAGCTTAAAGAAGCACTACAATCAGATGATGACCAGAAAGGTAAACAGCAATGTCATAGTTTTTAAAGTAGACTGAATTCTTTAAACGAAGGTTTATTGAGTTTACCGATGATTGTTGTGCCCAATCTGAACATTGCACGTGCTGGGCGTGGGGGGGGGGGGGGTGGGTGGGTGGGGGGGTATTGTATTTGATCTTGTGTGCCTAGTGAAAAATCATTGATCAGCGTATTTCAAGAGTTTTGCTGTACCAATTACTTGCGGTAGATACGTTCCGGTGCCTGCAGAAAATCACAAAAGTTTAAGCGGACAACCCATTCCTGTACTGCACATTTACATAAGAAAAGCATTGTTGGTCAAACGAGAAGATGTAAGTATGTTGGTGAATGGCCACTGATCTAGCATTATGTATTTTGAACCTTAAATGACCATATTGTTCTCCATGAGTAATCTTGACGAAATGTAATTGAATGATTTTAACAGAGGTCTGCTATTGATATAATATTAGACTTAGAGTAATACTTATTCCTCAGATAGTATGAAATCTGAGATTATCTCAAGAATTTGGAAGATATCATCTGTTGTTTAAACGCTGATTATTGTATTATTTCCTGATCTTTCTTTATTTCTTTCTTCCTTTTGTTCTTTCTTTCTCCCTTCTTTCCTTCCTTCCTTCCTCATTTCCTTTCTTCATGGGCCCTTCCTTCCTTTCTTTATTTTTTCTTCCTTTGTTCCTTCCTTTCTTCCTTTCTTTTTTTCTTTCTTTCTTTCTTTCTTTCTTTCTTTCTTTCTTATCGGTATGAAAGTTTGGAACGCCTGCAGGTTTCATGAGATCTGCTTCAAACCTGCCAGCTTCTAGTATCCTTTGAATAATTGTGCCATTCAACAGAATTTTGATTTGCTCAAGGTCATTCGAGAGACCCGCGTTTTGCACCGAGAATGGAGCATAATTACATATTTTCAAGGCGCTGAATTAGTATCATTTATTATTTGTACTGGTATGGGTGACGGTGATACTATACCCATCAGCTGTATTACAGACAACCCTAATAGATATTCCGATATGTAATATTTGGCAGAAAATCGTGAATTACCTATTGTTCGAAACATCTGTCACGGCGCAGCCATTTGTAATCTCTTTTTTGAAACAGAGTTCTGCTTTCGTCTTGAAGGTGTCATAGTTCAAATCACCTTTCCAGCGTATCTGTCTATCATCCGACACCATATGACGTCATACCCATTGAATAAATACATGAGTGTATGTGTGCTGAATTATAATCTTCCTTGCAGCTACCCTTTGTCTGCTGATTTTCAGGATGGTTCAGTTCTGTTCCATCTGTTTGTTATATTTATCTACCCATTCTGGAGACGTGTATGTGTAGGATATGGATATCTAAACACGCAAGACTGTCTCTCTGACGTCATTCACAATAAGCACTTGTCAGCTTTCTACATGTTCTGAAAAATATTCTAAATGACTGACTCAGCATAATGGTTAATACCGCATACATGAAAATCCAGTTTTAAATCATGGAAAAACCTTGAGAAATTGAGTGTTCTATATATAATATCTCATAGCAGACACAATAAGTCCAAAAGGCAACCAACACACACGACATTAAACACTCAACAAGAACATCTACACCAGATCCAAATACATTAGACAGTGTGTTACATTATCTCACACGATCTGGTATCAGGTGGACATGATATTAAGCTTATACGTGAGTTATTTAGCATGGACATATATGCTGTCAAGCATTGCGTCAATGACATTGTGATGAAACCCCTCAGACAGACAAACATTAGTAATTCTACGGTCATTTGTTTAACATACCGTCCTTCATGTCAAGCTACCTGCCGGGAATAGCTCATTTCATACAGACTGTAGCGGGGGTTGTTTGTCTGAAGTACACAGACAAAGTGTATGTAAGCTTGGAATAACATATCAATACATATATTGTGTGTTCATGCGCGAGTGAGTGTGTGTGTGCGTGCGTACATGCGTGCATGCGTGCGTACGTGTGTACGTGCGTTTGTGCATGCGTATTGCGCGTGCGTGTGCCCGTATGGGGGGAGAGAGAAAGAGAGAGATAGCGAGAGAGAGAGGGAGAGAGAGAGAGGGAGGGAGCGAAGGAAGGAGGGAGGGAGGGAGGTCTGTATACTAACTGGACTCAAATATCAGACCGAACTGTCTTGGTAAAAGCCAGATAACAAAGTGACAAGACAGCTTCCCACCAGCTCAAACAAACCAGTCTCATGAGAGCACAATATCTAACAAAGCAATGCACTAGTAAGTTTCATTTATGTGTACATGGTTGTAGAACCTTGATACACGAGTTCATTGTAATGGACCTTTCCAGTTTATCCATCCATCATATGACGTCATAATTAATTACGTGGCTTGTATGATGACGTAATAATCAATGACGTCGATAAGTACGTCAAGAACACATAATTGAAGACGGACTAAACGGTGTTGTGAGAATTGTATGGCTTTATTATTTAATAAACATTCTGTTGAATATTTCGAAACTAATTTGACTGGGCGCTGTTACTACCTTAGGGAGCAACGGCACCCAGTCAAGTTACTTTCAAAATAATCAACAGCTTACCAGCATAGTTTTCTGGAAATTGATAGTCAGGGAGGTCAGGGATCAATCGACCCTAAGCGAAGTGTGGGTGAAGCTTAGCTAGAAATTGACGGGGCATAGCCAAAACTGGAAAGGTAAATTTTTAGCAAATATCCTCTTGGTTGGCTGTGTATGCTAATTATTTCATCACGTCATTCAACTATCAGTTCTTTAATGCACGCTTGCAATTACTTCCTTTATCTTTTGTTTGATATGGGAAAACTGACGAATCCTTATCTTGGATTTGTTCTTCATATTGCATCTCGCACACATTTGTTTCCCCAGAAGATATGGCTGGATTCATTTAGCTGTAGAATGTTGGACACAATGTCCAAGGTTAGGTGCATTAAATAGACATGTTTGCTTTTAGCTATTTGCGGAGAGCATAGGTACGGGATTTTGATCTCCATATTCAGTCAGTCTGTCTATCGATCATAGAGTTCTTAGACGACTTGTTCATCAATGGCAGGCTATACGTTTATCTATAATATTAAGAATATTTCGAAAATATGTATTAGTTGGCATTACGTTGTTCATATATCTCCATCTTCATGTGAGGTACGTGGTTCAAGCGCCAATGTTGTGTACATGTTATTTCGTAATTGGGTTACAGCGTAATATGAAACTAAACGTATGCTAAGCTAGTATAAATACCTTGATAATGAGATTCTGAGAATTCAGGATTCAAAATATATAAATCGATCCGAACACCCGCAAATCATGCGCAGTGCTTGGCTAGAAATGGGCGGGTCATAGATAACATGGATCCATCAATTTCCATTGATAACTACCTTGTATTATCTCACGGGCCCGCGTCCGTTCACGTTCCAATTATTTAAAATATTATAGAGGCCCTTTATTCTAAGTTAGTTTGACGAGACACGTTTATAGAAGAAAGATGGCTGACTCGCCATGAGCTGAAAGAAGCAGGTACAAATGTAACATCAGCCTGGCTGACTCGCCATGAGCTGAAAGAAGCAGGTACAAATGTAATATCAGCCTGGCTGACTCGCCATGAGCTGAAAGAAGCAGGTACAAATGTAACATCAGCCTGGCTGACTCGCCATGAGCTGAAAGAAGCAGGTACAAATGTAACATCAGCCTGGCTGACTCGCCATGAGCTGAAAGAAGCAGGTACAAATGTAACATCAGCCTGGCTGACTCGCCATGAGCTGAAAGAAGCAGGTACAAATGTAACATCAGCCTGGCTGACTCGCCATGAGCTGAAAGAAGCAGGTACAAATGTAACATCAGCATGATCTTAATGCCATGTAATTAATAACGTCCGCGACCGACTGACCACGATCTAAAATGTCCGGCATTAGCTACTTTGTTATGCTAATAAGATGGATATTGGGCTAGGATACACAATTTGCTGGCATGATTTTTTATTTTACGCCATTATTAACAGGTGGCGTCACGTTCAGTAATTAGTTGTCCTGTGAAAGTTTGTAGACGTTTGTGATTGGTTGCAGAATTTGACTGGTTGGTGCAGTATTGTTCCAATTATGACGAGGTATATTATGCTGTTGATCTTCCAATCAGGGTTATGTACATGACTATCATTTGCAATGAGAACTGGGTACATAGTGCCATTATTGTGGTGTCTACTGACGAACCAGCAGGTACAGTGACGAACAATCAACCGGATCGTCCTGTGAAACTATCAGAAAGTGACAAGAGCCATCCCCCTCAAACCATCGGCGTTATAACAAATGTCACGAAATCGGCGACCAAACAGTTTGATGGCTATGCTTCAAATCCCGCTAAACAAACACTGTTAATAGGGTCATCAATCGTCAAGGGCGTAAATGAAAGCGGCTTAGATCCCTCTGTACAGGTTATGTGTTGCAGAGGAGCTAAGATTATGGACATTCTAGAGGTTCTATACTCCATAGACCTACAGAATTATAGAAATATCATCATCATGGCAGGTACGAACAATTCGAATAGTCCGATCGGTGAGGTGTTGCATGACTTTGACAAATTACTAAGTGACCTACACACGCTGGCACCGCAATGTCAGTTGTACATCTGTCAGCTGTGTCCACGGGGTGACGATCGAAAGCGTAATGACTTCATCACTAGATACAATCGCCATTTAGAGGTGCGGGAGCAGTTCTTGGACTTCACTCTTATTGAGTCGGCGGACTTATTTTATTCACGAGCGGGTATGATAAACAATTCCCTGTTTTATGCAGATAAAGTGCATATAAACAAAACGGGATCTTCTCTACTGGTACGTTGCATAAATGATTACGTGACCATTCTTCGAAACGCGGTGTGTAGGTTTTGTGGTGAGCCCAATCACAAATCATCCATGTGTCGTCATGGTCAACTGGTTCAATGCTATTCCTGTTACGGCTACGGTCATAAATCAAATCGGTGCCTTGGACATTAATTGGCCGGCCAAGAAGGAGCGCCTATTGTAAACAAACTGTGTAAAATTAACAAAAATATTTCTCAAACAAAGTATAATAATAATAATAATAATAATAATAATAATAATAATAATAATAATAATAATAATAATAATAATAATAATAATAATATTAATAATTGTACGTGTATTTATTCCACGGAATATATGTATAATGTTGTAACCAGTAACAGATATGATTTATTAAGATATTTCGATGATGAGAATAATAGCCGTATATCATCAAATTATGACCATCCACCTATCAGTTCAAAGTCTCCTTCTGTTGTATTAGGAACTGCTAGTGCTACTTGTACTGTCACTAATACAGTAACTGTTATCGCTAATGTTAATTCTATGACACCTACTACAAAGTGCTGTCTTGATGATGATACAAGTCATATACCTATTGCCATTCCAAATGATGTTCCATGCGCCCCTGATAGCGCTTGTATACCCGCCAGCCCATGCGCCCCTGATAGCGCTTGTATACCCGCCAGCCCATGCGCCCCTGATAGCGCTTGTATACCCGCCAGCCCATGCGCCCCTGGTACCGCTTTTATACCCGCCAAGACATGTGCCCCGTTTAGTGTTTGTATTACAGACAGCCTGTGCACCCCTGGTAGTGCTTGTCTTACCGCCAACCTATGCGCCCCTGATAATGCTTATCTTACCGCCAACCCATGCGCCCCTGATAGCGCTTGTATACCCACCAACACATGCGCCCCTGGTAGCGCTTGTATACCGGCCAACTCATGCGCCCCGGGTAGTGTTTGTATACCCGCAAACCCATGCACCCCTGAAAATGCGTGTATACCCGCCAACCCATGCACCCCTGATAATGCTTGTATACCCGCCAACCCAGTTGTCGCATCTCCACGCGTTCATTATAGTGCTCATATTACCACATTTCCACATACCGCTACTAGTGCTAATCTATGTTATGATAATAATAATAATAATAATAATAATAATAATAATAATAATAATAATAATAATCTCTCCTTTGCAAATAATACCATGAGTGGAGAGAATTGTAATATGAGGATTACGGATAATAATTATCTAAAATTCGTAAATATTTTCTACTACATGAACATGTCCAAAGTAAGTTTTCTAAATTTCATCAATATTATTTCATACTGTGTCGTTGGAAAGATAACCGACCAACAAACACATGCAAGTGTTAGGTCACCTCTTGATCAATGGAAATGTAACACTGCTTTTATCAAATTAACAAAACAATATGACTCCCCATTGTTCAATTCAAATGCGAAAGGCATACGCATAGGCCACTTAAACGTACAGCACTTGTTGCCCAAAATAAGCCAATTGAAAATAATGATGGAAACATGCATAAAACAAATTGAAATTCTTGGTACAACAGAAACTTTTCTTAGCAGTATCTCGACTAATAACCTAATCGAAATTAATAGCTATAATATCGAGAGAAAAGATAGGTCAAATCGCTCGGGAGGCGGCATTGTAGTTTACGTTGAGGAGAGCCAATCATATTTTAGGAGGGCGGATCTAGAATCTGAGACTTTGGAGGCACTATGGATTGAAGTTAAGCCGTACAAAACAAAACCATTTTTATTAGGCTGTGTTTATAGACCGCCGGATTCACCGTCTAGCTGGATTGACGAATTCGAATCTTTACTCGAGGCCGCATATTTATATAATACTGATATTGTACTGATAGGCGATTTTAATATAGATTTTAATGTTCCCATAATAGCAAAATGGCAATCATTAATGGATGCATTTCACTTAGTGCAGTTAATAGATAAACCGACCAGAATAACAGAAACGACTGCTAAAATAATCGATCATGTATATTGCACTGAAAAAAGCAAGCTTACTTCTGCGAGTGTAGGCGAGCTTGCGCTAAGCGACCATTTTCCCGTATTTGCAGTGCGGCATAGTGTCACTAATAAAACTAATAGTCATCATTCAATAAAATACAGATGTAAGAAAAAATTTAACAGCAACAAGTTTATTCAAAATTTATTAGAATATAATTGGGATATAATTAATTTCGTCAACGATCCAAACGAAGCACTAAGCGTTTGGCATGAAACATTCCTTAATATTTTAAATAACCACGCCCCGGTTGTCGAGCGACGAGTTAAAAAGTACTCCCAACCTGGATGGATGAACCAAGACATCTTGAAAATGATGAAAGACCGAGATTATCACAAAAAGTTTAAAAATATTGTCAAATACCGGGAATTGAAGAATAAGGTAATGTCATTGATAGAAAACGCGAAGCGGCACTATTTCGGTATACAGCTGACAGAAAATAAGCATAATCCTTCAAATATATGGAAGATCTTAAAAAGCATCAGCCCCAAAACAAACAAAATGCCATTAATATTATTAGATAACCAGGGAAACGAGGTTAGAGATACCGGACAACATTGTGAGATGTTCAATAAATACTTTGCTACTGTTGCATCCGACCTTGCGAATGCCATACAAAATAAAAACCACGCGATTTCACAGGATCTTGTAATGCATGTTAACAGTAGAGTTCCAAACGAAGTCCAGTTTAAAATACCTGGAATAACAGTAGATTATGTTTACCGTGAAATTTCCCGTTTAAAAACTAATAAATCCGCAGGGTATGATACTTTGAACGCGCATTTCCTAAAACTGGCCGCTCCAGTTATCGCACCATCAATCACCGCCATTATTAATAAGAGTATTGATACAGGAGTATTTCCTACCATGTGGAAATGCGCAAAAGTTAAACCCTTACACAAGTCCGATAATAAAAGCGAAATTAGTAATTATAGGCCCATTTCTATTCTGCCAATTTTATCGAAAATTCTGGAAAGACATGTACACAATTATCTATATAAATTTTTGACTACATATGATCTATTATGCGAATCTCAGTCCGGCTTTAGACCCAAACACTCCTGCGAAACCGCGTTGCTAAAATTAATAGACACGTGGCGATTTGCAGTCGATAATGGAGAATTCGTTGGAGCTATTATGATAGACTTCAGAAAAGCGTTTGACCTTGTAAACCACGACATACTGCTACGAAAACTAGGCATTTATAAGTTTCATGCATTTGCGCAAAAATGGTTTAGATCGTATTTAGAAAACAGACAGCAGTATGTTTCAATCTCGGACAAAACATCTGGCATGTTACCAGTCACGGTAGGCGTACCGCAAGGCTCGGTGTTAGGACCTTTGCTATTTATTATCTACGTGAATGACCTCCATATGAATCTTACCTGTAATGTCGATATGTATTGTGACGATACAACCATGCATTGCCATTTCGATAATGTAGCAAATATAACTGAAAAATTAACAGCTGATATGGCATCCGTCCATGATTGGTGTCAAAACAATAAAATGGTTATAAATACCGACAAGACCAAATTACTAATGATAGGCACTAAATTCAAACTAAAACAGATAAATCCGGAAATTAAAATATCTATCGTCGATGGAGAAATAGAAAGTGTAGAAAATGCAAAACTCTTAGGCTTAAATATTAACAACAATCTCTCCTGGCAACAACACATCAACAAAATTTGTAGCAAAATATCTTCCCTAATTTTTATGTTAAAGAAAAATAAACGGTACATGAATGTTGAGCAACGAACCTTATTTTACAAATCATACATACTTTCGCACATTGATTACTGTTCTCTCGTATATTACGCAGGTATGCCAACATTGTTGAGCAAACTAGAAAAACTTCAAAAACGTGCAGCGAGAATCATCTTAGACGTCCCACATAGAACACCATCGCGGCAATTATATGATGAATTAAAATTGACGCCACTATCACAACGTATAACTATTAAATCAAACATTATGACATACAAAGCACTAAACAACCATACACCTAAGTACATCAGCGACATGCTTACACCCATAGAGACAGCACACACATTACATCTACGATCTAAAACTAATAGCCATTTGAAGCCTCCGAAAATACGAACCAACTATGGAAAATACAGTTTCACATACACAGCTAGTCAAAATTGGAATTCCCTTCCTACGTGTGTTATAAATTCAGAAACGCTATCATCTTTTAAGCACAACATGCACATACATACACACTTTCAATGATTTTATGCTTTGTTTCAACGTACCTGCATTAATAATAATAATAATAATAATAATAATAATAATAATAATTAATAATAATAATAATAATAATAATAATAATAATAATAATTTATCGATTGCAAAATATAATAGTATCTAACCATAAGAGCCGAATTTAACCTGCTCGGGGCCCAGGGCTAATAACTTTCTGGGCCCCAGTGTTCATTAATCTCCCGAAACTAACGGACTTCTCCGGGTTTATCTAGGCCCCGCCCATCTCTATCGAAGCTCCACCTACTCATCATTCGTGTTGGAATCGGTCGATCTCCGCAGATTTTGGATATCATTTTATAGAAAACTAAATAAACTATTGGATATTTTGAAGCTAGTTTGTCTGAGTGCTGTATCTGCCTAAGGCAGAAACGACACCCAGTCAAATTAGTTTCAAAATACTCAACAGCATGTTTATTACATTAGCATAGAATTACAAATACATACTTATTATTGTCGTCTTTCCGCCATTTGATATTTGATATTGAAATGGTTGAAAATAGGTTTTCATTGCAACAATTATGTATAGTTTTGTATATATTTTGTGCATGATTTGTAAATTTTGTAAATATAATTCTAATTAGTTCATATAGTTATTTGGCGAGGGCCTCTGGGAGATCAGGGCATTGCTCTGAAGATTTACCCTCGATAAATAAAGATTCTTATCTTATCTTATCTTATCTTATTAACGTTCCAATCAATACTACTAGGTACAGAAATGTCATTGGTGTTTCAATTATGACTGGGTACACAGTGCCATTGATAGTCCAGGCCCACAGGACGACCATATATGTTATATCTCTGGGCGAGAGCTAATCTTTACGGAAGCCAGTCCTGTTCAGAAATGTCCATGGATATAATCAACCAGACGAGGGATGATGTGATACAACAGACCAACATTGTGTGGTTAAACATATCTGTCAATATACAATGAAGTCAAATATGTTGTATATGACATCACATTAATTCACACACTGTTCATTTACGAAAATCTTATTTATGAGGTAATAGTGACCGCTACTGATATTTCGTGTAGGGAGACAATTCCAATGGAGCTGAAACGCGCTATATGTTGCTGATCAATTCAGTTCGTAGCATAATATTCAATTGAACGTAAGCTCTTGCAAGTAGATAAATCCAACATGTTCTCCAAACTCAACCTCAACAGTTACGAAAATGTATCTTATATGGGCACGCGTGTTCACTGTACGCGTAATGTTCTGACAGAGGAAAGCGATTGTAGGCTTTATTACGGTTGATTCTCAGTTTCTTATGGGTGATTATCGAAGGAATAGATGTAGCAAAAATATGTTGGGGTTTTCTTAAAGAAACTGCAGTACTTCGTTCATAGAATACATTTGACAAAGGTGTAAAATATTTTACATCTTCCAACGGACATATAGCCACTATGCAATCACTTTGCAATGCCGATTATAAAAATTACAAATGATACGGATGATTTTCGGTCTGTTCCGAGTGAATCTCGGATACGTTTCTTAATATTACAGGTGATTCTTGGTTCTCATAAAACATCATTACATAACCTTCGCCATGACCAACAGAACTGTTATACGGAATTTTTAAGTTTGAAAGACACGGTTGAGCATTAGTTCGGTAACCACCCAGACAAACCTCTTTCATACTTCGTACTATGACAAACAATGCTAATCGTAGCAAATACATATACATGATAAATGACATATTAACACGTGGATTGCTTCCACTGGTGAACAAATTGTCTAAGTCTATTCAGACGAGATCGATATTTAGTTACCTCAGGTAGGTTGCCTTATAACATCACAAAGTGCCTGCCTGCCTGCCTGCCTGTCTGCCTGTCTGTCTGTCTGTCTGTCTGTCTGTCTGTGTCTGTGTCTGTGTCTGTGTCTGTGTCTGTGTCTGTGTCTGTCTGTCTGTCTGTCTGCCATGCTGTCTGTCTGTCTGTCTGTCTGTCTGTCTGCCTACCTGCCTGCCTACCTGCCTGCCTGCCTGCCTGCCTGCCTGCCTGCCTGCCTGCCTGCCTGCATGCCTGTCTGTCTGTCCGTGTCTGTCTGTCTGTCTGTCTTTACATTGAAAAAACCCCGCATTGGTACAGGAATTTAATTAAAAATTTCATTACCTAAATTTGTCCTATCGAGACCAAGTTTAGATTTACTTAGAGTGGTCCCTCCTTGAGATTAGTTGGGGTAAAGTGAACTTATCAGTAGGTCGCTTTAACAGGTAAAGGCTGGGATTGATCCGACATTATAGAGAAATCACACACACACGAATGCATACACACGAATGCACACACACGAATGCACGCACACGAATGCACACTCACGCACGCACGCACGCACGCACGCACGCACGCACGCACGCACGCACGCACGCACGCACGCACGCACTCACGCACGCACGCACGCATCTAAACGAATGCACGAATACATGCAATAATACATGCACACAGTAATACATGCACGAATGCACGCAATAATGCATGCATGAACGCATGCACGAACGGACGCACGAATGCATGCACGCACGCACCCACGCACTAATGTACTCACGAATTAATGCACCCACACCCACATACACACACGCACAAATACACCCACGCAAGCATAGATGCACACACGTACGGATGTACGAGCACACACACACACACACACACACACACACACACACACACACACACACACACACACACACACACACACACACACACACACACACACACACACACACACACACACACACACACACACACACACACACACACACACACACACACACACACACACACACACACACACACACACACACACACACACACACACACACACACACACACACACACACACACACACACACACACACACACACACACACACACACACACACACACACACACACACACACACACACACACACACACACACACACACACACACACACACACACACACACACACACACACACACACACACACACACACACACACACACACACACACACACACACACACACACACACACACACACACACACACACACACACACACACACACACACACACACACACACACACACACACACACACACACACACACACACACACACACACACACACACACACACACACACACACACACACACACACACACACACACACACACACACACACACACACACACACACACACACACACACACACACACACACACACACACACACACACACACACACACACACACACACACACACACACACACACACACACACATACGAACAAACGCACGGACGCACGAACGAACGCACGCACGCACGCACGCACGCACGCACGTACGCACGCACACACGCACGCACACACACACTTTTGCAGACACAAAACTGAAAGATGTCCTACGGATATGATTTCATGTTGCCCTACCATTGATTTTGGTTGGGATTAGATTTATTTAAGAATAGGTAGGGAGGGATGAAACCTTGTCATTGCTATCAGGAACTATGAGGTCTAACTTTGATCTTACTAGCAAATCTTTCAGGTTTGGATTTCTATTGTAAGCTATTACTGGTCGTGCTTTGATCGGTTCCTTTAATTTAGATTGCAACTGTGAATATTCGTCTTTCATGGTTTTCGCTAATTCAACATTACGTCTATTGTATATGAGTTGAAATGGGATAATTTTGTTCTTTTGTGATATTCCTGAATCTACATTTATTGCAAATGGTGATTTTGTTTTGAGTGTTCTAATCCCATGGCCTTCTCGTATATTGCGAACGAACTCGTTTCTTCTTCACTATCGAAGGTCGGAATCTGTTCTATTGGCATGATTTCAAAATGATGCTCAACTGAATGATCAGGAAGTTGGAAATGTTGAGCAATTGGCGTATCTGCTGAGGTGTTAATATCAGAAACGTGGCGTCTAGCACGCACTCTAAATGCATTTTTTGTTTCACCAACATACTGTTTCTGGCAAAGGGCACACTTGATAAAATAGACTACATTCTCGGAATCACAATGCATATGTGTTCGGATATGATATTCATTTTTAGTTTGAAAACTTAAGAATGTTTGTTGGTTTACAATATAGTTGTTTACTTTGCATCTGTTTTTGTCGCATTTAGAAACTGATACATCGCACATGATTGGTTTGTTGTGTTTAATTTGGACAGGTTTAAACTCGGGTCCGCTATGAGGCTTTAGATTTTCAAGCTCATTGATGGTGTCTGCTTTAATTTTTCTAAGAAAACGGGCTGAATAGCCTCGTGCTTTCAAAGCATCAAACAGAGTAGAGCATGCACCATTCAGATTTTGCCTGCTGCTAGAGTTTCGAAAGAATCTTATGATTTGTGATTTGATCAGACCTTTAAATGTGTGTGGAGGATGAAATGATTTTTTGTGAAGCAGCTGATGTGAGTCTGTTGGCTTAAAGAATACTTTATATTCTAATTTTCTAGAGGAGTCAAATTGAGGACCCTTATAGATCGTGACATCTAAAAAGTCAACTGATGTTCCACTAATAGTAGCTTTTAGCTTGATGTTTGAATCTTGGTTATTTAAAATGCGAAAAACTTCCCAAAAGTCTTCTTCTGAATGTTGCCAAATTGTGAAGATGTCATCTAGATATTTGAGGTAAAGAAGAGGCTTTTTGGTTGATTTGTTCAGTGCCTCCTCTTCCCACTTCGCAACATAAATCATGGCAAAATTTGGGCTGAATCGTTTACCCATTGCGCATCCACAGATTTGAAGGTAATTTTCACCATTAAATTTGAAAGCGTTTCCTTTAAGACTTAGCTCTAATAATTTTAGAATGTCCGTGTCTGGTCGATCTGGATCAGGAAATTTGACAAAAGAATTCTTAATAGCATTGAGTCCAGCAGCAATATCTATATTGGTATACATAGCATCTATGTCTAATGTGACTAAATATGCATCTTTCGGAACTGACAATTTGGATAATTTTGAAAGAAAGTGTTCTGTGTTCTTGAGAAAGTTCTTGTGTCTATTAGCAATAGTAGTAACGTGGGGGGGGGGGCTGATCATTATTGTTCTTCTCAGCAGGAGGTCTTCGAGAACAATGGCGATCGTACGCACACATGAGAACAATGGCGATCACCTGCACACAAAGGAAGAACAATGGCGATCGTACGCACACGTGTCTGAGAACAATGGCGATCACCATTACTCGAAATATTTATCAGTCACCCACTTGAGAATCTATTTTTCTCCGCTCTATGAGAATAATGGCGTCCATATTGTAGAATAAAATTATGCAAATTTATTAGAATAAATGTTTTGAAAACTTTAACCCTTAAAAGTTGGGTATTTTACGTTTTAACTTAACGGCACGCGCCTCCCTCCGTAGTTATCTGCCGTGGTAAAAATAATAGGAGAGGTGATAAGGGAGGCGGATGCGAAGGAAATTTCGAAAATAATTTGCTGAATATTTTGATAATTGATTGCTGAATATTTTGATAATTGGTTGCTGAATATTTTGATAATTTTTTGCTGGATATTTTGATAATTTGTTGCTGAATATTTTGATGATTGGTTGCTGAATATTTTGATAATTTGAGTGTTCGTTAATGTTTTGAAAACGATTTGACTGAATTTGTTTTTAAATACTTAATGGTCGATGTTAAGTAAGAGAGGTGGTCTGATAATGGAAGTCGAAGGAGGCGGAGGGAGGAGGAGGATGGGGAATGCTATCTCAGCCGCACTCTGCCTGGCGCTGTTCTCTGCGCATGAGCGTGCCGCATGAGCGTGCCTTTACTCACCTGGTGGTCCTTTAAGAAAATGCATAAAGGTGGTCGCTCGTAGAGGTGTCGCGAGAGATGAGGAGGAATGAGGTATGCTAGCATACTCGCCTAGGTGTCGTCATGCTCGATGTCTCTGTACGAATAATTTGAAAATAATTTGAGTGTTATTGAATATTTTGAAAACGATTTGACTGAACAAATTTTAAATTCTTATTAGGCGATATATTGTTTGCAATAACGTCAGCCGTTTTAGATTTTGTGGTTGCTGGATGTCATTGTCACGTTTAAAATGTTGTCATTATGTCTCTGAGTGAGTCACACGTTTAAAGACTCCTAATAAACGTCAGGCGCGTCCTTTCACTCTGTAGGATAAAAAAGATTATTTGTCACGTGTGGCATTTAATTTAACCATTCATCAGCATTAGCTGTGAGATCGGTCCTTAATCGAGTTACAAACATGCTACGTGTTAAGGAATAATGAAAGAACTTTAAAGATTTGTACCATTCTAAGCATTCTTTTTCAGAAATATAATTAAAAAATTACTATTAATTTCCAGTTCACTCGCTATAGAGTGTTTTTGTAGTTACGAATGCGTGCTTCTCTGGACTGTTTTGTACAATTTTCAGTCCTTCCCTAAGCGACGACCTCATGTTACACCATTACACAGACGCTAGAGACTTTCTTAACACTTTAACCCTCAATTTTCTTCATATTCATGTTTGTAGACCAAGAGAAAACTATTGTTGAAAATTTATCATTGGAATGACTGGCACTGCTGGCTATCCATTTGTCTAGACATTGCACCAGCAAAACACCCCCCCCCCCCCCACCAACCACCACCACCGCCACCGCCATCATCATCATCGCCGACACCCACCACCAACACCACCACCACCACCATCAACACCACCACCCACCACCTTCACCACCACAGCCACCACCACCAGCACCGCCACCATCATCATCACCACCAACACACACTACCATCACCGCCACCAGCATCAAAAACACCACTCATACACCACCTTCACCACCACTGCCACTAGCACCACCACCAGGACCACTACCACCTCTACTACCAGTACCGTCCACCAACCACTAAGCACCACCACCATCATAACCACCACCAGCATCAACACCACCAGCCACAACCTTCACCACAACCACCACCAGTACCACTACCCTCCCTACCGATATCCACCACCAACCACTAAGCACCACCGCCACCATGACGACCTACACCAACCACCATGCATTAACCCCACCACCAACACCCACTCACCCACCAACCCCTAGCGAATTTCTTCATATTCATACTTGAAGCTCTAGAGAAGACTATTTTGAAAATGTTTCATTGGAATGACTGACTCTGATGGTTATCCATTTGTCTAGACATTGTTGTCAGAATGTGTGAGAGCGTGGTGCTTGAAAAATGGCATGTAGGTGGGAGAGGGTATGTCAATGAGGGTTTGATAAAAGGTCTCGCTCGTATGCACACATGCTAATATGCAATGCTGCCAGTTATATGTTGTGCCCTTGTGTGTGTGTGTGTGTGTGTGTGTGTGTGTGTGTGTGTGTGTGTGTGTGTGTGTGTGTGTGTGTGTGTGTGTGTGTGTGTGTGTGTGTGTGTGTGTGTGTGTGTGTGTGTGTGTGTGCGCATGCCCTGTGTGCATGTCTGTGCCAGAAGACTATTTTTGAAAATTTATTGTTGGAATGACTGGCTCTGCTGGCTAACCATTTGTTTAGACATTGTGACAGCAAACACCACCCACCAACCATCTACCACCACCACCACCACCACCATCATCATCATCACCAATACCCACCACCACCATCACCAATACCCACCACCACCACCACCACCACCAGCATCAACACCATCATCCACCACCTTCACCACCACCACCAGCACCACTACTACCACTACCACCAGCATGTTTCAGATTTGTGGCTGCATGTTACGGACTTGCAGGCACATGTTGTGGATTGCGACCACATGTTGCAGATTGCGGCTGCATGTTGTGGATTTGCAGGCGCATGTTGCGGATTGTAACTGTATGTTGTGGATTGCGGCAGCATGTTGTGGATTGTGGTCGGATGTTGTGGATTTGTGGCCGCATGTTGTAGATTGCAGCTCCATGTTGCGGATTTGTGGGCGCATGTTGCGGATTTGCAGGCGCTTGTTGCGGATTGTGGCCACATGTTACGGATTGTGCCCGCATTTGCAGATTGCGGCAGCATGTTGCGGATTTGCGGGCACATGTTGCGGATGGCAACATGTGTATGTACTTGCCAGCACACACATACCTGCCAAAATGCATCCCTACATGTGCGCCCGCATGTTGCAGATTTGTGGGTGCATGTTGTGGATTGCAGCTGCATATTGCGGATTTGCGGGTGCATGTGCGGATGGCAACAAGTGTATGTACATGCCTGAACACACATACATGCCAAAATGCATGCATACATGTGTGGCCGCATGTTGCGGATTTGCATCTGCATGTTGCGGATTGCAACTGCATGTTGTGGATTGTGACAGCATGTTGCGGATTTGTGGCCGCATGTTGTGGATTGCAGCTGCATATTGCGGATTTGCGGGTGCATGTGCGGATGGCAACAAGTGTATGTACATGCCTGAACACACATACATGCCAAAATGCATGCATACATGTGTGGCCGCATGTTGCGGATTTGCAGCCGCAGTACATATAATCCTATAAACCGGTTCAAATTCAATCCCTTTTCTCACTCCAGTTTAAACATCACAAAGTGGTTGGACATGTATTTTGACTGCAGAGTGGTTAGGTCACCTTAGGCAGTCAGATTTTTGAAGAACCTTGTAACTTGAATGCTTGCTAGATTTATCCTATAATCAATATGCCAAGATATAAATGTTTTGAATGTGATTCAACTTTTAATAGGTCAAATGACCTGAAGCGGCATAAGATCCGATTCCATAACGATGAAGATAGCGAAAAGCTAGACAGTGAAGATGAAGAAATGACAGAGATGAATAGTGAAGGCGATGAGCCGGCGGTGTTGGAGAGTGAAACCGGCGATGACTCAGCAGAGTCTCAGAGTGAAGATGAAGGTGAAGATGAAAAAGAAGCCATACACAATCAGGAACTATTCACCATATTCCAAAATATTAAGCAGGTCTTAGACGCTGAACAATCAGGTTTAGAAGATGAGGATGGCAAAGTGAACACAGACCCAAATGGTGTAGACAATGTGTCTATTTCCGTATATGCTGATGCTTTAGTTACAAAGTGTATAGACATAATGTTCCAGTGAATATAAAAATAATTTGTTAGGAAACTAAAGATTTTATCACCGAGGGGTATGCATACAATGAAGCAGTCTTCTCAGCTTTTCGAAAAAGAGAGTTTCTGATCAAGATGTACATATGGAACAATCTAGATGCTGATGATAATGATGATGATTCTGTCGGTGATGGATCTGATCCATAAGGAATCAGTCTACCCATCGATAAGTGGAACTCCAGCACATTGACTATTTGTTTACGCTACAGTAACTATATGTTTTATCATATGTAATATTTTCTTCAATGTAAAGATATGGATACAAAAAAAACATTGGTTCTTTATGTGCATGTTGATTTGATGATTGTAGCTGCCAAGCATCACCCCACATCCCTCGATATACAAATCGGAGTGGGTGCTGTTGATGTTGCTGGTGATGGTGGTGGGGTTAGTAGTTGGTGGAAATAGGTGTTGTGGTGGATGATGATGGTGGGGTTAATGCTTGGTGGTGGGTGTTGGTGCTTAGTGGGTGGTGATGCTGGTGGTGATAGAGGGATGGTGATGGTGGTGGTATTAGTGGTGGTGATGGTGGTGCTGATGGTGGGTATTGGTAGTAGGTGGTTACAGCCACAATGTCTAGACAATGGTTAGCCAACTATATTATTTTTGTTGTTGGGGCCTCGTTGACTAGGTACTCATAATGCATTCATACTGTGTGTACCCGGACACAGTAATTTTCCTAGTTTTATTACCTATTACTGGCTGACTGGCGAGGTGTTACAGACATTCCAGGGATCTACATCCTAGCTAAATGTTTTGAAAACGATTTAAGCAAAAGTTGATGCTAACACTACAGTCAAATTATTTTCAAAATATTCACTAAATATCTTGGAAATGATTTGATAGAAAGTTGTTGCTAACACCACAGTCAAATTGTTTTCAAAATATTCATACAACAATAACGCACATTGACGCATTGTAAGACAAGTACACTCCTCGTCCCTCCTCCTCAGCCTCCTCCTCATAGACCTCCATTATCAGACCACCTCTTAAACTCTATTATTTTTTCCTTACATACCATAGTACCATGGGGGGGGGGGGCGGGGGGGGGGGGGGGTGCGCACGCCGCTAAGTTAAAACGTAAAATACCCAACTTTTAAGGGTTAAATTTTTTTAAAACATTCATTCTAATAAATTTGCATAATTTTATTTTACGATATGGGCGCCATTGTTCTCATAGAACGGACAAATGGGTGACTGATAAATATTTCAAGTAATGGTTTTTAATAATGACACAGGCAGACAAATTATTTTCAAAATATTCGTACATCCTGCATGCCTTGCAAACAACTATGCTAGCATTGCCCTAAACCAACCAGCAACTTCTACTGAGGAGGAATGCTATCCTCATCAGCCTCCTACTCCTCCTCATCCTCCTCATAGACCTCCATTATCAGACTACCTCTTAAACTCGATTATTTTTCCCTGCGTTATCAGAGCACCTCTTAAACTCTATTATCTTTACATTGCATATCACAGTACCACGGAGGGGGGACTGAGGGGGTGGGCACCGCTAATTTTAAACATAAAATACCCAACTTTTAGGGGTTAACATTTTCAACATTTACACTATCTCGCACAAAGAGGGTTTCCCATGAGTCACTGATACTAAAAATACATTCGTGTGCGGATGATCGCCATTGTTTTCAAATCTCTAAATCATAGGGGGACGATCGCCATTGTTTTCAAATCTCTAAATCATATGGTGGATGATAGCCATTGTTCTCAGACACGTGTGCACACGATCGCCATTGTTCTTCCTTTGTGTGCGGATGATCGCCATTGTTCTCATGTGTGCATACGATCGCCATTGTTCTCAAAGACCTCCTGCTGAGAAGAACAATAACGATCAGCCACCCCACCTCCACATTACTACTCGCAATTGGCTTTAAATAGTGATCAATATATTCTGAAATGCCATAAGACTCACTGCCACAGTCTGAAATGATAGGTCGCCCAGGTGATTTCAACGGATCTAATCAGGCACTGATTGGGTTATGGATTTTAGGCAAGGTATAAAATGTCCGATTTTGTGGATTATTCTCACCTAGCAGATACTTTAGCTGTTTCTTACCGATGTAATTATCTGTATGCAATGAATTAAGTATTTCAATAAAATTTTGTCGGTTTTGAGGCCAAATTAAATGATCAAGTATCCTATAATGACTGGTGTTAGTTAACTGCCTTTCAGCTTCTCGGATGTAGTTTTCTCTAGACCTAATGACAGTTGCTGAACCTGGTTTTATAATAATATTATGATTTCTACATAATTTGTTAATAGCCTGTCTGTCTGTCTGTCTGTCTGTCTGTCTGTCTGTCTGTCTGTCTGTCTATCTGTCTGTCTGTCTGTCTGTCTTTCGATCGGCTGAGCGATCAGTCGGTCAGTCGGTAGGTTGGCCTGCCTGCCTGCCTGCCTGCCTGCCTGCCTGCCTGCCTGCCTGCCTGCCTGCCTGCCTGCCTGCCTGCCAGCCAGCCTGCTGGCCTGCCTTTCAACAAATGTGGCACATTCCACGATTTGTTGATGGATTACAAGCAAATTTGCGAGATATGTTCCTTTAGGCAATATCTAATAGCGTTATGAATATAAAGTGACAAAACCTTCAAATAGCAGAGTTATGGCCCTTGGTATATTTATGAAAATTTGGAAATTTGGAAATTATGTTTGTGGCATGTTTCTTCATTTATCGATGGATTATAACACAATTTGGCAGATATCGTCTTTTGGGGAACATCTATTTGTACTATGAATATATAATTGCCACGTCTTTAAAAAGGGTCAAACTCTGTTAGGTGTTTTAAGTATTGACGTCTCAGGGGAAAATACATTTGATTCGTCAATTGTTGATGGACTTAAAAACCAAATTTAGCAGATATGTTCCTTCAGTCAAATATCTATTTTAACTATGAATATAAAGATGTCGCAACTTAAATAAGGGCCATAACTTTGGTTTATTTTATAGTCCTTTTAAACTACTGAGTCATATGGAGAAAACATTTGTTTTGTCAATTGTTGATGGGTTGAAACCAAATTTAAGAGATTTGTTCATTCAAGCAATATCTATTTTCATCATGCATATGAAGACGTCACAACTTGAAGCACGGGCCAGAACTCTATTTCCTTAAGGCGTTTTATGTATTGAAATACATCTGCGGTACATTTCGTCAATTGATAAAGAATTAAAACAAGATTTGTCAGAAATTCTCCTTTAGTACACATTAACGAATTGACAATGATGTTGGGGATAGCTGTCTCATTTATCAATGGTACCTTTCCCGTTGGTCAATAATGTCAAGGATGGCAGCATTCTGGCATTTTCTCACCAAAATTCATTTACTGTGATCATTGCCGCGTTAGTAAATGTCATCTGTAGGGACACTTGGATTATTTGTGACTAGGTTTGGGGATGGCTGTCCTATTGGTCAATCATCCTATTCCCGTTGGCCAATAGTGTCAATATTTCTGTATTACCGGCTCAAACATCTGCTTCTGACCATTGCCCCATTCGTAAATCGCATCTGTTGGTATACTTGAATCATTTGATAATAGTGTCAGTGCTCTGTGGGCTGGCTGCGCCATTGATCAATGCTACATTTCCCGTTGGTCAATGGTGTTACGTATGCCAATATTCTTGCATATCCGCCTCTAAATTTGCACTTCCTCTCCAAGTCCTTGCATGCGACCCTTATCCCATTTGGAAATGACATCTGGCATCGTGTGTTATGCATGCCAATTCCATGATGGTCAATATAATCATGCTTACACAATTTGTCTCACTCCCACCAAATCATATTTTCAGCCCATTTGATTAAAAGGGACCATTGACCATTGATCATTAACATCAGCTGTCGTCATTGACAACCACCACTTGCCCCCATTTGCAAATGACATCAGCTAGACGTGCCTTATTGACCATGGGTACTTGTTCCCTCGGCCTGTTATGTCGGAAACAGCTGCCTGATTGGTCAATAATGTCAGGAACCCGTGCTCTTGTTGGCCAGTGGCATCAGCTATGCTTACCCCGTTGGTACATCGTCTCGATGATAATTGCCACATTGCTCACTAAGGCCAATGACCATGGTTCCGCTGGTCAGTGGCATCAGTTGGGTTTGCCTAATTAACAACTAGTGCTTGACACATCGGTTAATAGTGTCAGTGGTACTTGCGTTGTTAGTCATTAGTGGTAAGAATTGCCTAAATGGTCAATAATGATAATGACCATTGCCCCATTATTAAATATTTTTAAACGACTCGAAGCTAATTTACTAACTCACTTGGAATATTTCGTTTAGATCGCTTGAGCTTCATCAGCCACACTAATCTCTTGTGGCTCTCTTTCGTTGTAGGCGTGGCGAGATCTTGCAGGACCAGGAGAGTGTCATAAATCGGTGGGAGGTCTACTCGGCGTTCTCTGTCCATGGCCTCCTTGAACCTTTCGTTTGCACTAGCGTTCTTCTTTTGTGTTTTGATGTTATCCATGCTACATTGATGCGCGTGTTCACTGCAGTGTTTGTATATTACAGACGAGACGCTTGACGTATTGAATGTACATGCATTCGCTATGGACATGGTCGTGGTAGCCCTGTTAGCAGCACACCTTCTCCTTCAGCTGTGAAGCGATGGGTTTGAGTCGTAAAATTTGCAAATGTCAAATTAATGACTTAGCAGACATGAAGGAATCTGGCAGCACACTATGGCAGGTTAAGCATCTACAAAGAGACGCCAGCTCGTATCCAAAGGAAATTATAAACTAGAAGCATGCGTTGATCCAGTGAATAATGATGAACATCGATAAGCAAGGAACAAATGATCAGCTATGAAGACGGCTGAGCTGAATGTTTCAATGAAGCCAAAGAAAGTTTTAACATAGTGTGTGGGCCGGAAGGTCACGATCAGATCATCCAATACATTTTTGTACATAACTGATATATTCCCGATTCATAGGACTAAGAAACGCGACAGGCATAAATCTACATGGTTTAAATATGAATTATCACCAGTACCAAAAACAATGTTTCAGGAAAAAAGGAATTATGAGGCTCTCTATTTTATCTGTTCTAAAAACTATACTACATGTAGAACAATTATCCCAAAGATTACTAGCACCAATAACAATTATTACTGATGCACGAGCTATTCTATGAGTAAGACATTGGCCAATAAAGCGAACTATTCACGATTATATTGATGGATTCCTGAGTTACACATTTTCTAAGTTGTATGATAGCGATTTGCATGCTGTAGTTGATCGCTATTATGATTACTCGAACAAATGTGGAGGAAGATGTTCAATGGCTAGTTTTCAAGCCGGTAGATGCCACACATTAAAATATAGATAGCCCATTGCATCTACACAAGGAAACATGTAGAAGCCTAGCATCCACAAACCGATCATAGCGGGTTCTAATTCAACGTCCTTTTAAGGGTGTAACAAGAAATCCCGAGGACATCTAGAACATGTCATGAGGAAGCTGATTTTATCATCCCGCAACAGTTGGGTTGCTTCATTTAATAGCGGATCTGTGTGTATTTATAAATATTTATGTGTGGCAACACATACGTTTTCATCTTGCTCCTACACTGTTACATATCCTGTAACCTAACATGTATGGCCTTAATTGAAGGCGCCATTCAAAAGAGAAGTGTGATAGACATTGGAACAATTTCAAAGACGCATGCAAATATTGTCCCACACCTGTTGGCAGCTCATGTCCTGACTGGCTGCGATAATGTTTGCCTATGTGTGGGTAATCGGTATAGTCACTGATTCTCATAGCGGGTTAAAATATGCCAGTTTGGAGACTTAGAAAATGGATTTGATGATATAATTGAAGAAGCGTTGTTGCAGCTTGGAATGGAAGCAAAGTGAGAGGTGTATTTTGTCACGTGTTTCCTGTTTCGTGTTGTTCCATAACTTGGTGGCTGTGGTGGATATTCTCCTTTTTCCTGTGTTTGTTCTTGTATACTCAATGTGTTGGTTGCGCCTTGCTCTCGTGTTATGTTGGTGGATGCTGGCATTATGTGTGAAGTACGGGGTGATTGATTTAGGTGGTAATTGTGATCAAGGCCTTTGACAATATTAAGCATTTGTGAATTTTCCTATGTCTTTGAGTTTGAGGAGGTCGCAGTTTTAACATTGTTTGGCCGTCTGATGGATTAGCAAACAGTTTAATGCTTTTTATGCAGACTTTTTGATAATTTGTTTTTGTGCGTGTTAGTCCAACCAGCATTGCAGTATGTGATACGTGGAAGGATCAGAGAGCGCTAATATAGTGTTGTTTTAACAGCATCATGCGTCATATATGGTTTAAATTTTTGGATGGCAACCAGGCTTCTTGCTGCTTCTACTGTTATTGTATCAATTTGTTTAGCCCAGGTAAGATTTTTAACTACGTATACGCCTAAAAAACTTAGCAAACCGGGCTTCTTCAGTTTCTTTTTTGTTCATATAAATTTTTGGGATGTCTTTGTCTATTAATACTCTAGACTTTTAAATAACATATATGTTATTTTATCAACATTTAGTAAAAGCTTATTTACTGAAAACCAATATGTAATTTGGTCCATTTCCTTGTTTGCCTTTTCTTACAATGTAATTAACT
>CM067371.1:133006219-133035491 GCA_034401795.1 Chaetoderma sp. LZ-2023a | reverse complement strand
ACGACACGACGATGTTGCTTCCTACTTTGGCAGGGTTTTCTAACTAATCAGTATCCGAGGATACAAGGGAGGTGTATGCAGTGATCGTCACTTTATTTCTAGTTACTCGGGAACCACAATAGTTCCGGAGCTAACTCTAAATAACGTGACGTAAGGAGGTCCAGACAATTAATAAGCCTGAAGGCTGGTGGAGCATAGACAGAGACAATTACTCATAACGGAGGCCTTACGGTAAATGGCCAATTTATACAATCTAGCCGGAGTGGAATGTTACATATCCACTACTCCGAAAAAGAGCCTAACACAAAATGTCTCCTACAGAGTAATCGTCCCTACTACTATAAACCTATCCTATTGAGCTAGAACAGTCTAGGTTTAATCGGCCGCATGTCATGTTCGCGTAATGAGAACATGAACAGCGACCTCAGTTTAAAATTGATGCTGCTCGGGTAACAAGGTGGTGCGAATATTGTTGCTGTATACTGTAACCTAGTGATACTGCGGTCCAAGAGTTTAAAAGTGAAAATGTTCATACCATTGCAAAACTTTTGCAATGGTATGAACATTTTCACTTTTTATTGTAGCAAAGTTAGGTTCCATTTTGTCATGTAAAATATAAGCTGACATATAAAAATTACAGTCGCATAAAGAAATGCCAGAATGTGACACACCGTTGAAACACGTACACGCAGACACATGCATGTATGTGTGTGAGGGTACATGCATGGATACTACGTGCTCGCACGAGCTAGCGCACTTGCATTTTAAATAAATATTTCATTGTTGAGGGTCTGGACTTTGTCGAATGTTACATTCTGTTTCCATGATAAAAATTAAATGACGATATATAAAGGGTTAAATTATTTCAGCATTTGACATTTGAGCTGACGCCTGAAGATAATTGAGGAATCCAGTTTCACAGTTAATAACATGATGTCATAATCAACTACATGTATGCTGACGGCATGATCAATTACGTCATGAATGTCGCGATTTAGTACGTCTTAAACGCTTAATAGTTTGTCAAGTTGTACGAATTGCATGTCTTTACTATTTAATGAACATTGTGTTGACTATTTTGAAACTAATTTGGCTGCATAGGCAGCATAGGGAGTAACAGCACCCAGTCAAATTAGTTTTAAAATATTTAACAGCTTAACTGAACAGTTTTCTAGAAATTGAGATTCAGAGAGTGCACGGATCTATTGATCCTAATACGGGCAAAGCGTGGCTGGAGCTAAGCTAGAGATGGGCGCGCCATAGCTAAAACAAACTGGATTCCTCTACTAAGGCATATTTCTATGATGCAGAAGATACTGTGTAATGCCGGCAGGTTGGTGTACCAACTCATTTAAATAAATGTATGTGCTACGCAGACAGTCGGATGTATAATCGTTCATAATTAATCATTCTTTGATATCCAGGTCCACGTTGTTTCTGTATAATACAGGCGCTATTCTGGTCACAAACACATGACAGGTCATTGTGGATAGAGTTTTACAGCAAACTACACAGTCATGTTGAGACAGGTCAGTAAATGCAAGAATTTTCACAAAGCATTCCCCGCACTCGCGGCAGATGGCGCCCATGTCGGATTGTGACGCATTGGAGCAAAAATAGGGCTCGTCTAGCCAGGGTAATTAGATTACTTCAACCCTTTCATGACGAAGCCGCCCGGAACCGGCTTCTACACCGGTCTTGATGGATGTCCATTTGCAGACAAATAGAAGTCTATTTTTTAAGATTTACCACTGGCATGAAATCTCGGTAACCGAGCCAGTCATTCCAGCGGTACATTTTCAAAAAAGGTCTTCTCTTGGCCTCCAAATGGACATTTAATAAGCAAATATTTGTATATTCCTGACCAAATTGAGTCATTAAAGGGTTAATCTCGCACCTAAGTAGTCATTGTAGATTGTAGTACGCAGCAAAATCTACAATGCTCTAAATACAAGACTCTTCAGAAAACATACCACAAACATACCACGAAGCCGGCTATCATGCTGGATTATGACATCACAGAGCCAAAGTGAGGCTCGCCTATCTTGAGTCCGTAAATGATTTACTCATCGTGTGTATTGACTATGTACCACGTGGCATGCTGGTATCAGCTAGATTTTTTGAATATCAGACTGCACTACATATTGAATTTGAAAAGTATGCATTCTCTTTTATTCACGCCTATCAACGGATCTTCTTCAAAAGACTCATGCTAAAATGGCATGGTTAATATCAACGCATAAATACGAACCGTGCACGCGCGCACGCGCGTACGCGTATATGGGTACACGTGCACACACACGCACGCACGCACGCACGCGCGCACGCACCCACACACACACACATGCGCGCAGGCACGCACTCACGCGCACATGCAGACACATACACACACGCACGCAAACACGCATTCAATCACGCGCGCGGGCACGCAGCCACACGCGCACATACGCACGCACGTTCACACACTCACTCACACACGCAGAAGCATACACACACATACTTCATGTTTCTAACATCCAACACATGGACACATAATAATGGCATTAAAGCAGTACTGGGCCTACCACATTGGGGTCAAACATAATGCAAATAGATCAACAGATGAGGATCTGCTAAATCTTTGTGGGTAAATTATTCGAGGACAAGAGAACGCGTTTCCCGGCCTTGGTTTCCATACACAAGGCCATAGTCATAGCAAAGTGCTGCCAATGGAGAATTTCCTGTAATTCAAGATGCAGACATTAGACAGCTTGTTGACATTAAGATGATGAACTATGGCATCAGGAAGCCATTAGACAGCTTGACAATACCAAATTCTACACTGAGTAAGCAGCACACAAACACATCCTGGGACAGTAAAACTGCCATCTGGCAAGGGTGCTTAAAATAACCTTTATGAAAACACTAGTGTAGATGATTGAGTTTCCACTTCGTTTATTGACAATACTACTAAATAAAACAGATTTTTGTATTTTGTTATTGCCTTATTCAACACAACTATTGCGCACATATATTGCAGAAATGACTATTGGCTTTTCAACGACTACCATCATCTGTGGAAAAAACAAGTGTTACTTTCCTGTGGGATGGATGTTGGTGATGGTATGCCCGTGTTTGGTATTATCTTATAACAGCAATGGTATGTTATTAGTTACGCTCCCTATACGGCGATAAGCCATTCTTTAGTTTTGACTGTAACATAAATCAAACACAAGTTGCTCTATCATAGATAACGATGCTTTACGTACAGATTACTATGAAGCCCTCAGAAATTTCAAATTTTTTATGACTCCTTCTCTGTACGATTTAAATTCAGTAATATTCCGCAACCACATTTGAGACATACACTCTCGACGATGATAATTTTTTATAACAATAATAACTGTTCTATGCCACGCTCATATCTAGCTAAGCTCCACCCACACAGCCTAATTGCCACTCGGGGCCAAGACGGAATATACCTTTCCAGTTTTTTCATACATCCTATGACGTCATAAGCAACCTCGTGACGTGTATGCTGACGTCATAATCAACAATAGATAAGTACATCACGAACGCATAATTGGTGACGGACTAAGCGTTGCTATACGAATCGTTTGCTCTTATTATTTAATAAACATGTTGTTGAATATTTTGAAACCAGTGTGACTGGGCGCTGTTGTTGCCGTGGACAGCAACAGCACCCAGTCAAACTAGTTTCAAAATATTCAACAGCTTACCTGTATAGCTTTAGTCAGGGAGTTCAGTGACAGACCGATCGCAACACGAGCGAGGAAGTTTAGCTAGAGATGGGCGAGGCATAGCTAAAACTGGAAAGCTCCTTTACGAGTCCCCAACTGTGCATGAAGTAAACGGAAACACATTGATAGCAACATTGGTACCGCCACACTCTGATTCGTGTAACCAAGCAGACATCACAGTATGGGCAATTCACCTTCTCAGAGTATCCATCCATCTTCCGACCTCGTATGATGTCATAATCTGCTCAGTGGGTGTATGATGACGTCACAATCATTCCATATAGAGCGTGGTCAGATCTCAGAGTCCGACACGTTGTACAATTGAGAGTCAGGGTGTTCAGAGATCGATCGATCCCAACAGGAACAAATCCAGGACGGGCGGCCCGTACCCAGCTTGGCTGGGTCGGCCAGTACCCGCCTGGTCGATCCGCGCTACAGTATGCTACCCTCAATAGACCCGTTAGTCATCGTCAGTGTAGCACTGATCACAGTATTGCTGTGAAATCTAACCAATTTGTAGCTATGCGAGTTTTTCTCCTTTTTAAATATATCCATTCGACCTTCCTCTGACACTTTCAGATGATGTATACTTTGAAATCTTGCACGCTACCATATCAGAACTTATGTCAATAAGTGTAAAGAAACGGCTGACTAGCAGTTTCTTACGAGGCGCATATATCGGCATACGCCTTAGATCAAGATTTCCTTTATTTTGAGATGGCCTATATCTATAGCATACGAAATTGTCTTTTACCGTATATCCTCATTATAGTTTGCCTGTATACAATGCAAATATTGTGTGAGAGAAAAACATACGTATATTGGTTCCAGTAGAATGGTTTCCAGATGATACTGATAGTGGTAAGCTGTGTGTGCGTAGTCTGCTAAGCAAACGTCACGTGAAAGAAAATAATTAGAATTGTTTATGATATACATCAGTCTGTGCCTTTCCTTTCTTACGTAGCCTACGCTCCCGAGACAGAATTTTTTGTAGGAATAAATACTCACGTCCACGTCTATTACCTCAAGACATTCGGGATATACACTTGAGTATGTGTACGTCTGTGTATGCGTGCATGCGTGATCAAATGTCAGTCAGATTGGCATATTATTATTATTATTATTATTATTATTATTATTATTATTTTTATTATTATTATTATTATTATTATTATACCACGGAAACACGCACCAGGTAATTTCAAACGATCTAGTCTATAAAGAGCCGTTGGTATCTTTCATTCGGGAAGATAACAGTTATTGTTTTTGCTAATAAATGGTACATGTATATTGTCATTCACACTGAGTTCAATAGATTAATGAGGTGGTTTTCTGAGCCTGAATTGAGAGATTCCGCAGATTAGTCTTTGACAATTAGTGTTTTATATAACTGTCAGTTTTCTTCCATCAATAAAGGATGCATAATTTACAGAAGCCTTGTAACATTGAGTGTTTTGTGTACTGTAGCAACCTATTGTGTCTTTGTTTGGATTGATTGGCAGCCAAACACCGAATGTAAGCAATGTTATGTTATAACTCATGACTACTATTAGGTGGTATGCTGGTATTGGGTCGATCTGTCAAATTTCTGACATTTCTTACAAACTGCCTAAATCTCAAATATAGCACCTCTTCAGTGATCAAGCAAACATGAACTCTAGACAACTGCACCATGTCGGTGGTCAACCGGTCTCGCCGTGCGCGCTACAGTTCTACATTGAGGATATTTTGGCGGTCGACCCTCACAATTGACTACATTTCCCTCGCCTCACTAACTTAATACCTAGACAACCATGTAGTACTGAATAAATATATGTAATACTATACAACTCCGTCCACAATATCCCTGTCTCGACCCATGAGCTCTTCAATTCCATACGATTTTGTCTTAGTGGTCGACCACTCATGTACTCTACAATTGAGATGTTTGTCTCGGCGATCAAGCAGACATCTAGTCTACAATTTCACCAGGCCATGGTCTTTGTAGTCAACTCTTGATTGAAGGATATATGGCCATACGCAAAAAGAAATTATCATGGACCTTTCCAGTTTTAGTTATGCCCCGTCCATCTCTAGCTAAGCTCCACCCACACCTCGCTCGTATTGGGATTGATCGATCCCCGAACTCCCTGATTATCAATTTCCAGAAAACTATACAAGTAAGCTGTTGAATATTCTGGAACTAATTCGACTGAGTGTTGTTGTTGCCTATGGCGGCAGCAGCAGCACCCAGTCAAATTAATTTCAAAATATTCAACAGCATGTTTATTACATAGCAAAGACATACAATTCGTACAACGTGTCGGACTATTAAGCGTTTAAGACGGACTAAATCGAGCCATTCATGTGTTAAATGTGTATGGCGTCATCCTACACGTCACATATGACGTCATATGACAGACGGATAAACTGGAAAGGTTAATTAGAAAGCGCTACTATTATATGAACAGATATTTACATTTCTAGCGGTTATCTCGGTTCATTGTCACTGTAGTCGGTTGCAGTTCCTCCCATTTATAATGGGCGTGTTGTCAGAGCATAGTCGATAATGTACACGGCAAAAAGTAAATACGTATGTGTGTGAATTTGGAACACCGTAGTTTTAATGAAGGAAATATGAGACGAAAGAATATCTCTATATGGGCTAAATCATTCCTCACCTTTCTCATCTGAAGTCTCTTTTTGTCGCAAACAGAAACCACTTAACCAACATAGTGGGCCATTAACATATATGGTCTGGGAACCTGTTTCTAACCGGGTTCTATTTCTAACAATTGATCTATTTTTTGTATTTTACACAACATTTGAAGATATTAATCAAAATGCAGCAGACATAAGCAATTATTTCACGTATCTTTTTATTTGATGTGTGAAAAACATGGCTGTTACTTTTTTCAGGGAAATGTTCATAACTGCTAAAGAAATGAAACAAACTAGTCCAGTTTTCTGGTCAGACGACATCTGCCAGTTGCTGTCAAACACTGTGCGTTGTTGTCTCCAATATAATAATAATTCTTTTCTACGGATGCACCGAAGGGGCATGGGTTGCTTATATTGTTTTCAAATCTAGATTGATTTTCTTCACGCGCATTCTCAATCCAACCCTGGCCATAGTTTCTATATAGGGCAAAAACTAAAATAATTGTAACGTTTTATGGTATGCAAAACAAGCATTATTTTAATTTTAAACACCAGATTTGCTACTTTCCAAAGCAAAGACAGCGGATTTTGATTTTGAAAATGGCTTTGCCGCTGTTTATGTATACAGGGTATTACGAAAAATGGAATTTTACCAAGTCTAGATTTACCACAATAAATTAAGCTGTGCTCCCTTTTCAGCGGCGTGTGCATCATTATTTTTGCTAACAGACACTCCTGTTGTCATATCATAGAAAGTGATGTCATATTACCATCTTGTCACTATACAAATAACGTATTTACATCCCTATTAGAAACTGATTCCTAAGTACATAAAAACTATCTGCAAACCGATACTGGGTACTTTCAATCGGTAGATTTATTGCGACGATTAAAAAAATTAATCCATCCATTATTTCACCGAACACTTGCAAATTACTAAATAGGAGTCATGCTGGTGTGCGTGCTTGCGTGACTGCTCGCTCGTTTACCTACCTACACGCCTACTTGCTCGCTTGCTGGCTAGCTTGTTGCCCGTTTGAGCGCTTATAATCTTGACCATACATACCTAACTTGCTGTAAGACCTCCAACATAAATCTAAAGTTCATCATACATCATTAGGTTACTATTAGCCAGCAGACACAAATCTAATGTGTGTCTTGCATGATTAATGTAGGCTTACTGTAAGCGAGCCCACGTAAACCAAGTATCGATCTGCATACCTTACTTAATTCAGCCATCATACATCTGAAGTTGACTGCATACCTAACTTGCCATAAGCCAAACAAGGCAAATTTAATATAGGTCCGCCGTAACTAGCGCGCTGTAACCCAACCTACGTAGCTCTACTGATCGTGCTATATAGCTAACTTCCTGTAAGCGAGCTGACGTACAGCAAATGTTGACACTATATAGCTAACGTGCTATTTGCCAAGCAACGTAAACTGTATGTTGGCCCTACAAAACTAACGGATTATAAACCAATTTACATAATTCTCAAATTGGTCATAATTAACTTACCCTAACATTCAGCAAAAATGCCATGTTTGCTGGGTAGACCTGCCATTGCAGTCACACAAGCAGGAATATGTGGAAACGTACTCTAATTCACCTTTCCAGAGTACCCACCCATCATATGACGTCATAATGAACTGCGCGATGTGTAGAATGACATCATAATGAATGACGTCATGAATGATGTCGATAATTACGTCACGAACGCATATTTGAAGACGGTCTATGCGTTGTTGTACAAATTGTTTGCTTTTACTATTTAATAAATATTCTGTTGAATATTTTGAAACTAATTTGACTGGACGCTGTTGCTGCCCAGCTTCCCTGTATAGTTTTCAGTAAATTGATAGCCAGAGCATTTGGGGATCGATCATTCCCAACACGGCGAGGTGTGGGTGGAGCTTAGCTAGTGATGGGCGTGGCATAGCTAAAAATGGAAAGGTCCATTGACCTTTCCAAGTTTATCCATCGATCGTATAACCAACTACGGTCAAGTTCGACTCCTAACCATAGTTACCTACAGCTAACTAGAATACCAGTCGAACTTCAAATTGTTAACTAGCTACTTAACTATAGTCAACCGAGCACCCGACCTCGATTCAGATGGTTAGTGCGATATTTGCGTAAATTTCAAAATGGCGGACACTGATCGCTTGCCACGAATAAATGCATATAAATGTGTAAATATTTCACCAAATAACTTAGGTTTGATGAAATTATGCCTTCCCATTGTATGTCAATATTCTCAAGCCCCTATTCCTTCGCACTTTATGTCATATGGACGCTTTTTGATGTCTTAGCGGACAAAAATAACCCATTTTCGTAGGTCATCAAAACAGACGACAGAAAGGGTTAATGGAGACTGGTACCCGGCTCCAAATTTTCGGCAATAGTAATTCAATGGGGAACCGGGTATCAACGAGCTATAGTTAACTATTCAGCGTTCAGCTTGTCATAGCGACTGCGCATGTTCAGTAAACCATGAAACTGACTATAGTTAGCGAGTCGAACTTGACCTAAGTGACGTGTATGCTGGCGTCATAATCATTACGTCATAAATGATTCTATTTGGCCCGTCTTTAACCGTTAATAGTCTGACACGTTGTACAAATTGTATGTCTCTACTATTTAATAAACATGCTGTGGAATATTTTGAAACTAATTTGACTGGACGCTGTTGGTGCCTATAGCTTACCCGTATAGTTTTCTGAAAATTGATAGTCAGGGAGTTCAGAGATCGATCGATCCCAACATGGTCCATTGATCCGTCTTAAGCAATATATGATTAACTAATACCTCAATTTCTTTCAATTTGTTAACCAATTTAAAAATTGCTTAGCTGCAAGATTTCAAATCTAGTAATCAAATCCACCTAAAGGTTATTGCATCATCTGAGCACTACTCAAAAGCAATATTGCCAGTAACATCGCGGGTAACCTGGAATTAAAAACAGGTTTTTATCATTGAAGAATTCATGCTATCCGCTTTCTCAACAACGTGGTTTCCTAGCAGCCATACATGAACCTCGCTGATGTTCCACCTTTATAACGCAAAAAGCTGAAATGGTAAATGGTGACTCGAAGACCCGATGCCCCGTCAGAAACGGAGAAATAGAAGTTGCGCGTTGTGTTTCGCTTTATTAACACTGACTATGCTTGAGGCATGTTAATCAAAGACTGTTTGGACAGAAAGGCTTACAAACCATTTTCGAACACTACGTGGACAATATATCTTTTTATATGTGTTCGTCAGAAATCATTTGCTTTCTTCTTCTTCTTTTTCTCCTCCTTCTGCCATCCTCCTCTTCAGAGAATCTCAGTGAATTCGTCATGATGAGATCTCTGCCAGTATCATTGTCACACCGACAGTGATTCCAGGTTGAGAGAGAGAGAGAGAGAGAGAGAGAGAGAGGGGGGGGGGGAGGGAGGGAGGGAGGGAGGGAGAGAGAGTTAATTTCAGACATCTCAGTCACACCTTGCTCATTCCCTCCGTGATTACACATCTGTGTTTCCATCAAGCAATGCACTTTGCGGCTTGTCGGAATAAAATCTCGATAAATTCGACAGGCATCGCCTCTAGAATCTCGCGGTATTTGTCCGTGGATAATTCATCACAACGTTACTGCAAGTATAATGAGACCGGCGACATTAATTACCCGTATTGAATCTCCTTCCGGACTCGTCATGTAGACCATCCGTCTGGCCGATAAAGCCAGACATTATCAAACAGATTATACCCACTCATGTCACTATAGTTATTCAGCTTTTATCCGGGCTTATTACTTGCCATTGTTCACTTCCCATGGTAAGCCGGTGTGTCAAGAGAGCTTTTAGCCCGTCTCAAATACTTTACTCTCATGTTAATGATATAACTGCAATACTTAACACGTTTCCATATCCCCCATTCCCATCATCGTATCTTTTTATGAACGTCTGTCTGTCTTCCTGCCTGTCCGTCCGTCCGTCTCTCCGCCTGTCTACCTGTCTGTCTGCCCGCCTGCCTGCCCATCTGCCTGCCTGTATGTATGCATGCCTGACTGCATGCCTGTCTGTTTGCCTGTCTGCATGCCCACCTGCGTGCCTACCTGCATATCTGTCTGTCTGTATGTCTGTCTATGTATATGTTTACATGTCTCTCTCTCTCTCTCTCTCTCTCTCTCTCTCTCTCTCTCTCTCTCTCTCTCTGTCTGCGCCTGCCTGTCTGCCTGCCCGCCTCCCCCCCCCGTGGAAGTGTACATGTGTGCGTGTGCGCGCGCGAGCGAGCGTGCGTGCGTGCGTGCGTGCGTGCGTGCGTGTGTGCGGGTGTTCGTCCGTCCGGCCCATAGACCCATTAAAGTAAGGACTGTAGGCCCTCATACTCGAGTCTCGGAACTTGGGTCCTATTTCACTGTTAGTTAATTATGATAGTATTTCGTTATTTCTTGAGAATTGAAACCAAATCTGGTCAAAATGCTCCTACTGACATCTAATATCAACCTTGTGAAAATGACGTTTATTCGATGTCAAATGCCAGAGTTATGACACTTGGAAATTTTCTGAAGTATTGGAACCAATGGTGATAACAGATACTTTGGTGGGCTGTATCATCATATTTAGAGTATTTGACCTCAGTTTGGCGGGTGTGTACCTCTGGACAGCCAGTACCAACCACATACAAACTAGGTCAGTCTGACTTACTTTCTGAAGAATATAGGTCACGGGTAAATTTTTCCATTGGCGCCTATAGTAAAATATTCAGCCATCAGATTTTGTCTTATTTCGAGGTATATCACGAAGCCATGCCGAAATATTCCTAGAAACACTGTATCATCATTGTTTGTGAAATAGAAGTTGGCGCTACATCAAATCCCTGAGTTATGTCACATAGAATTTTAAAACGTATTGACGTATATCCAGGTTGTGAAGAACAGTGGTGGGTGCCCAGTTTCGTTACTCCGTGCCCGCTAAACCAAGCCGTTTACAGGAAGATCGGTGGCCGAGGCACGGTTTCGTTGCTTGCTGTTGGTGTGAACGTGTACCTAGTCAAGGACTATGCGCATATCTTCAAAACTTTCGAAATAACTGGATAACCGAGAATCTCCAAGAACATTTTTCAGACGGATGATATAGAATACATTGCACGTTGGTATGATATCCTAGCCCTTTACGAAGAGGGCAGGAAGTTACCGCTACGTCTCACAAAGCGCACATGTCACAGTCCTTCCTAAACATCTGTAACGAAAGTCTTTCACGAAGACATTGGTGCTGCACGTACATCCCTAAAAGACAAAGTTACTCATGGGGGAGGAAGCATTACATTCATTACACTCACACATGGTTCAAGATGATGAATGTAAAGGACACATTTATAGAAGCCAAGCTGCGCGATGAATCTAGTACTCCACGGAAACTGAACTGTGTCAGCTTCAACAAACTCTATGGCATATGCAAGGTAATTCCCACTCGTCGGTGGACTGCGGCAAAAAGGTTGACAAAATTTACTACTAGTGCTTTGGCAATACCGACACAGTTCAATATCACCACTTCATGTACATCCTTGCCGTCTTAGCACAACATTTTTGGGCAAGCCAGGCAGCGTTGTGGAGCGAATTTCTACACTAATGTTGGCGATGTTCTTTTAGCAGCCAAGGACGGTGCGGCGACTGAATCAACTATTGAAATATGATATCATTCCCACAGAGCCATGCTGAGCCTAGCTGCCCAAACTGCACAGCAGTAGCAGGATGTAGCGCTCCTAAATGGTGTAATAATCAATGATACACAGCTCCTCCTCGACTCAAAAACACTTTAAAGATCAAAGTTGTTTTAATTGCTGGTGTTCTGCAGGGCCCGTATTCATAAAATTTCTTATCTTATGACGGCGTAAGTCTAGGTGACTTGCCTAACTATGTGAATCACCTAAGTTCGGATTCATAAACGGCCATACGTGACTCACATAACTAAGTGTATCGCATAAAGTTAAGAGTGTTGCCTAACTCTCCGGGAATTGGTTGCTAAGGAAGTTTGTCACATTTCACTGTTATTTTCTACGTTATTGCGAGTGCGTTCCGGATCTCACATGTACATAATAGGCTACTATTGCTTTATGGTTTAACCATCTTGCTGCTGTAAGCAAGCGTACAATAATTTTAAGTGGCAATAATTATAGAATTGCTGATTATTTTAAAAGCAAATTGACTGAAAGGTGTTGCTGCTTTGACCACCAACAACATTCAGTTCAATTACTTTCAATTTAATTAACAGATTCCGAATACTAACTCATGGAAGATGTTGTCTGCAAATAACTCAACAGCCAGCCAGTTAATTTAATGTAATACGCTACCTCTTACTATTCGTTGTGCTGTGGCATACATGGCGTTTTCCCGATGGACGGCATGGACGTGAAGAAACGAAAGGCAAACTTTTCAGAGACTGAAAAAGAAATACTTGTACAAGAGTATGAGAAAGAATTTTCTGTCTTTTCCTCAAAATTTGGACCGAATGTGACAACGAAGAAAAAGCATGATGCGTGGCTTCGTGTCGCTACAGCGATGAACGGACGCATTTCATCCGTCGTAAGGACAACTAGCGACCTTCAAAAGAAATGGCAGTCTATGTGTTCACAGATGAAAGATGAATACAGAACATACAGAAGGGAATCTGCCAAAACAGGTAATACCGCCCTAAAAATTGACGCACACGCGTGAAAGTCAAACTTTGTATGTAACTCATTATAATAAAGCCATATACCAAGTTTCACTTAAATACGTTGAAGCATAACGAAAAAAGTCCGGAAAACTGAAAGCAGACTGACAGACAGACAGGCGGATAGACAGACAGACGGAGTGGAAACCTATAGTCCCCCAGTTTCACTGGGAGGGGACTAATAAGAATGACTATGTCATATATATATTACATACACCGAGTTTATTCATTATTCTTCATGGTTCATGAAAAGCATATATGTACATATTGTAGACATATAGATGAATTGCGAAAATGGATTTGGCCATGTTTGTTTATTCAGTCTCGACATCGTCAACATCTGCCAAATGTGAACGGTGTTGGAAGGGTACGCGCAAACATGGCCGACACCGATTTCACCCGTCGTCTATTTATGACGTTTATTGAATTAACTCTAAAACTTTTTTCAGGTGGTGGGCAACCACCCAGATCGCCGTCGCCTCTATCAGTGATGATCGCATCAGTTTTGGGAGAGGACGACCCTACCGTCTATGGTATTGAAGGGGGGTGTAGATAGCCTCGACAGCGTTAATAGCGGAGAGACAGCAAGGTCAAGGTAAACTCATTATATCACGAAATGCATAAAGAAGAACACCTATTTCCACAAATAATTCCTTTCTAGGTAGAATGTATATCATTACTAGGCTACGGGCAATTTTTGCATTTGGGAATCGATTACGATTTTTTTAAATCGCGACTTTTCAAGATATCGAGTCTTAGCATATGGCCAGTGACATAATTGACGGATTTGCAAGCACGTTATATCTTATTGCCTTTAGTCAAAGTGTTAATAACATATGCGTATAATAATGAAATACGTGCATTCCCTGGCCAAGAGAAACGATCTTTGAAAATATACCACTGGACTGATCGGCGCTCCTATAGGGCCAGTTATTCGACTGGACGAATTTCAAAAATTCGTTTCCGTTGGTCAGCGAATTGGCATTTATCCAGGCCACTCCAGATGGTAGATTGGTCCTTTTATGGTGAAATTTGGTCAGTACAATTTCATTTTCTCATGTCCATTTGCAGAACAAAAGAAGACTATTCTTGAACCTTCACCACTAGAATGACAGGTTCAGTTATCGACCCAGCCATTCTAGTGGCAATATTTAAAAAATACCCTTCTCTTGGCCAGCGAGTGGCCATTTCTCAAGATTGCATTCCCTACTAAAGTCTGAAGCATTTTTTCACAGTTCTTCAACCACGGATGTTGCGACGATGATCCAATGATCCAAATGTGAGTTCCGTCAATCACTCCTATTACCCCCGGGAAGTGGGCAATACGATAAAACTGATCAACTATGTCGGCTGTAGTATCCGGGGATGGAAACCGTATAACTCTCTCCATGAGCAAAAGTAGAGCGTCGTTCACCTGTGAAATAATTCGGCACATGCTTGGTTGTGATATATGAACTGTATCAGCTGCAACTTGATGAAATGACCCCGTTGCATAGAATCTCAACGCAACAAGAAGTTTTAACTCACTTGGAATAGCATGGTTTCGTAATGTTTTAGGTTCGAGTTCATTGCCAATGGCGTCAATAAGACCAAATATTGTTTGTCGATCTAAACGGTACCTTTGATATATCTCAATATCATTATAAGCGTCTAATGGGTGAAGTCTGTCTCTAAAAACACGTTCCCGGAGTAGAGCATGACGCCGTTGAAACTCCATTGAGCGGCTATCATCAACACGGCCATATCTTGTGAATGTTTTGAAAGAAATGATGAAGTACTAAACAGAAAAACCAAACCACGTAAAGTTACGCCAGCCCGAGAGCTGTCCTAAATCTAAGGGGTGACATAGGTGTGTTACATGAGATAGGTAGAATATTGAATCCCAGTTGTTCGTAGCACCTAACTTAGGGTGGTACCTAGGCAATTTTTCCTACATAAGTATTTTTATGAATACGGCCGCTGGCTCGCAAGCACCAACATGGACAAGCCAAAGACAAGATTGAGGATGGCATAGTATCCGGCGAATTTCTACACGAACTGGACAGAGGTGTGGGGTGGGTGGGGTGGGGCGCGATGGGGGTATGGGTGGTGGTTGAGCGTTCCTACATTCGCCACTGTCGTCTGTACGTCATAAAACCTCGCCAAGAAATATGTCCGTCATACATTCTTCCCTTATCATAGTCTTATCCCTATATTCCTTTTTGTCCGGTAGTTTCATTCCTTTGTCCCTCCGTGTCCATATTCCCACTAACACCGCCACCCCCTCCCCCTGCCTGCTCAGTTCCCTTCCTCATCCTGTAGAAAGACTGTTAAGACCAACCCGAAGAGGCACAAACATGCGTTTTACGTAGCAAGTGTATTTATCAAACCTGCTCCAAACTAACAACCTCTGAATATTCCTACCTCCAAACCGATGACTCCCACTAGTTGTGCACCAGCTGCAACAAATCACTATTTCCCTACAATAAATATGACGACAATACTAAATACATGCTTCCCATTCTAAACCCCTACTGCAATTACAACAACCTTAACGAATCAATAGGCCCTATCGTAGAGCAATCTGACGCAAGCATATCCTTATTCAAACAGAATGGCATTAGACATAAACATAACACACCTAGACTGAACGTATTTGAAGTAAATAAATCTCTATCTAAATAGACTGACACTAGACATGGTCTTGACATATCTTCACCCACTTGTGATTACATCCTCCAACAAACAATAAGCGGCAAACTAACACAGAACAAAGAACAAAGAACATATAAACCTCTTTCTCATTTGTCAATATGCAATCGCCCATGACGAACATTGACAGGTTACATTGTCTCCTAGATATGAGTGCACATGAATTTGGAATCACAGGAGTTACTGAGACATTTATTAATACAAAGTTACTTACTAACCTTGCAAAGATTAAAAACTACACGTTCAGAGAAAACCACAGAAAGCCCACCAAAAAGACCATGAGCGTGACAACGTTTCCAACGTGGACGAACCTATTGAATCAATTTTCATTGGAATTCAAATAGCAACAGGCAAGAATAAAATTTTTGGAACAATCTATTCCAGAACTGCAGCTGTCTCAATACATCTACTTTTCTCCAAGTTACTAAGTTACTAGGACTTTTAATGTATAATCGTCTTAACAATTATTTATACAAAATGTCACTCCTCTATACATCACAATACGGTTTCCGTGTAAAACCCCTAAACAATGCTAGCACTAATTGAAATGACACAAACAATCATTGACTCTATTGAAAAGAAAAGGCAGATAATAGGCTTCTTCCTGGACCTTTCGAAAGCTTTTGAGACCATTAACCATAAAGTTTTATTAGACAAACTTGTCTATTATGGAATCAGAAGAGGTGTACTCAACTAGTTCCAAAGCTATTTAAGTGACAGAAGGGCGCGTGTGGCATTCAATGCAACCTGCTCTGACAACAGGAGACTAACCTGCAGTGTTCTTCAGGGATCCATTATTGGCCCTCTACTATTATACATGAACGACCCACCCTCTATCTACAAACACATGTCACTAATACTGTTTGTGGATGATATCAATGCATTTTGTTGTGACGAAGAGTTAATTACATTGTAAGAAAAGGCAAACAAGGAAATGGACCAAATTACATATTGGTTTTCAGTAAATAAGCTTTTACTAAATGTTGATAAAATAACATATATGTTATTTTAAAAGTCTAGAGTAATAATAGACAAAGACATCCCAAAAATTTATATGAACAAAAAAGAAACCGAAGAAGCCCGGTTTGCTAAGTTTTTAGGCGTATACGTAATTAAAAATCTTACCTGGGCTAAACAAATTGATACAGTAACAGTAGAAGCAGCAAGAAGCCTGGTTGCCATCCAAAAATTTAAACCATATATGACGCATGATGCTGTTAAAACACTATATAGCGCTCTGATCCTTCCACGTATCATATACTGCAATGCTGGTTGGACTAACACGCACAAAAACAAATTATCAAAAAGTCTGCATAAAAAGCATTAAACTGTTTGCTAATCCATCAGACGGCCAAACAATGTTTAGAACTGCGAACCTCCTCAAACTCAAAGACATAGGAAAATTCACAAATGCTTAATATTGTCAAAGGCCTTGATCACAATTACCACCTAAATCAATCACCCCGTACTTCACACATAATGCCAGCATCCACCAACATAACACGAGAGCAAGGCGCAACCAACACATTGAGTATACAAGAACAAACACAGGAAAAAGGAGAATATCCACCACAGCCACCAAGTTATGGAACAACACGAAACAGGAAACACGTGACAAAATACACCTCTCACTTTGCTTCCATTCCAAGCTGCAACAACGCTTCTTCAATTATATCATCAAATCCATTTTCTAAGTCTCCAAACTGGCATATTTTAACCCGCTATGAGAATCAGTGACTATACCGATTACCCACACATAGGCAACATTATCGCAGCCAGTCAGGACATGAGCTGCCAACAGGTGTGGGACAATATTTGCATGCGTCTTTGAAATTGTTCCAATGTCTATCACACTTCTCTTTGGAATGGCGCCTTCAATTAAGGCCATACATGTTAGGTTACAGGATATGTAACAGTGTAGGAGCAAGATGAAAACGTATGTGTTGCCACACATAAATATTTATAAATACACACAGATCCGCTATTAAATGAAGCAACCAACTGTTGCGGGATGATAAAATCAGCTTCCTCATGACATGTTCTAGATGTCCTCGGGATTTCTTGTTACACCCTTAAAAGGACGTTGAATTAGAACCCGCTATGATCGGTTTGTGGATGCTAGGCTTCTACATGTTTCCCTTGTGTAGATGCAATGGGCTATCTATATTTTAATGTGTGGCATCTACCGGCTTGAAAACTAGCCATTGAACATCTTCCTCCACATTTGTTCGAGTAATCATAATAGCGATCAACTACAGCATGCAAATCGCTATCATACAACTTAGAAAATGTGTAACTCAGGAATCCATCAATATAATCGTGAATAGTTCGCTTTATTGGCCAATGTCTTACTCATAGAATAGCTCGTGCATCAGTAATAATTGTTATTGGTGCTAGTAATCTTTGGGATAATTGTTCTACATGTAGTATAGTTTTTAGAACAGATAAAATAGAGAGCCTCATAATTCCTTTTTTCCTGAAACATTGTTTTTGGTACTGGTGATAATTCATATTTAAACCATGTAGATTTATGCCTGTCGCGTTTCTTAGTCCTATGAATCGGGAATATATCAGTTATGTACAAAATGTATTGGATAATCTGATCGTGACCTTCCGGCCCACACACTATGTTAAAACTTTCTTTGGCTTCATTGAAACATTCAGGTCAGCCGTCTTCATAGCTGATCATTTGTTCCTTGCTTATCGATGTTCATCATTATTCACTGGATCAACGCATGCTTCTAGTTTATAATTTCCTTTGGATACGAGCTGGCGTCTCTTTGTAGATGCTTACCTGCCATAGTGTGCTGCCAGATTCCTTCATGTCTGCTAAGTCATTAATTTGACATTTGCAAATTTTACGACTCAAAACCCATCGCTTCACAGCTGAAGGAGAAGGTGTGCTGCTAACAGGGCTACCACGACCATGTCCATAGCGAATGCATGTACATTCAATACGTCAAGCGTCTCGTCTGTAATATACAAACACTGCAGTGAACACGCGCATCAATGTAGCATGGATAACATCAAAACACAAAAGAAGAACGCTAGTGCAAACGAAAGGTTCAAGGAGGCCATGGACAGAGAACGCCGAGTAGACCTCCCACCGATTTATGACACTCTCCTGGTCCTGCAAGATCTCGCCACGCCTACAACGAAAGAGAGCCACAAGAGATTAGTGTGGCTGATGAAGCTCAAGCGATCTAAACGAAATATTCCAAGTGAGTTAGTAAATTAGCTTCGAGTCGTTTAAAAATATTTAATAATGGGGCAATGGTCATTATCATTATTGACCATTTAGGCAATTCTTACCACTAATGACTAACAACGCAAGTACCACTGACACTATTAACCGATGTGTCAAGCACTAGTTGTTAATTAGGCAAACCCAACTGATGCCACTGACCAGCGGAACCATGGTCATTGGCCTTAGTGAGCAATGTGGCAATTATCATCGAGACAATGTACCAACGGGGTAAGCATAGCTGATGCCACTGGCCAACAAGAGCACGGGTTCCTTACAGTATTGACCAATCAGGCAGCTGTTTCCGACATAACAGGCCGAGGGAACAAGTACCCATGGTCAATAAGGCACGTCTAGCTGATGTCATTTGCAAATGGGGGCAAGTGGTGGTTGTCAATGACGACAGCTGATGTTAATGATCAATGGTCAATGGTCCCTTTTAATCAAATGGGCCGAAAATATGATTTGGTGGGAGTGAGACAAATTGTGTAAGCATGATTATATTGACCATCATGGAATTGGCATGCATAACACACGATGCCAGATGTCATTTCCAAATGGGATAAGGGTCGCATGCAAGGACTTGGAGAGGAAGTGCAAATTTAGAGGCGGATATGCAAGAATATTGGCATACGTAACACCATTGACCAACGGGAAATGTAGCATTGATCAATGGCGCAGCCAGCCCACAGATCACTGACACTATTATCAAATGATTCAAGTATACCAACAGATGCGATTTACGAATGGGGCAATGGTCAGAAGCAGATGTTTGAGCCGGTAATACAGAAATATTGACACTATTGGCCAACGGGAATAGGATGATTGACCAATAGGACAGCCATCCCCAAACCTAGTCACAAATAATCCAAGTGTCCCTACAGATGACATTTACTAACGCGGCAATGATCACAGTAAATGAATTTTGGTGAGAAAATGCCAGAATGCTGCCATCCTTGACATTATTGACCAACGGGAAAGGTACCATTGATAAATGAGACAGCTATCCCCAACATCATTGTCAATTCGTTAATGTGTACTAAAGGAGAATTTCTGACAAATCTTGTTTTAATTCTTTATCAATTGACGAAATGTACCGCAGATGTATTTCAATACATAAAACGCCTTAAGGAAATAGAGTTCTGGCCCGTGCTTCAAGTTGTGACGTCTTCATATGCATGATGAAAATAGATATTGCTTGAATGAACAAATCTCTTAAATTTGGTTTCAACCCATCAACAACTGACAAAACAAATGTTTTCTCCATATGACTCAGTAGTTTAAAAGGACTATAAAATAAACCAAAGTTATGGCCCTTATTTAAGTTGCGACATCTTTATATTCATAGTTAAAATAGATATTTGACTGAAGGAACATATCTGCTAAATTTGGTTTTTAAGTCCATCAACAATTGACGAATCAAATGTATTTTCCCCTGAGACGTCAATACTTAAAACACCTAACAGAGTTTGACCCTTTTTAAAGACGTGGCAATTATATATTCATAGTACAAATAGATGTTCCCCAAAAGACGATATCTGCCAAATTGTGTTATAATCCATCGATAAATGAAGAAACATGCCACAAACATAATTTCCAAATTTCCAAATTTTCATAAATATACCAAGGGCCATAACTCTGCTATTTGAAGGTTTTGTCACTTTATATTCATAACGCTATTAGATATTGCCTAAAGGAACATATCTCGCAAATTTGCTTGTAATCCATCAACAAATCGTGGAATGTGCAGGCAGGCAGGCAGGCAGGCAGGCAGGCAGGCAGGCAGGCAGGCAGGCAGCAGGTAGGCAGGCCAACCCCTACCGACTGACCGACTGATCGCTCAGCCGATCGAAAGACAGGCAGACAGACAGACAGACAGACAGACAGACAGACAGACAGACAGACAGACAGACAGACAGACAGACAGACAGACAGACAGACAGACAGGCTATTAACAAATTATGTAGAAATCATAATATTATTATAAAACCAGGTTCAGCAACTGTCATAAGGTCTAGAGAAAACTACATCCGAGAAGCTGAAAGGCAGTTAACTAACACCAGTCATTATAGGATACTTGATCATTTAATTTGGCCTCAAAACCGACAAAATTTTATTGAAATACTTAATTCATTGCATACAGATAATTACATCGGTAATAAACAGCTAAAGTATCTGCTAGGTGAGAATAATCCACAAAATCGGACATTTTATACCTTGCCTAAAATCAATAACCCAATCAGTGCCTGATTAGATCCGTTGAAATCACCTGGGCGACCTATCATTTCAGACTGTGGCAGTGAGTCTTATGGCATTTCAGAATATATTGATCACTATTTAAAGCCAATTGCGAGTAGTAATGTGGAGGTGGGGTGGCTGATCGTTATTGTTCTTCTCAGCAGGAGGTCTTCGAGAACAATGGCGATCGTATGCACACATGAGAACAATGGCGATCATCCGCACACAAAGGAAGAACAATGGCGATCGTGTGCACACGTGTCTGAGAACAATGGCTATCATCCACCATATGATTTAGAGATTTGAAAACAATGGCGATCGTCCCCCTATGATTTAGAGATTTGAAAACAATGGCGATCATCCGCACACGAATGTATTTTTAGTATCAGTGACTCATGGGAAACCCTCTTTGTGCGAGATAGTGTAAATGTTGAAAATGTTAACCCCTAAAAGTTGGGTATTTTATGTTTAAAATTAGCGGTGCCCACCCCCTCAGTCCCCCCCCTCCGTGGTACTGTGATATGCAATGTAAAGATAATAGAGTTTAAGAGGTGCTCTGATAACGCAGGGAAAAATAATCGAGTTTAAGAGGTAGTCTGATAATGGAGGTCTATGAGGAGGATGAGGAGGAGTAGGAGGCTGATGAGGATAGCATTCCTCCTCAGTAGAAGTTGCTGGTTGGTTTAGGGCAATGCTAGCATAGTTGTTTACAAGGCATGCAGGATGTACGAATATTTTGAAAATAATTTGTCTGCCTGCGTCATTATTAAAAACCATTACTTGAAATATTTATCAGTCACCCATTTGTCCGTTCTATGAGAACAATGGCGCCCATATCGTAAAATAAAATTATGCAAATTTATTAGAATGAATGTTTTTAAAAATTTTAACCCTTAAAAGTTGGGTATTTTACGTTTTAACTTAGCGCCGTGCGCACCCCCCCCCCCCCTCCATGGTACTATGGTATGTAAGGAAAAAATAATAGAGTTTAAGAGGTGGTCTGATAATGGAGGTCTATGAGGAGGAGGCTGAGGAGGAGAGACGAGGAGTGTACTTGTCTTACAATGCGTCAATGTGCGTTATTGTTGTATGAATATTTTGAAAACAATTTGACTGTGGTGTTAGCAACAACTTTCTATCAAATCATTTCCAAGATATTTAGTGAATATTTTGAAAATAATTTGACTGTAGTGTTAGCATCAACTTTTGCTTAAATCGTTTTCAAAACATTTAGCTAGGATGTAGATCCCTGGAATGTCTGTAACACCTCGCCAGTCAGTCAGTTATAGGTAATAAAACTAGGAAAATTACTGTGTCCGGGTACACACAGTATGAATGCATCATGAGTACCTAGTCAACGAGGCCCCAACAACAAAAATAATATAGTTGGCTAACCATTGTCTAGACATTGTGGCTGTAACCACCTACTACCAATACCCACCATCAGCACCACCATCACCACCACTAATACCACCACCATCACCATCCCTCTATCACCACCAGCATCACCACCCACTAAGCACCAACACCCACCACCAAGCATTAACCCCACCATCATCATCCACCACAACACCTATTTCCACCAACTACTAACCCCACCACCATCACCAGCAACATCAACAGCACCCACTCCGATTTGTATATCGAGGGATGTGGGGTGATGCTTGGCAGCTACAATCATCAAATCAACATGCACATAAAGAACCAATGTTTTTTTTGTATCCATATCTTTACATTGAAGAAAATATTACATATGATAAAACATATAGTTACTGTAGCGTAAACAAATAGTCAATGTGCTGGAGTTCCACTTATCGATGGGTAGACTGATTCCTTATGGATCAGATCCATCACCGACAGAATCATCATCATTATCATCAGCATCTAGATTGTTCCATATGTACATCTTGATCAGAAACTCTCTTTTTCGAAAAGCTGAGAAGACTGCTACATTGTATGCATACCCCTCGGTGATAAAATCTTTAGTTTCCTAACAAATTATTTTTATATTCACTGGAACATTATGTCTATACACTTTGTAACTAAAGCATCAGCATATATGGAAATAGACACATTGTCTACACCATTTGGGTCTGTGTTCACTTTGCCATCCTCATCTTCTAAACCTGATTGTTCAGCGTCTAAGACCTGCTTAATATTTTGGAATATGGTGAATAGTTCCTGATTGCGTATGGCTTCTTTTTCATCTTCACCTTCATCTTCACTCTGAGACTCTGCTGAGTCATCGCCGGTTTCACTCTCCAACACCGCCGGCTCATCGTCTTCACTATTCATCTCTGTCATTTCTTCATCTTCACTGTCTAGCTTTTCGCTATCTTCATCGTTATGGAATCGGATCTTATGCCGCTTCAGGTCATTTGACCTATTAAAAGTTGAATCACATTCAAAACATTTATATCTTGGCATATTGATTATAGGATAAATCTAGCAAACATTCAAGTTACAAGGTTCTTCAAAAATCTGACTGCCTAAGGTGACCTAACCACTCTGCAGTCAAAATACATGTCCAACCACTTTGTGATGTTTAAACTGGAGTGAGAAAAGGGATTGAATTTGAACCGGTTTATAGGATTATATGTACTGCGGCTGCAAATCCGCAACATGCGGCCACACATGTATGCATGCATTTTGGCATGTATGTGTGTTCAGGCATGTACATACACTTGTTGCCATCTGCACATGCACCCGCAAATCCGCAATATGCAGCTGCAATCCACAACATGCGGCCACAAATCCGCAACATGCTGTCACAATCCACAACATGCAGTTGCAATCCGCAACATGCAGATGCAAATCCGCAACATGCGGCCACACATGTATGCATGCATTTTGGCATGTATGTGTGTTCAGGCATGTACATACACTTGTTGCCATCCGCACATGCACCCGCAAATCCGCAATATGCAGCTGCAATCCACAACATGCGGCCACAAATCCGCAACATGCTGTCACAATCCACAACATGCAGTTGCAATCCGCAACATGCAGATGCAAATCCGCAACATGCGGCCACACATGTATGCATGCATCTTGGCATGTATGTGTGTTCAGGCATGTACATACACTTGTTGCCATCCGCACATGCACCCGCAAATCTGCAATATGCAGCTGCAATCCACAACATGCACCCACAAATCTGCAACATGCGGGCGCACATGTAGGGATGCATTTTGGCAGGTATGTGTGTGCTGGCAAGTACATACACATGTTGCCATCCGCATCATGTGCCCGCAAATCCGCAACATGCTGCCGCAATCTGCAAATGCGGGCACAATCCGTAACATGTGGCCACAATCCGCAACAAGCGCCTGCAAATCCGCAACATGCGCCCACAAATCCGCAACATGGAGCTGCAATCTACAACATGCGGCCACAAATCCACAACATCCGACCACAATCCACAACATGCTGCCGCAATCCACAACATACAGTTACAATCCGCAACATGCGCCTGCAAATCCACAACATGCAGCCACAATCTGCAACATGTGGTCGCAATCCACAACATGTGCCTGCAAGTCCGTAACATGCAGCCACAAATCTGAAACATGCTGGTGGTAGTGGTAGTAGTGGTGCTGGTGGTGGTGGTGAAGGTGGTGGATGATGGTGTTGATGCTGGTGGTGGTGGTGGTGGTGGTGGTGGGTATTGGTGATGGTGGTGGTGGGTATTGGTGATGATGATGATGGTGGTGGTGGTGGTGGTGGTAGATGGTTGGTGGGTGGTGTTTGCTGTCACAATGTCTAAACAAATGGTTAGCCAGCAGAGCCAGTCATTCCAACAATAAATTTTCAAAAATAGTCTTCTGGCACAGACATGCACACAGGGCATGCGCGCGCACACACACACACACACACACACACACACACACACACACACACACACACACACACACACACACACACACACACACAACACACACACACACACACACACAACAACACACACACACACACACACACACACACACACACACACACACACACACACACACACACACACACACATACATACACACACACACACGCGCACGCACACACACACACACACACACACACACACACACACACACACACACACACACACACACACACACACACACACACACACACACACACACACACACACACACACACACACACACACACACACACACACACACACACACACACACACACACAAGGGCACAACATATAACTGGCAGCATTGCATATTAGCATGTGTGCATACGAGCGAGACCTTTTATCAAACCCTCATTGACATACCCTCTCCCACCTACATGCCATTTTTCAAGCACCACGCTCTCACACATTCTGACAACAATGTCTAGACAAATGGATAACCATCAGAGTCAGTCATTCCAATGATACATTTTCAAAATAGTCTTCTCTAGAGCTTCAAGTATGAATATGAAGAAATTCGCTAGGGGTTGGTGGGTGAGTGGGTGTTGGTGGTGGGGTTAATGCATGGTGGTTGGTGTAGGTCGTCATGGTGGCGGTGGTGCTGGTGGTGGATATCGGTAGGGAGGGTAGTGGTACTGGTGGTGGTTGTGGTGAAGGTTGTGGCTGGTGGTGTTGATGCTGGTGGTGGTTATGATGGTGGTGGTGCTTAGTGGTTGGTGGACGGTACTGGTAGTAGAGGTGGTAGTGGTCCTGGTGGTGGTGCTAGTGGCAGTGGTGGTGAAGGTGGTGGGTGAGTGGTGTTTTTGATGCTGGTGGCGGTGATGGTAGTGTGTGTTGGTGGTGATGATGATGGTGGCGGTGCTGGTGGTGGTGGCTGTGGTGGTGAAGGTGGTGGGTGGTGGTGTTGATGCTGGTGGTGGTGGGTGTCGGCGATGATGATGATGGCGGTGGTGGTGGTTGGTGGGGGGGGGGGGTGTTTGCTGGTGCAATGTCTAGACAAATGGATAGCCAGCAGTGCCAGTCATTCCAATGATAAATTTTCAACAATAGTTTTCTCTTGGTCTACAAACATGAATATGAAGAAAATTGAGGGTTAAAGTGTTAAGAAAGTCTCTAGCGTCTGTGTAATGGTGTAACATGAGGTCGTCGCTTAGGGAAGGACTGAAAATTGTACAAAACAGTCCAGAGAAGCACGCATTCGTAACTACAAAAACACTCTATAGCGAGTGAACTGGAAATTAATAGTAATTTTTTAATTATATTTCTGAAAAAGAATGCTTAGAATGGTACAAATCTTTAAAGTTCTTTCATTATTCCTTAACACGTAGCATGTTTGTAACTCGATTAAGGACCGATCTCACAGCTAATGCTGATGAATGGTTAAATTAAATGCCACACGTGACAAATAATCTTTTTTATCCTACAGAGTGAAAGGACGCGCCTGACGTTTATTAGGAGTCGTTAAACGTGTGACTCACTCAGAGACATAATGACAACATTTTAAACGTGACAATGACATCCAGCAACCACAAAATCTAAAACGGCTGACGTTATTGCAAACAATATATCGCCTAATAAGAATTTAAAATTTGTTCAGTCAAATCGTTTTCAAAATATTCAATAACACTCAAATTATTTTCAAATTATTCGTACAGAGACATCGAGCATGACGACACCTAGGCGAGTATGCTAGCATACCTCATTCCTCCTCATCTCTCGCGACACCTCTACGAGCGACCACCTTTATGCATTTTCTTAAAGGACCACCAGGTGAGTAAAGGCACGCTCATGCGGCACGCTCATGCGCAGAGAACAGCGCCAGGCAGAGTGCGGCTGAGATAGCATTCCCCATCCTCCTCCTCCCTCCGCCTCCTTCGACTTCCATTATCAGACCACCTCTCTTACTTAACATCGACCATTAAGTATTTAAAAACAAATTCAGTCAAATCGTTTTCAAAACATTAACGAACACTCAAATTATCAAAATATTCAGCAACCAATCATCAAAATATTCAGCAACAAATTATCAAAATATCCAGCAAAAAATTATCAAAATATTCAGCAACCAATTATCAAAATATTCAGCAATCAATTATCAAAATACTCAGCAAATTATTTTCGAAATTTCCTTCGCATCCGCCTCCCTTATCACCTCTCCTATTATTTTTACCACGGCAGATAACTACGGAGGGAGGCGCGTGCCGTTAAGTTAAAACGTAAAATACCCAACTTTTAAGGGTTAAAGTTTTCAAAACATTTATTCTAATAAATTTGCATAATTTTATTCTACAATATGGACGCCATTATTCTCATAGAGCGGAGAAAAATAGATTCTCAAGTGGGTGACTGATAAATATTTCGAGTAATGGTGATCGCCATTGTTCTCAGACACGTGTTCGTACGATCGCCATTGTTCTTCCTTTGTGTGCGGGTGATCGCCATTGTTCTCATGTGTGCGTACGATCGCCATTGTTCTCGAAGACCTCCTGCTGAGAAGAACAATAATGATCAGCCCCCCCCCCCACTTTACTACTATTGCTAATAGACACAAGAACTTTCTCAAGAACACAGAACACTTTCTTTCAAAATTATCCAAATTGTCAGTTCCGAAAGATGCATATTTAGTCACATTAGACATAGATGCCATGTATACCAATATAGATATTGCTGCTGGACTCAATGCTATTAAGAATTCTTTTGTCAAATTTCCTGATCCAGATCGACCAGACACGGACATTCTAAAATTATTAGAGCTAAGTCTTAAAGGAAACGCTTTCAAATTTAATGGTGAAAATTACCTTCAAATCTGTGGATGCGCAATGGGTAAACGATTCAGCCCAAATTTTGCCATGATTTATGTTGCGGAGTGGGAAGAGGAGGCACTGAACAAATCAACCAAAAAGCCTCTTCTTTACCTCAAATATCTAGATGACATCTTCACAATTTGGCAACATTCAGAAGAAGACTTTTGGGAAGTTTTTCGCATTTTAAATAACCAAGATTCAAACATCAAGCTAAAAGCTACTATTAGTGGAACATCAGTTGACTTTTTAGATGTCACGATCTATAAGGGTCCTCAATTTGACTCCTCTAGAAAATTAGAATATAAAGTATTCTTTAAGCCAACAGACTCACATCAGCTGCTTCACAAAAAATCATTTCATCCTCCACACACATTTAAAGGTCTGATCAAATCACAAATCATAAGATTCTTTCGAAACTCTAGCAGCAGGCAAAATCTGAATGGTGCATGCTCTACTCTGTTTGATGCTTTGAAAGCGCGAGGCTATTCATCCCGTTTTCTTAGAAAAATTAAAGCAGACACCATCAATGAGCTTGAAAATCTAAAGCCTCATAGCGGACCCGAGTTTAAACCTGTCCAAATTAAACACAACAAACCAATCATGTGCGATGTATCAGTTTCTAAATGCGACAAAAACAGATACAAAGTAAACAACTATATTGTAAACCAACAAACATTCTTAAGTTTTCAAACCAAAAAATGAATATCATATCCGAACACATATGCATTGTGATTCCGAGAATGTAGTCTATTTGATCAAGTGTGCCCTTTGCCAGAAACAGTATATTGGTGAAACAGAAAATGCATTTAGAGTGCGTGCTAGACGCCACGTTTCTGATATTAACACCTCAGCAGATACGCCAATTGCTCAACATTTCCAACTTCCTGATCATTCAGTTGAGCATCATTTTGAAATCATGCCAATAGAACAGATTCCGACCTTCGATAGTGAAGAAGAAACGTGTTCGTTCGCAATATACGAGAAGGCCATGGGATTAGAACACTCCAAACAAAATCACCATTTGCAATAAATGTAGATTCAGGAATATCACAAAAGAACAAAATTATCCCATTTCAACTCATATACAATAGACGTAATGTTGAATTAGCGAAAACCATGAAAGACGAATATTCACAGTTGCAATCTAAATTAAAGGAACCGATCAAAGCACGACCAGTAATAGCTTACAATAGAAATCCAAACCTGAAAGATTTGCTAGTAAGATCAAAGTTAGACCTCATAGTTCCTGATAACAATGACATGGTTTCATCCCTCCCTACCTATTCTTAAATAAATCT